>JBBDGP010000366.1:5357500-5860000 GCA_037952835.1 Lithobates septentrionalis | reverse complement strand
TGACTTGCGGTGCTCCTTCCCCTGCTACACGGCGTGACGTTGGTGGGCGGCCCGACGGCGGCGTTATATGGACTCTCTCCGGGGCGGCCTGGGCATTCGAGGCTTTCCACACACCCGATCTCACACGATTTGGGAATCCTCCCTCCTCTGGAGCCCCAATCTTCTTTTTCAGGTACACCCATCACTTCCTTTCATGGCCGGTCACTGCACTGGTTGTCTTTGACTTTTCCTCACGCTTCACCCACTCCTAACCTTCATCCGGCTATTGCCTCCCTACCTATGTCCTTCACTGGTTTTCTTCTACTTCTCACATTATGTTTGTGGGGTTCCTTCTTTCTCTCCTCTCCCACAACATTGTCTTCACTCACCTTCACTATCTTTCACTTCCCTAGATAACCCTCAGTCCCCGTGCCCGCCCTGGTTGGCACCTGCTTTCGTCCCTGCGGGGCTCCCCGCCTCGGCTCCTGGTTGGGCGTAACCTGGATGGCTTGCGGGGTCCCGCCGCCTATCCATCAGTGCCCAGTTTCCTAGTGAGTATATTTTTATACCAGCAGCGGGGGCTTTTACACCACGCCCCCCCACTATTGTTTTTACTTTCCTTTTGCTTATTCCATCCGTATATATTTTCAGATATACACGTGCTTGCTCCTGACGAGTGGCATGGAAGCCACGAAACGCGTTGAGCCATCAATTGCCGTGTCCTACGGTCTAATCAGTCTCCATCAGCTTTATCATATCTTAACTCCCCCCACAGGTCCAGTGAGGCCTTAGGTCCAGCAGGCACTACTGTTTCTAATATTTATTTTACCCAACTCTGTTTGTGGTGCACTAGGGAATTTGTGAATGTGGTATCCTGAGTCATCATTATTCTATTTTTTAACTTTGTACCTTGTTACCTATCCATTAATTGTATGAACATTACAATGTATGTTATATTTCACTCAATTATACATTTTTACCGACTTAATTATGCATGAATTGTTTGACTGTATGTACTCTACGGTTACAATATGTATGCTTGAGTATTATGTCACTAAATTCCTCTATGTTCATCCTATTATCCTCTTACTGTCACATGCTTCATTTAAAGTCCCAACCTCCCCTTTAGCTATTCCCCTTGTTTTGTGAATTCGATTGGGATGGAAACACATGACCTTACCAGGTCATGGCTTCATTTAAAGTCCCTAGGGATGGAAATGGGTGACCTTACCAGGTCATGATTTCCCCAAAGTCCCTAAAAAACCCCTTCCTTTTCTTGTATATATGCACAGGGATGGAAGCATGTGTCATTGCTTTATTTAGTTCCAATTCATCATCCATACTGCCCTTAATGACCTTTGTGATACCTCCCCTGTTTTTCATTAGTTTATCCTTTTAACCAATTTCACTTATCTTCATCCGTTTTATTTTATCATATTTAGTGTCATCTTTATACACAATGAGGTTAAACCCTATGGGGCTGTGTCGCTGGTGGTGTGTGCTGGTGGGACTGCCTTGTCATCTAGCCTTGTTCCCCTTCGGGAGTTGCGACGCGCCTTGCGGGTCTCCTTCCTCCCCCAGGTAGTCCTCTGGGGGGATGGACGCCAGTCTACTGCGCGTCGACGTCACGCACCACACTGTGCTAGCGACGTCCTATTATGGCGCCGTCATGCGCAGCTGCTGTTTCCACACTCGTGGGCTAGTGGGGAGGTCATCTGTGCCGTCTTGCCGGACACCTGTCTGACTTGCGGTGCTCCTCCCCCTGCTACACGGCGTGACGTTGGTGGGCGGCCCCACGGCGGCATTATATGGACCCTCTCCGGGGCGGCCTGGGCATTCGAGGCTTTCCACACACCCAATCTCACACGATTTGGGAATCCTCCCTCCTCTGGGGCCCCAATCTTCTTTTTCAGGTACACCCATCACTTCCTTTCATGGCCGGTCACTGCACTGGTTGTCTTTGACTTTTTCTCACGCTTCACCCACTCCTAACCTTCATCCGGCTATTGCCTCCCTACCTATGTCCTTCACTGGTTTTCTTCTACTTCTCACATTATGTTTGTGGGGTTCCTTCTTTCTCTCCTCTCCCACAACATTCACCCACTCTCAACCCTCATCTGGCTATTGCCTCCCTACCTATGTCCTTCACTGGTTTTCTTCTACTTCTCACATTATGTTTGTGGGGTTCCTTCTTTCTCTCCTCTCCCACAACATTGTCTTCACTCACCTTCACTATCTTTCACTTCCCTAGATAACCCTCGGTCCCCGTGCCCGCCCTGGTTGGTGCCTGCTTTCGTCCCTGCAGGGCTCCCCGCCTCGGCTCCCGGTTGGGCGTAACCTGAATGGCTTGCGGGGTCCCGCCGCCTATCCATCAGTGCCCAGTTTCCTAGTGAGTATATTTTTATACCAGCAGCGGGGGCTTTTACACCACGCCCCCCCACTATTATTGTTTTTACTTTCCTTTTGCTTATTCCATCCCTATATAATTTCAGATATACACGTGCTTGCTCCTGACGAGTGGCATGGAAGCCACGAAACGCGTTGAGCCATCAATTGCTGTGTCCTACTGTCTAATCAGTCTCCATCAGCTTTATCATATCTTAACTCCCCCCACAGGTCCAGTGAGGCCTTACGTCCAGCAGGCACTACTGTTTCTAATATTTATTTTACCCAACTCTGTTTGTGGTGCACTAGGGAATTTGTGAATGTGGTATCCTGAGTCATCATTATTCTATTTTTTAACTTTGTACCTTGTTACCTATCCATTAATTGTATGAACATTACAATGTATGTTATATTTCACTCAATTATACGTTTTTACCTACTTAATTATGCATGAATTGTTTGACTGTATGTACTCTACGGTTACAATGTGTATGCTTGAGTATTATGTCAATAAATTCCTCTATGTTCATCCTATTATCCTCTTGCTGTCACATGCTTCATTTAAAGTCCCAACCTCCCCTTTAGCTATTCCCCTTGTTTTGTGAATTCGATTGGGGTGGAAACACATGACCTTACCAGGTCATGGTTTCATTTAAAGTCCCTAGGGATGGAAATGGGTGACCTTACCAGGTCATGATTTCCCCAAAGTCCCTAAAAAAACCCTTCCTTTTCTTGTATACTTAACATATTAGTGATATATGTTCTGGCAGTGCTAGGCCCTGCCTCTGTGTAAGTAGGGAAACAGGGTTCACAAGTAATCCAGAGTGTCTGTACTGGGAATTCAGTTTTCTATGGTTTTTATAATCCCAGATCGGGGTCTGGAGCTTGGAGACTTTGAAAAGATTTGAGTGGGAAGTCGTCTCCAATCCTCTGTCCAGGTCTTAGTGGAGGCCTGCAGTCTGTGTAAGTGTGCAGGTGGGCACACTCATTATAAGCAAGGACCTGACTATATTTCTGAGTTCCCATTAGGACACAGATGTTTTTCATCCAGGAGACAGGTCTGCTCTTTTGAGGGGACAGGTGAGCTCTACCCAAAAGCCAGGAGGTCTCAAGCTAGGGCTTCGGATGGTTGCCAGGAGATCCCTTATTGAGATGCCAGAGTGTGGGCCCATGCAGCAGGGTGCTCATGCTCAGCCGGTGGAGATACCCATGTTATCTGGACTTCTAAGGTGCCCCCTACCCCATCGGGTGTTTGTCTTAGCTCCAATATTAAGTTCTCAAGTGGGGGATACCCGATATACTACTACACAATATATTTGCAATTGGATTCCTGTGCTTAATTTACCCACTCCCAGCACAGAGCTTCAATTGATGTATATTATTCTACCTTTAATAGAGCTGCCAGCTTTTACTGGTCACCCTGAAAAGTGGATTTCCGTCCATCCGGGTGTCCTATGTGGGAGTTGAATGCCTCCTATATTTGGACTCCTGTTTTGTGGAAGGATTGATATCTTTGTGTGGTCTCGCCCATTATTTCATCTTCAGGGTCAATCAGCACCTACCCAGTATGTCCTGAGGAAGCAATTTGATGCGAAACGTGTTGACAAGCAAGCATAAAGGAGTTTATGAAGCTGACTCTTTGATAAATACATACACCCTTTATTTTGTCTGTACTTGATGGACTTCTCACTAATCAAATGAAAGGATCAATGCCTCAATGTCTGTATTGAGTATCTGTTGACCTTGTCTAGGATGCTGTCTATGTTGTTATTTATTTGTGGTTTTAACAATTTTTGCAATAAAGATGCAATTTTTTATATACTACTGCCTCATGTTGTGCCTACAAAGTCCATCTATTTTTTGAGGAGTCCTAGGTACTCTCTCAAACCTTTTTTCTTACTTGTTACAAGCTTAGTTTAAAGGCATTGTGTGATCAAATATGTTGTTTTTGTTTTTTTTACAAAATACATTGTTATCTGCACACGTGCAAAACGTAATATTAAACGTAACCATGAAAAACTGTCAATGGGTTCTTTGATTTGCAAGGATATTGTGGGAAGATACTCACAATCTCTAATGGGGCGTACACGCGGTCGGACTTTTCGGCTACAAAAGTCCGACGGACGCCGACGGACCAAATCCGGCGGACAATCCGATCGTGTGTGGGCTTCCTCTGACTTTCAGCGGACTTTTCCAGTCGCAAATCTGACGGACTTTAGATTTGGAACTTGCTTCAAATCTTTACGTCGTAACTCTGCCGGACCCAGAAATCCGCTCGTCTGTATGCTAGTACGACGGACAAAAACCCACGCTAGTGCAGCTATTGGCTACTGGCTATCAACTTCCTTATTTTAGTCCGGTGTACGTCATCACGTACGAATCCGTCAGACCTTTGTGTGATCGTATGTAGGCAAGTCCGTTCATTAGAAAGTCCACTGCAAGTCCGCCAAAAGTCTATCGAAAGTTTGTCGGACGGGCTGTCGGACTTTTGTAGCCAAAAAGTCTGACCGTGTGTACGCCCCATAAAACATACTACAACCTTACCAGATAAGAGAGGGAGTAACTGTATCTTGCAGTTCACAGGTTCATGACTTGCATACACTACAGAGTAATGAAAACTGTGAGTGTTATATAAAGCCCAAATAGTGTGTACAAAAATGTGCAATTATACAACAGAACTTATATACATAAAGTCTATCATAAAAGAGGTGTTCAATGAAGAAAAAAGTCCTTTGTGAAAAAAGAAAAGGAGTTGCAACTTTCTTTCTCCTTGAAATTCATCACTGTGAGTACTACACTTTTTAGTGTATCCTTTGTTCTCCAAAAAACAAAGCACTGCTGTGAAAGTTTCCACCACGCACCAAGTGTATGCCAAAATAGCTCACTAGAAATCTATGACCTTATACATAATAAGGTCTCATAAACAAGCCTTTTATGTCTATCTTCAGAGAAAATTGAGTACTGTCCGTGATACTTTTTTTATTTGCACTAACATACAATTTTTCAGGACAAGCTTTCGGGGTATGTCCCCTTCTTCAAGGTCCAAGCAGTACTGATTGTCCTGAAAAATTGTATGTTAGTGCAAATAAAAAAAGTATCACGGACAGTACTCAATTTTCTCTGTCACAATTGCACTAATACGGCTACAACAAATCAAGTATGTCTATCTTCACATATCTCTACACAGTAAGCCATCCAGACCAAGAAGAGATATAAACTCCTAATAGCGTGATACCATATAAAACCATTTATTAAAAAATGTAAAGCAATTGTACTCACACTTTAAACACAAAATCAGCATCTAGCAAGCTCCATACTCCCCACATTGCTCCCTACTGGTTGTGCACAATCCAATCCTGCTGTAAGATGGATGCTACAGATCTGTCTCCTAAGCAATGATGTGAGTGGACTAACAATCAATGTGGATGGGCTTCTTCCAATGCACTTTGTCTACCAGAAGTTGTCAGGGATCTGTATTTAACCAATGTGGTATTCACAGTGGTGGCTTTCAAAGATGAAGAAAAGTTGCAACTGTGTTCCCTTTTCTTTTTTCTTAAATGGACACTTCTTTTATGTTTGGATTTTATGTATATAAGCTCATTTTTGTATACACTATTTATGCTTTATTTATTAACAGATTCAGAGGGTGTTTTTTTGCACACTTTTTACAGTTGCATTTAGTGTTTTCTTTAAATGGTGATAGCAAAAAAGAATATATTTATAGAATATTGAAAGCTGCACAAACATATGAAAAGCTGATAGCAAAGTTTCTACAACTCTATAACAATGGAGAATCAAGCTGAAAATCACTACTTCAGTTAGCCCCCGATCATACAGAATCCAACTTTGAAATCACTGGTCTTCACTTAAAATCGCACAATTTCGAAGACACATGTCAGTGTGACTTCAGGTGTCACTTGTCTGACATCTGTGCGACTTCATGCACAGATGTCTATGCAAGTCGCACCTAAAATCCCCAAAAATAGTGCAGGAACTTCTTTTTCAAATCAGTGCGGCACCACAAAGTTGGCGGTGCGCCGATTTGAACAGTTCCATTGCCGACAATAGGGTGCCACTTGTAATGCAATTTGGACCTGTCAAATCGCATGACAAGTTGCACTGGTGTGAATGGGGGCTCAAACAGTTCAAAACACACCTACCTGTGCTCATAAACAGTGTCTCTAACAGTGAAGTCCAGAGTAGCTCTGGTAACACATTTGAACATCTGGAGGGATCCAAGGCCTGAGGACAAATCACAAACCCACTTGAATTTCTATAATCTAGTAGCATTTGGAGAGGGGCTACCCATAGAAGCTGGGTTTCATGAATAAGCGGGGTGTCTTTAGGCTCTGGTCCACCTGCCTGTACACTGGTTCCAATAATGATGGCCCTCTCGCCTGGCTGCAGATCACTTGAGTAGCTACCTCTGCCTCATCAGTTGTGGCCTCACTGGGCTCCTGAGGGAAGGAAACTTACTCCTTGTGCATGTACAATAAAAAGAGAACTATGCCTGTATCTGACAATAGTGAGTAAATAGGTGTTATATTACACAACTTCAGTGGTAATATATTAAAATGAATTCAGTCTCAGGAGGTATTGGTTTATACAAGCAGGGCCGTCTTTAATTTTGATTGGGCCCTGGGCAAACATTTTCTTGGGGCCCCCCCTCCATTCTGAGACATACAAAAAATAGCAGGTAGACTCAAAATCAGTTTACTGCAGCAGATCACGCAGCGATTGCAATTGTTTGCCAGAGGTTACAGCCTATCCTTACTGCTCACTGGCTGTTTTCTAGAGTTTACAACACATAATTTCTGCTTGCCGATTGGTTGCTAGAGGTTAATGTACATTATTAGCGCTCACTAATTGGTTGCTACGGGTTACAGCACATCATTACCACTTACTGATTGGTTGCTAGAGATTAAAGCAGATCACTACTGTTCGCTGATTGGTTGCTAGAGGTTAATGCACATCATTACCTCTCACTGAGCGGTGGAGCAATCCCAAATTGAGCAAGTAAAGGGGCATAATAATATACATACTACAGGAGAGTGTCAGAGAGTGCAGACATACTACAGGAGATTACCAGAGACTGCGGACATACTGCAGGAGATTACCAGAGACTGCGGACATACTGCAGGAGATTACCAGAGACTGCGGACATACTGCAGGAGACAATTAGAGACTGCGGACATACTGCAGGAGTTTACCAGAGACTGCAGACATACTGCAGGAGACAATTAGAGACTGCGGACATACTGCAGGAGATTATCAGAGACTGTGGACATACTGCAGGAGACAATTAGAGACTGCGGACATACTGCAGGAGATTACCAGAGACTGTGGACATACTGCAGGGGACAATTAGAGACTGCGGACATACTGCAGGAGATTACCAGAGATTGCGGACATACTGCAGGAGACAATCAGAGACTGCGGACATACTGCAGGAGACAATCAGAGACTGCAGACATACTGGAGGAGACAATCAGAGACTGCGGACATACTGGAGGAGACAATCAGAGACTGCGGACATACTGCAGGAGACAATCAGAGACTGCAGACATACTGCAGGAGACAATCAGAGACTGCGGACATACTGCAGGAGACAATCAGAGACTGCGGACATACTGAAGAAGATTACCAGAGACTGCGGACATACTGCAGGAGACAATTAGAGACTGCAGACATACTGCAGGGGATTACCAGAGACTGCGGACATACTGCAGGAGACAATTAGAGACTGCAGACATACTGGAGGAGACAATCAGAGACTGCGGACATACTGCAGGAGACAATCAGAGACTGCGGACATGCTGCAGGAGACAATCGGAGACTGCGGACATACTGCAGGAGATTACCAGAGACTGCGGACATACTGCAGGAGACAATCAGAGACTGCGGACATACTGCAGGAGACAATCAGAGACTGCGGACATACTGCAGGAGATTACCAGAGACTGCGGACATACTGCAGGAGATTACCAGAGACTGCGGACATACTGCAGGAGATTACCAGAGACTGTGGACATACTGCAGGAGACAATTAGAGACTGCGGACATACTGCAGGAGATTACCAGAGACTGCAGACATACTGAAGGAGACAATTAGAGACTGCGGACATACTGCAGGAGATTACCAGAGACTGTGGACATACTGCAGGAGACAATTAGAGACTGCGGACATACTGCAGGGGATTACCAGAGACTGCGGACATACTGCAGGAGACAGAGACTGCGGACATACTGCAGGAGATTAGCAGAGACTGCGGTCATACTACAGAAGACAATCAGAGACTGCGGACATACTGCAGGAGACAATCAGAGACTGCAGACATACTGCAGGAGATTACCAGAGACTGTCTTCTGTAGTATGTCCGCAATCAGAGACTGCGGACATACTGCAGGAGATTACCAGAGACTGCGGACATACTGCAGGAGACAATCAGAGACTACAGACATTATACAGGAGATGGTCAGAGAACTTTCAGCAATGCACAGCTTTACAGTTTAATAACACAGCTCAGGGTTTAATCAGTCTGGCATTTAATGGGTGTAAGGACATACCTGGCCAGCCAAACTAACTACATACATTCAGGTGTGTGGGCGGGGCTTCCACTCTCTGCTCTCACTACAACAGCCGGGAGCTCCACTGATGCTTTGTTGGGGGGCCCGCGTCACCCGTGAATTGGGGCCTCGATGACAGCTTTGCAGAGCGCACAGAGGACATGGGAGGATGTATTCCCGCGCTAGCCAGTTGAGAGGGGCGGGGCCGGGAGCTCCACTGATGCTCTGACCCCGCCTACGTGCAGCCTGTGTACTCGGAAAAGAGCGTCTTTAGTGAAAGCCAGTGATCGGAGTGGGAGTGTCATTGGAGCTCCCGGCCCCGCCCCCGGACTTCTGTATTCACCAGCCAGTATAGAGGGGGCGGGGCCGGGAGCTCCACTGATGCTCCCACTCCAATCACTGGCTCTCACTACAGACGCTCTTTTCCGAGTATACAGGCTGCACGTAGGCAGGGTCAGAGCGTCAGTGGAGCTCCCGGCCCCTCCCCCTCTCAGCTGGCTAGTGCGGAATACAGCCTCCCGTATCCTCTGTGCGCTCTGCAAAGCTGTGATCGGGGCCCCAATTCACGGCTAGCGCGGGCCCCTCAACAAAGATTGGGCCCAGGGCAAGTGCCCCGTTTGCCCTGCGCTAAAGACGGCCCTGTATACAAGGTCTCCTTCCTTCTTTGAACTTTTGGTCCTTTCATCCATTCCTAGGACATTGATTTCTGCCCCAATATCATAGTAGCTTGGATTGCCTGTTGCATGAGTACTGCCTCTGTAAACTCCTGCTTTATGCAGGTTGTGTCCATCTCTGGTTGCTAAAGAAAAGTTATCACTGGGAAGACTTCTAGTTTCTTCATTAAGGCTTTTTTCACCTGAACAGTCTTTGATACTAAGACCAGCTGTTGTCTCTCTCTGCTTCCATCAGCAGCTCAGAAAGATCACACCTGGATGAGTCAGATGTAGCTGGGAGGAGCACAGGTGCGAAGCTGCTGAGCAGTCATGAATGCTTAGAGCTCCGCTGTCACCGGGACGAAAAGGCCTTCTATCGACAAGTCACGGTCGAATACCACATTAATACGGTAACCCACTTATTACTGAGACTACGGGGCACAACTACATATAATGTTTAGCGGGAAAAAGACAAAACTTAAACAGCCAGCAGGCAAAGAAAAGCTGACAAGAAACGCTCTTAATATGACAGCAGCACAATCTTCCCGCTCTGCATTACCTCAGAGACAGTCACAAAGGGGGAACTCTGCCTATTCTTCCTCACAACTTGCTGACTCTGACCTTGATTATGGATTAACACCAATATCTCTACAGAATATTTCTAATAACTCGGATATTCTTAGTCAGTTTGAACGTGTTTTACAAAAAGCCCTCCAAAATACCTCAGACACAATAACAGAAAAACTGACAAGGGAAATTTGTGAGGTAGGGCGCCGCACATCTATCTTAGAACACAAAATGGAGGATATAAATGATATCACTAATACTCATACTGACGAGCTAGAAGCCTTGAAAGAAGAAAATTTTACTCTACACACACGTCTGGAAGATTTCGAAAACAGAGCGAGGAGATCCAACCTGCGACTGCGCGGTATACCTGAAACTATAATAGATCTTCAATCAACCATTACAGCGCTTTTTCAGGAGTTAGCCCCATCAATCCCCATTGAACGATTGGAGATGGACAGAATTCATAGAACTTTGGCCCCTAAAAAAGAAGATGGTCCCCCCAGGGACATTGTAATAAAATTACACTATTTTAGAACAAAGGAACAACTGATGGAAGCGGCACGTAATAAAGATACATTAACCTTTCAAGGCCATCGCTACCAAGTATTCCATGATCTCTCGCAGCAAACTCTCTACAGAAGAAAAGAGATGAAACCTCACCTACAAATACTCCAATACCACCACATCCCCTATCGTTGGAGTTTTCCATTTGCCCTGCGATTCACCTATTAAGGTACAACATATACCTGCAAGAAATTGGACGACCTACTGACTGCGATCCAGGAGCTTCGTTTGTCAATTCCAGATAATTCGACTGAAGGCTCCAAACGCAGAGCATCATCAAACTCACCCAAGGCTCAGCAAGACAACCAAACTCAACTAGCTACCAGTAAAAGGAGTCGTTTTGCATCACCACCTCCTAATTCCAAAGATCAAATGGACTGAAAGCCACTACGATTCTTTTATTTCATTGAAACCTTTTACCTAGTGTTACTATTATAACGGTAACCAATTTCAGGTAGATTCAGAGTAGGGATCGAATAATCCTTCCTCTGTCTTTACCTTTATCCTTATAATTTCATTTAAGCAGAAGTTAATCAATCCTTTGTAAAATAATAATTGTTACCAAACTTTATTACTCCAATATCATTTTTTAGGTTTAGTTTAGTAAATGCAATGCCCTTTTTTATAAGTGCATGATGTAATGCAAAGTTATAGAAACATATCTCTATTACATTATCCTAATAATAGCTATTATATTATTAGTGACTTGTATTATTTTGTTATTGTTTGTATAGCCTTTGAGGAGGCTGCCTTTGTCCCGGAGACAATCCACTGCGCCTCTCATTAGATCCTCGAGTAGCCGGACTTACTCACCGGACTCTCTTTGGACCATTTGTACCCACCGGTTGGTGATATTTCACCACCCCTTGGATACTAGCTCCATATAGGAGCTATTTTCCTCTTTATTTAAAAACAACTTCTCATCTACTGCTCTAAAACAGGAATTTTACTTATTCTACTTGTCCTATTCATCCCCCTTTATTCTTTTTACCCATCCTTTCCTGCCCCCCCCCTTTTTTTTATTTATTTATTTATTTTTTTATTGTGTTTTGTTTTTTTGTTTTTTCTCGCCCCTCCAGAGTATAACCTTCTTGGATATTATCACATTAAGAATTTATTATAATCCCTAATACCTTTTATTCAAAAATGTCTTTAAATGTACTAACACTTAATGTCCAGGGTCTCAACTCCCCACCAAAACGAACAAAAGCCTTTCATTCCTTTTCTTCACTTTCTGCACATGTAATATGTCTGCAGGAAACACACTTCTCTACACAGTCTTCCCCTAAATTTATAAGTCGCCAATACCCACAAGTCTATATGGCCTCGGCCACTACAAAACAAAGAGGAGTGCTGATTGCATTTCATAACACAACCCCCTTCACTTTACATAGAGAAATAAAAGATCCTGAGGGTCGCTATATAATCCTTACAGGTCTCCTGTTAGATAATGAAATAACTATAGTTTCTTACTATGCTCCCAACAGAAATCCTCTTTCGTTCCTCTCACACGTGTTCTCAGTAGTTGAATCTCATAAAAAAGGTACCCTCATGATGTGTGGAGACTCAAATCAAGTTTTATACCCAATTTTAGACAAATCCCCTACACCACTACAACCTCAACACCTTAATTTCAGACAACTCCTTGAACAACATTCTCTTATTGACTCTTGGCGTGAACAAAACCCTAGAAGAAAACAATACACTTACTATTCCCATCCCCACAAAACATTTTCTCGTATAGACCACCAATTCGTCCACATTGGCACGTTACCACAAATACATAATTCCTTAATCATCCCATGCGCATGGTCAGACCACAATGCGGTCATGACGTCCTTCTCATCCTTGATCCCGAGGCCTCGCCATAGATCCTGGACTATAAATGATAATTCATTAGTTGACCCAACATACCGTCTAAAAATAGAAACAGCCATACAAGATTACATCGCTAATAATTTACCAACAGATACTAATCCACTGAATCTATGGGAAGCTCTTAAACCTTCCATTAGAGGAGTCTGTATCAGCCAGTCATCTTACCGGCGTAAATTGAAACAGCAAATGCAAAACAAATTAGAGGAAGCTTATTATAAAGCCTCTGAAATTTTCCAAAATTTGCCCTCTCAAACTACAAAGCTAGACTATGATAAAGCAAAGTTGGAGCTTGATCTTTTTTTAACAGACTCAGCTATACAGATTCTTCGCAAAACTAAACATACAATATATATGAAAGCTAATAAGCCAGCCACATTCTTGGCATTAACTCTACGCAGAGCAGACCACATTCCGAAACCAATTCGGCTACAAATCACCAAAAACAATTTTTCTAGTAATCCACAGAAAATTATCAATGCGTTCCGTAGGAAACTCAAAGATTTATACCAAAATACACAAACATTCGACTCAACAAAATTAGACGCACTGTTATCTTCTATTCTTCTCCCAACCCTTTCTGTTACCCAACAAGAAACTTTAGATAAGCAGATCACTAATATGGAAGTCATATTAGCAATAAAATCCCTAAAATTGCATAAACGCCCAGGCCCTGATGGATACTCAGCCACATTTTATAAACACTTTACTACACTACTAGCCCCACTTATGACAAACGCATTTAATTCTCTATTAGAAGGCTGTGCCTTTAACGCGGAATCCCTACTAGCTTCAATATCCATGATTCCAAAACCGCATGCAGATGACACGTCATGGTCCAATTACAGACCAATCTCAATCCTTAATATAGACATAAAAATATTAGCAAAGATTCTATCTAATAGACTTAATCCAATTATTGGCACATTAATTCATAAAGACCAAACGGGTTTCATACCTTTCAGACAAGCAGGTGATAACATACGGCGTGCTACCCTACTGGCTCATATAGCCAGGTCTCGCAAAATCCCTGCCTGTTTCCTCTCTATCGATATACAAAAGGCGTTTGACACTCTGTCATGGTCTTATCTTAAAGCCATTCTTCATAAATGGGGATTTGGTGAGCGGTTCCAGGGATGGATTTCCTCTCTTTATCATAATCCAAAAGCGTATATAACCTATTCAGGTTACCGCTCAGACCCCTTTAATATTGAAAGAGGAACCAGGCAGGGATGTCCATTATCCCCTCTTCTATTCTCCTTGGCTATTGAGCCCCTAGCTCAACTTATTAGATCCAATATAAATATAAAAGGACTTGAATTAGGTGGTCACCAACATAAGTTATGTTTATTTGCCGATGACGTCTTAGTATTTCTTACTTCGCCCCTACTATCAGCTCCAAACCTCATTGAAATTCTTACAAAATTCGGTAAAATATCTGGTCTTAAGATAAATCAGCAAAAATCAAAAGCCCTAAATATATCGTTATCACCTGATTTACAGAAACAGTTACAAGACTCCCTTCCATTTACATGGTCAACAACACATTTACCATATTTAGGGATCTCACTAACGGCTAATCCAGCTGACCTATACTCTGCAAATTATCCTCCCATGCTAACTCAATTATCAACCTTACTAGAAAATGGTCTTCTTTACCGTTAGCATGGATGGGTAGAATCACAGTAGTAAAAATGTCCATATTGCCTAAAATCCTATACCTGTTCCGTGTACTTCCTATAAACGTTCCGGCTTATTTTTTCCGAATACTACAACGCAAATCAGCCCAATTTATTTGGGGCAAACTTAAACCACGATTACCACAAAATACACTACATATGGCCCGAACCTGTGGAGGTTTGGGTGTTCCAAATTTCTCAAAATACTATTATGCTTCTCAATTAGCACAAATTATTAAATACCATGCCACTAAAGAAATCCCTCTTTGGGTAACTATAGAATCGGTGGAATGTGATCCACTTTCTATATCAAATCTGTTATGGCTTTCACCACCCCAACGACGTTCAATAACAAATCTAGTCACAAAACATAGCCTCTCAATATGGGATAGACTTAAATTCCGTTTTGGTCTCCAATCTCCACTAAACCCTCTCCTCTCCTTTCTAAACAACCCCTCCTTCTACCCAGCTTGGACTTTACCTTCCTCCTTTAAAGCTTGGCTAAATGTGGGTCTTACACGAGTTCATCACTTCTACGACTCTGATAAACTTATTTCATTTCCTACAATAAGCAAGACACACAACATACCCAGTAATGAAACATTTAGATTCTTACAAATTAAAAACTTTTTATCCCAAAACATCCCCACAAACTTGACAACTCCAGAATATACTTCATTTGAACGATCATGTATGTCAGATCCACACAGACGAGGACTTATCTCTGACATATATGCTCAACTACTTTCACAAACAAATTCCTCTCCCCCGTCTTATACTACCAAATGGGAAGCTGATTTAAACCTTCCTCCAGACTCACTGGATTGGTCACAAATCTGGCAATCTACAAAATCAGCCACACCCAACATAGTTGCCCTAGAAACAAATTATAAAGTTCTTACCAGGTGGTATTTAGTGCCAGCACGTATATCAAAATACCTTCCCCAATACCCCCCTCACTGTTTTCGCGGATGCAGCGACATTGGTACACATCTGCATATTTGGTGGACTTGTCCAATAGTCCAAACATATTGGTCAAAAATATTTCAAATTCTCTCTACAATGTTTGAAACCACATTACAACCGGATCCATTGGTAGCCCTCCTAAATAATAAGCCACGAAACATAACTCAACGTCAATTTAAACTTTTACTATATGCCACAACAGCTGCAAAACAATCGATAGCAAAAGCCTGGAAAACCAATAAGCTTTGTGACATATCTGTAAAACAACGTGTAACTCAAGCTATGATCCATGCTAAAATGGAGGCAATCATACTTGATAAACTGGACAAATTTGAATCTCTTTGGCTTCCATGAATAACACACATACTACCACCGGATTTGAACTATTCACTTCTTTTACCCTGATGAGATCTACCACCTTCACGGTCTATATTATTACATGTTCCCATAAATATTTAACACTCACTTCTCTCTGGAGACCCCAAATTCCCTCCATAACCATTTCAGATCCCACCACATATTCCCACTTATTAAATTTTATTTTTAGTGATGTATAATAATAAAATATGTCTTTATCTATTTCTATTAAATTATTATTTGGTTAGGCAAACTATGTCTTTTTCGGATGCAAACTATCTATACCTTTGATGGGGATGCTTTGGAGGGACACCCATACACCCGGGATATGCCGGGCCAAATAGCCGGACCTTGGCCCTGGTTGTTTGGGTGTCTCTCTAGGTCATCTCATTAATACCCAATTTATCTAATTTAGTTGCATTTTATGTCTCACTATTGTGACATATTGTATTTTTTTTTTTATATATATTTATCTACTTACTTATTTATTTATTTTTCCAATTAAAAAAGCTCTATTAATTATTATAACCATATAATTCAGATATGTACACTGGATAATAGATTTTCTTACTGATTTCTATAAGATAACTTAAGTATTATTATTCTAAGTTATTATTGAGAAGTTCCTTTTCCTCATATTTTGTAACCTTACATAAATTTAAAACCAGTACTGTAAAATTGTATTGTTGTATTCTCAATAAATTATTTGAAAAGGAGAAAGGAGTCAGATGTAGCTGAGCAAGTAATCTACAGCCAGGTAGGAGGCCCTCCACTGTCAAAATCCGTAATTGGGACAGCCAGGCTAGAGCCTAACAGAATATAGCTTCTCCAAAATATCCAACTACTGTGGGGTGCTCTGTCCCGATTGCCATCAGAGTTCACCTATGTTACCAGTGCTACCATTGACTTCACTGTAAGGAACGCTGTTTATAGGGACCCTTGACTCTCTGTAGCACACTTTTCCACCTTTTTTATGCTTGAGGCACCCTTAAACAAATATTCTGAATTAAGAGATGCCCTGAAAAAACTCTCTGATCTCCAACTCATGGGATGTTAGTGTGATCAGTCAGTTGTTGATATAATAATAGATAAAAACATAAATAATAACAATAATCCAGAGGAGATGCTGCTGATGCTAGTCAGAAAGGGCGATGAGCAGCAATCTGCAGGACACTTTTACACAACATTCTTCTGCCCCATGAGTCCCAGATTTTACACTCTAAATGTGGTTGAAAACTGTAAAACTGAAGAAGGAAAGTGGTAATGTGACAGAGAGGGGCACAACAAGGAAGGGGAAGAGTAAAAGAAAGCTAAATAGAGAAAATAAGAGAGAAAGCAGATTAAAGTAAAAATGAAGATTATGGCCAAGGCAGAGGGGAAGAAAAAAAAAAGTAAACACTCATCCAGGTCACCCCTTCTTACAACTTCTCTGAGGTTGCTGAATACAATTAAGCAGTCCATTCTGTAAGATGCCTTGCCACCTTGGGAATTCTCTCATGTAATATCCTGCAAGTAGTGAGGTAGAAAGAAATCCTGGATAGCCGCACTCTGGGATAAGGACATCTTTATTTCAATAAAATCCAAACATACAGTCAATTGCAGAGACGTACAGGGTGGTAGACTGCTAACGCGTTTCACATCATTTGGATGCTTATTCGTAGCTAGAGAGGGATAGTAGTAGTGTGGTATAAATAGAAAAGTGAAAAAGTAAAAGAGGGGGGGGCGGGGTATGCATGCCAGTAGAACAACCAATCACCGCGCTGCATAGCAAACCCACCCTCTCAGTGTGAATAAAACAATACTGATCCCATTAAAAAACTACACCTGCTAAAAGAGGAGAGAAAACATCCATTGTTAACCTAACCAAAATGCATAATGAAAAATATAAGTAGACAAAACTGTCATGCCAATAAAAATCAGCACGAACTCATAAAAATAACTGAAAAAAAGAGAAAAGAAAAAGGTAGGTATTGGATGCTAAAAACCCTCCATAGCAGGTGAAGCCACAACAATGGAACAAACTTGGGTAGTTGGGAGTGCTAAAAAGGTGTCAAAGTACTCTCATAACCCTAATACAGCAGATGTGCATAAGCAGTTTAGATGAAATATACACACATTTTCATGAGATCAAAGTACAAGCATATTAGACATGAGATCAGCGTGTATATACATTAAACATGAAATTAGAGATTTATGCACATTACTCCTCCAACTCCTCCAATCATTCTTAACCACTTGTATTTTATAGACGAGAGAGTTGACAAAAATATATGCAGTGAAAAATATATACATAGATCTGAAAAAGGGGTCGGTCCAACTACCCGAAAGGGTGGTTACAAATGTGTCAAAAGTATCAAACATGTAGCATCACATCCAAAGCACTGGTGTCAGATAAGTCTTTACTTTCTGAAAAGAAAAAACAGTAAAAAACAGACAAACATAAGCATGAAAATGGATAAGACACCAGATGAACCACAAAAAAGTATAGATAAATATCCATTGTTGTTGATATTAAACTCCCATGACAATATCATGTTAGCTATGCGGTCAATAATGAAAAGGTGTATGATCAACCACATAGGAAACATAGAAAAACCCAACAAAGGAACCAAAACAAAAAACTATTAAATTAATGCAGTTTCCACATAGATCAACATGCTGGCAGACTTTGCTACAACAGCAAATGTATAGAGACTATAAGTCTCACTCCATGTGCTGAAATAGGTTGAGTTGAATAATAACACGAAAGAGAGTAACCTCAAATGCACACAGATATAGTAGGGTGGCTATAGAATATGCATCAAACAAAGCCCAGACCTGCATCCAAAAAAAAAATTAAGAATTATCAAGGCGGCCTTGCTACATAGTACCATGCGATTGGAAATTCCCAAAGTCTCACTTCTCATGCTGCAAAACACCATGGCTCACTATAAGAATACCATAAATCTAGAGTGGAATTGGCAAAAATAATAAAGCCAAAAGGCAAAAAGAACAAAATGGTCTATAACAAACCTAACAGCATTGAGCCATGTATTCGGAGACTTGAGAGAGTCTCACTTGCAAGTAGCTTACAGTGTGTGTCTTGGCATCCTACATGAATGCATACAGTATGAAGACATAAGTGAGTAGGAGGGGACTGACAGGGGGGTCTCCCCATTTTGCGCTGCTTGCTATGTCATGTCCTGGAGCTAAAGGAGTAACATCCGGTGGATATCTTTTTTTTTTTTTTTTAGCTTCTGGTGTGTGAACACACTCCAAAAACTCCATCCAGTGCCAAAAAAAAGTGCACACACATAAAGAGTGATACACAAAACGTGCAACGGGTGTACTATGGTCCTCCAAAAGAAGGACCTTACCCTGATTCCCCCAGAGGGGGTTAGGCTCCAGACGCGTGACTGAGGTACTCACTATGGCCCGTCTGGGCGAAACCAGATGGATCCCGTTCTCTTGAAGGTCTGCCGAAACAGACCCACCCAAGTACTAGGTCGGGACCCCCCAGAAGGGAGACCCCATGAGAGAGGGCGAACCAAGCCAGAAGGCCATGTCCATGCCCTCCCAAGACTTTCAAGCGGACCCTGAAGATCTACACCCTATCAGTCACACAGTGACAAATGTGTACACATCAAACAAAAAAATACAAAAAAGTGACAAACACAGGGTAATAAATAAAAAAGAATGGGAGAAGGAAGTGGAGAGAGGAAGGGAAATGTGACTATTGTGCAATACAATGGCCGGCCCTTTGCCCAGAAATAAAAAATTCCTTTGGTCCTAGCCAAAAGGCTCGGCCCTAGAGGCAGGTGCGAAAAAAAGTGTGCGAAGTGCAGTGACCTTGGTGCCATAATTCAAGTGATCCGCATCACCGTGAAACTAGGGCACGCCTGCACTGCCACTCCAGGGGCACATACATCACAGGCTTCTTTCAACCCCTGGCCCACAGCCAGACCAGTGAAACCCCAGTGCATGGAACTTGGAGAGCTTAGGGAGAGCCCCTAACCCTAAGGCTCCACCACCACTCCCATCGTTCCTACCTAATTACATTCGGGAGTACTAACCGCTCCCCTCCCCCCGGTGGGAAGGGGGCAGCGTTCTCTCCCAAAAGACTGACAGGCACAGGGACTACACCAATCTAGGCCAGAAGGCCAGGGACCCGACCCTTTGGCAAGACCCAGTGCTTCTCAATCCCCATCAGGAGGCTTCCCTTCCAGCTTTCTCGAGGGGAAACCTAATACCATCCCTCAGTGATCCTTGGAGCAGTCTGGGTTTGGCTTCCACTGATACTAACCTTCCAGGTTACCATTACACCAAGTGGATTTGCATAGCCACCACCACCCCTGGCCCACCTCCGTGGATCAGGGATAGTAACACAGCGCTACCACTTGATAACTGATAAGGACAAGTACCACACTTGATCCTAGCCAGAAGGCCGAGAACACCTTGCCAACCCGGCCAGACCAAGATATCAATCCACCTGATGTTATTCAGCTAGTGAAATTCAAATCACTGCAAGCAGTAGCTTGCAATGAGCTACTGAGAACCCTGCTGTAGAGGCTTATAGAGCCTACGCTATGCAGTCACAAGCTACCCTGATTGATTCACAGAGACAATGCTGTGAAGAGTCCATGTTTTTATAGCTTTCATAATCCATTTTGTACTATTCAGCAGTGTATGAATGCTCTTTGACATTCTGACATTGTTTTGCATTATTGATTCTAACCTTGAAACTGTTTAGTAAAATGCAAGTTCCAGTTACTCCCTGTCTGATTATTCAGCTGATTACCTATTCTGTTACAAATTGAATAGAGCTAATCCTGCAACAGTTCTCTGAGTGCACTATATGCTTTAACAGTGTCGTATCTGTCAAATGTAGACATTGTTGCCACCAATACTTCTATAGTAGGTAAGGGTGCATGCAAGTAATAGTTAAGGAGGGAGTAGATACCGTTACAGTTACAGATTCCATTTGTAATGCCACCTAGTAGGAACCTAACACAGAGCATTAGTGGAAATATTTTTTTCAAAAACATAAACAGGGTACATAATCCGTTCACAGAACAATTGGAAGAATTTAAGATCACAAGTATGCAAAGGAGGCAAAGCATAGGTTAGTTTTTTTTTAATTCAATAAAGTTTTATTGAAAAGAAAAAAATATGGCAAGTACAAGTCATTGAACCATTCCAAAGGCATTAACACAAACATATCATGGGATTAGTTACAATTCCAATATTGTCACAATGGTACTTGTAATACAGATCATTCCTATCTAAAGTGTTAGATTACATACACACCACATTGACTCCATATATAAACATACAAATTATGATGCTGCTACCTGTACAAGACTCCTTCTAGAATTAAGTCAATCGGGGCTAGCCCCAGGGTATCAAGCCAGGGCGACCACACTGCTTGAAATTTATGTGGGCTACCCCTATGCTGGTAGATGTATTTTTCCAAACTCATTGTATCTCCCATTGTTGCCACCCATTCACTCCAAGAGGGAGGTTCATCAGATTTTCAATGTCTGAGATTTTGTTTTCTAGCCTGGAATAAGGCTCTTGCTATGGCCTGTTTGGAGACCTCTTCCACCTGGAGATCGTCTAATATACCCAAAAGACAGGGTTTGGGATCCTGTCTAATTTTAACCTGAAACACTCTGTTAAGAGTGTCCAGGACTTTCCTCCAGTAGAGATGGAGCTTGGGGCATCTCCATAGTAGGTGGATCAGATCACTGTATTCTTTAGAACCTCTAGAACAGTGGTTCTCAACTCCAGTCCTCAAGACCCACCAACAGGCCAGGTTTGCAAGATAGCTGAAATACATCACAGGTGATATCACTTGCTGCTCACTGATTGCAGTATTCTAGTCTGCAACTCCCCAAGGTAATACTTAAAATCTGGCCTGTTGGTGGGTCCCGAGGACTGGAGTTGAGAACCACTGCTCTAGAACATACAAAGTCCTTTCTCATCCCCATTTTAAAAAGCCTTACTGGCGTAAGATGGGCTCTAAGTATGATGTACAGCTGCGATAGCCTTTGTGCTACATTAAGGGAACTTGTTTATTTTTTTTTATTTATTATTATGTGTAAAAATAAGATTTTTTACCATTAGCTGGAGAATGCTGCGGGTGCACTATGGGTCACATTAATGTTTAAAGTTTTATTCACACATTTTTTAGTACATATTTATAATACATTTCCTTGCAGTTACATTGTAACTCCTGACATTTCCTTGCGCAGCAGTAATTAGTCCTGGTATCAGTGCTTTTTACTTCACCAGCTGTGCGGCACCAGGTTCTGTTTTTACCTTTTATCACTATCTTTTATCATTTATTATGTTTTACTGTATTGGGATGATGTCCCCACTGAGCTCAGAGGATGATTTTCCATCGGGGACTTCCGGTCCTGCGGCTTTTGACACTCCCATTGTTTGAGCGGGTATATTAAGGCTCTACGGGTGACAGGTGCTCTCCACCCTCGCTGACGAAGTCTTTTTGACGTAACGCCGCGTACGAGGGCGGTACTGCTTGACCGCCGCCACCCGCAGCCTTCTCTTGCTGACAGCTGTTCAGAAGCGAACAGTCTGTCTCATCATTCAACACTGCCGCATAGTACTTTTTATATAGTGGCGCTCTGCTAGCTCTCCCTGTTCACTGTTACCAAATAAACTTGGAATTTTGGTTATCTATGGATCGCTCTTAGATGTTTTTTATTTCATTCATTCTCCCTGGGGATTTCTGCTTCTCTGCCTGGCCTCTCCATACGGACCCCCCTCTCCCAAGGATATCGCCACACTGTGAGAGAGAACATATAGCAGTGCATCAGCTCCACACCATAGACCTGAGGAGATCTCTGCAGATGACAGCTAGCCCAGCAGTCTGCCACGGATCCATTCATGCTGTTTTGGACCCCCTATAACCAAGGGGTCAACTGGATCTGGTAAGCACAATCTTTTTCCACACATACCGCCTGGAGTAGAGCCTTGCATGAGTGTCCCCAGAAGAGAGCTATTTTCTATTACACATGATGAACTATTTGTTTAGACCATTTATTATCCTTTGATCATTTTTTTTGCGCTGCACTTATTTTATTTATTGTATTAACTTGTTTGTAATGCCTGTAAGGCTTCCTCCTATTGGTCCTCCTCAAAAGCTTCCACATTCTGCTCCCAATTAGCCTCAGCCACCGAGGAGAAGTCCCTCAGAAAATAGATCAGCAACATATAATAACTCCTAGAAATGAAACCCTTGTAAACCTCCACTTCAACCATATAGTTAAAGATAGGCATTGGCGATTGTACCCAGGTTGCGGAAGTGGATTGTGCCCTAACTGCATGTTGAAGTTGCATATAGTAAAAATTGATAGAGGTTGGGAGTTGGAATTTAGTTTGCAGAGTGTGGAAGGGGCAGAGCCCACCATTTCCAAAAATGTGAGACAATAATGTAATACCGTATTTTTGACACTTGGCTCCATATTGCAGTATTTTCAACTAAGGATGAGCTGAACACCCCCCCCCCCCCCCGAACACCATTAAAGTCCATGGGACACGAACTCAGAAAATCAAAATTGCTCATTTTAAAGGCTTATATGCAAGTTATTGTCGTAAAAAATGTGTTTGGGGACCCGGGTGGACATGTATCAATGCAAAAAAAAGTTTTAAAAACAGCCATTTTTTCAGGAGCAGTGAAACAATAAAAATGATATATTCCTTTAAATATCGTGCCTGGGGGGTGTCTATAGTATGCCTGTAAAGTGGCACAGTTTTTCCGTGTTTAGAACAGTACCACAGCAAAATGACATTTCTAAAGGAAAAAAAGTAATTTAAAACTGATTGCAGCTGTAATGAATTGTCGGGTCTCGGCAATATAGATAAAACTCATTGAAAAAACAGCATGGGTTCCCACCCCAGTCCATTACCAGGCCCTTTGGGTCTGGTATGAATATTAGGGAAAGCTCCAAGCCAAAAATAAAAAAATAAATTACGTGGGGGTCCCCCCAAAATCCATACCAGGCCCTTATCCAAGCACGCAACCTGGCAGGCCACAGGAAAAGAAGGGGGACGAGAGAGTGCCCCCCAGGCTACATGCCCTCAATATGGGGAGGATGCTTTGGGGTCACCCCCAAAGCACCTTGTACCCATGTTGATAGGGACAAGGGCCTCATCCCTATGGGGGTCTGTGGGCGGGGGGGCTTATCGGAATCTGGAAGTCCCCTTCAATAAGGGGACCCCCAGATTCCAGCCTCCCCCCAAGTGAATTGGTAACGGGTACATTGTACCCCTACCATTTCACAAAAAAAAGTGTCAAAAATGATAAAAAAGACAGGACACACTTTGGGACAAGTCCTTTATAAAAAATAAAAAAATAAAAATGTCCCGCGATGTAGATCCACCGAAAAAAAAAGCCGCAACAGCTCAGCCTCCATGGTGATGTAAACGGGTGACCCTGCCCCCCCTCTGACGCCAAATGACGTCAGAGGAAGACAGGGTCGCCCGTTTACGTCACTAAGTGGCCACGCCCTCAGCTATATAACAGCTGTCATCGAGAAGAAGCGTCACTCAGTGGGATCCTCCCATGGAGGCGGCTTTTTTTTTTCTTTTTTTGGCTCGTCGTTTTTATTTTTTTTATTTTTTTAATAAAGGACTTGTCCCAAAGTGTCTCCTGTCTTTTTTACTATTTTTGACACATTTTTGTGAAATGATAGGGGTTTTGGCGCAGGGTTCCCCTTAATTTCCATACCAGGGTCTGGTATGGATTTTGGGGGGACCCCTATGCCATTTTTTTTAATTTGGCGCAGGGTTCCCCTTAATATCCATACCAGACCTAAAGGGCCTGGTATGGATTTTGGGGGGGCCCCCACACAGTTAAAAAAAAATTGGTTTGGGGTTCCCCTTAATATTCATACCAGACCCAAAGTGCCTGGTAATGGACTGGGGGGGGGGGGGGCATGCCATTTTTGTCAACGACAATTCATTACAGCCGCAATCAGTTTTAAAATACTTTTTTCCTTTAGAAATGTCATTATGCTGTGGTACTGTTCTAAACATGGGAAAGCTGCGCCACTTTACAGGCATACTATAGACACCCCCCAGGCACGATATTTAAAGAAATATTTCATATTTTTTGTTTCACTATAAGCATTATTAAAATCACTGCTCCTGAAAAAAAACGTCAGTTTTTAAAACTTTTTTTTGCATTGAAACATGTCCCCTGGGGCAGGACACAGGTCCCCAAACACTTTTTATGACAATAACTTGCATATAAGCCTTTAAAATTAGCACTTTTGGTTTTTCATGTTAGTGTCCCATACACTTTAAAGGGGTTCCGCGACTATTTGCCGCGAACACCGCATAATAATGTTCGTTGTTCGCTGAACGTCCGAACAACCAAAGTTCGGCCCGAACTTGTGCCCATCCCTATTTTCAACTCCCTATAGTAGTCATTGCCCCATAGAGGGCTATATTTGGCAAACCCTGTCACCTCCTGCAACTGCCCTACCTTGTTCCAAACCTTCTGCATGAGAACATATATGGGGAAGAGTTTTTTAGACTTGCTAAACGCTAAAGCGTCCAGTCCCAAAGCCATATTATTACTCCCTGTCACATAGTGTGATATATGATTGGTAGCCTTCAGTTTTTTATTTGTTTTGGGGTAGGGCTCTAGCAATGTGCTGTAACTGTGCTGCCAAGTAGTATACCCACGGGTTAGGTAATGCCAGCCCGCCACTCTCTTTTGGACTTTGGAGTTGTTCCAGTTTAATTATTGGGGTTTGGTATGCCAAATAAGTGAGTGTAAGATGGAATTAATAACTCGGAACTTCTTTAGGGGAATAACCACGGGCAAATTGTGGAGTATATACAGCAGCTGTGGCATGAGAATCATCTTGATAAGATTGATTCTTCCCACCACAGACATCTTCAATCCAGTCCATATTTTAACCTTGTCTCTCATACGAGTGAGTAGAAGGGTTAAATTAAAAAAAATGTAGTCAAACGGTTTGTGGGTAACGTGTATACCTAGGTATTTGAAATTAGCTCAGACGTGGATATTGTGAAGGACGGAGCCTACGGGATCCGGGGTCAGTGTCTAAAAGCATAATAGATGATTTGGTCCAGTTTATGAGGAGTCCCGAAAAATTTCCAAAGTTGGTTTTATCTGTCATAGCTAGGGATGAGCCAGATGTTTGAGTCGAACATTGGGTGTTCGCCCATTCGGCGAATCCCGAACATTATGGGGTGTTTGTGGCAAATTTGAGCGCCGCAGAACGCCCCATAATGCACTGCGAGATTGCAGTGCATTGATGTCTGATGATTGGCCAAAGCATGCACCGGACCTGCATGCTTTGGCCAATCACAGCTTGCTCTGCTGTGAGAGCCATAATTGGCCAAAGGCAGGGTGCCAGCATGGCTCAGGGGGATACGTCCACTCCCCACACTATATAAGGCTGCTTACACAGCGGCCGTATATAGTATTTATGAATGAGAGAAGTTAGCTAGAGGCAAGTTAGTTAGTG
Source organism: Lithobates septentrionalis (assembly GCA_037952835.1). NCBI lineage: Eukaryota > Metazoa > Chordata > Amphibia > Anura > Ranidae > Lithobates > Lithobates septentrionalis. Next base: position 5,833,900 of record JBBDGP010000366.1, on the reverse strand, counting down.
GCGTGCAGGCAGTTTAGTATATATATATATATATATATATATATATATATATATATATATATATATATATACAGTGTATACAGTGTAGTCAGTGTAGCGTAGACTATATATACAGTGCAGGCAGTGTAGAATAAATATACAGTGCAGGCAGTGTAGTATAAATATCTATATATATATATAGATATATATACAGTGCAGTCAGTGTACAGTATATAACACAGTGTATTGAAGTGGTTAAGGGGAACCCTATAACAGAATTAAGAAAGAAATCTTAATGAGTGTCCCCCCCCAGTCCATACCAGGCCCTTTGGGTCTGGCATAGATTTTAAGGGGAACTCCACGCCAAATCTAAAAAAAATTGGCGTGGGCCCCCCCCAAAAATCCATACCAGACCCTTATTTGAGCAAGCAGCCTGGCAGGCAGGCCAAGGACGAGCGAGTGCCCCCCTCCTGAACCATATCAGGCCGCTTGCCCTCAACATGGGGAGGGTGCTTTGGGGTCCACCCAAAGCTCCTTGTCCCCATGCTGATGGGGACAAGGGCCTCATCCCCACAACCCTTGACCGGTGGTTGTGGGGATCTGCTGGTGGGAGGCTTATCAGAATCTGGAAGCCCCCTTTAACAAGGGGGCCCCCCAGTTCCTGCCCCCTCCTATGTGAATGGGTAGGGGTACATTGTACCCCTACCCATTCACCAAAAAAGGTGTCAAAAAGTAAAAACCACAATACACAGTTTTTGACAAGTCCTTTATTTAAAAAAAAGTGTCCCGCGATGCCCATCCATCTTCAATCACGGCGCAGACGAACCCGAAAAATAGAGAAAAAAGAACGAAAATACTTTGCCTCCATGGGAGTCGTCCCGCCGACTGCTGTCTTTTCGTGGTGACGGCTGTTATATAGGCAAGGGAGGGGCCACCCGATGAAGTAACTGAGTGACCCCGCCCTTTATGACGTCATGTGACATCCGAGGGGGGCAGGGTAATTTGGTTACGTCAGCGGGTGGCCCCGCCCTTGCCTATATGACAGCTGTCACCGTGAAAAGACAGCAGTCGGTGGGATGCTCCCATGGAGGCAGAGAGGTTTTTTTTGGGTCCATCAGGCACCGTGATTGAAGAAGAATGGACATCGCGGGACACTTTTTTCTTTCTTTTTAAATAAAGGAATTGTGAAAAAACTGTGTATTGTGGTTTTTACTTTTGACACTTTTTTTGGTGAATGGGTAGGGGTACGATGTACCCCTACCCTTTCACACAGGGGGAGCCGGGATCTGGGGGCCCCCTTGTTAAAGGGGGCTTCCAGGTTCTGATAAGCCCCCCACCCGCAGACCCCTGCAACCAATGGCCAGGGTTGCAGGGACGAGGCACTTGTCCCCATCAACATGGGAACAAGGTGCTTTGGGGGGACCCCAAAGTACCCTCCACATGTTGAGGGCAAGTGGCCTGGTATGGTTCAGGAGGGGGGGCACTCGTTTGCCCCCCCCTTTCCTGGCCTGCCAGGCTGGTTGCTCGGATAAGGGTCTGGTATTGATTTTGCCATTAATTTTTTTTGCCGTGGAGTTCCCCTTAAAATCCATATCAGACCCGAAGGGCCTGGTATGGATTTTGGGGGGGACCCCGTGCTTTATTTTTGTTAAAGTTTGCAAAAAAATTTGAAAATTGACCATACTGTCACACATGGAATAAAAAAACAGTCAAACAATGCTCCAGAAATGCTATTGAAATATAACAAATGTTTTACAATTTCCAGATGTGGCACACAAAGTGAACTACTGCCCTTGTACTCATTGAAAACAAAAGTCTGTTATCCCCATGCCTTAGGTATATATTATGTAATATTACAGCGATATTTAAAAAATGCTCATATTACCCATTTTATTTATCAGATTTCCTATAAATTCTTTGGAATACCTTTTCTTCCAAAAACATATTATCATTTCTGATGAACATTAATTCCCCAAATCATTTGTGATACTCGCTAGTAATGAAAGTACTGGGGCTTTCAAAGGCAAAGAGTAACAATGTACAAAAAAGTAAGTAAGTAATAATAACCAGTCAGATTGCAGCTTTTCTCATTTTACAACTGTGAGAAAAATAAGTCTTTGTGCGTAGGTTTGCAAACTAGGGATCTAATACATTAAGAGAAGATTGCCTTAAATATTGATAGAAATAAAAAATAAAGATGATTCTGCTGTGGCCAATGGATATAACAGGAATGACAGCTGATTATAAATCCTGTCATCTGGAATGGGCTGTCAGTTAAAATACTTTGATCCTTTTTAGAAAATATCCTTAGGCTGCAAAGCAGAGCAGGAGGTCTACAAATCAAACAAATGCATAAAATAATCAAACGTGCAGCTTGTGACCCCCTGTGGTACCTGTCCACATGCTGCCTGCGATACTGCTTGCTTCAAATGAGTTGAAATCCAGTGCCCTAATATCCTTTACATTTCTGACATAACATGAAGTATCTGCAACCATCAAACAATATCTGACCACTGCACAAAGGTTATCATTATGTGCAATGTTTTTGTATTTCTGAGCTAGAAGTAGTTTACAATTAGGCATGAGCTAATCTTCCTGAGTTTGCAGGGGGTTAGTGAAATCCTGCTTGGATTCTTTAAAACTAGGACCTCACTCCGAACCCCTTTGAAGTTTATATGAAGGTTCCACATTATTAGTATATTCTGGCCATTTTTAAGGCTAGTAGGCAAATCTGTTGTCAAAAGAAGGCATGGGTAGGTGGGCACTGACATGGGGGACATTGATCAAACCAAAGAAAAACATTTTTTGAAAACACCATACAGCGGGGAGAGGGTACTTTTGATGCAACTTCGAGGAGTGACATGCTTGGTGGATGCCTTTAAATTGTACGTGGTGTTACAGAACAGTATGATTCTCACAGACAGTGTCAACAACACTATTCTGGCATGACATATTTTGGATGCATATCTGTTTTTTTACATTTAGCTTGGCTTTAATACAATATCAGCATCCCAATCTGAATCAAAAGACCTATTAGGTAGTTTTGTTTGCGACACCCAATTTCAACACTTTAAAACACTTTAAAACCACAGCTCCATATTCAATAAACCTCATACAATCTCTATAACACTTTATTCACAAAATATTTTAAATATTGACTTCAGTTACAGGTATGTGTTTGGTAGAAATTGGTTAGTGCTCAGGACAGCAAGCAAGTACTTGAACGAAAAGCAAATAAAAAGGGACCAGGCATTGCTGCAGGGGAAACTATTGCCATAGTCTGTCCGTCCTTCGTCAAAACAAGGGGAAGGGCAAGCAGCTCCAAATGGAGGGGGATGTTTTATGGCCAGGGGAAAGGGCAGTAGCAGCTCAAATTCCCAAATCAAAACTGTCCAAAAGGAATGACAGGCAAGCCTAATAGGAGAGCTAAAGGTGCTTCCACTAATGTGACTTCTTCCTCTTCCTGCCCCTTCTTCACCTCCTCCCTTCCGCTACTTCCTCGTCCACCTCTTCCTCCCTCCTCCTTTACTAGAGTGATTTATGGCTTCTAGAGGGATCCCACAGGTATGGTAAATGCATAGTTACATTGATCCAAGCTGGAACAATGTAACTATGGTAAAATATAGACTGGAAACCTGGAATTTTTTTAAGGACAGCCCAGACCATTACAGACATCAGCCCCTCCACTTTTGTAAAATAAAATTATATTTTCATTTTAAGCACAATCTACACCGTGTTTCTTCTTTGAATTTTATGGAATATTAAATCACAGTTTCATAGTTTGAGTTAGTTTCACAACTAGGATAATAAGGATTGGCTTTATCATTACAGTGGATATATTTTTGGAACAGCAATATTTAGAATCACAAAAATCTAAATAACTCGGATATGATACTTTTTTTTTCTTGGCTTTCAAGAGCATACAGGAATTGTGATATTCCATTACTGAAGTCTGTAGGCACACAAACTTTGGTGCACATTGCAACACATCTGAGATCATCACTTTTTCATAGAACACTTGTGTGATTGACAGGTCCTTACCCAACTGAAAACATTGTAACAATGTATATACAATACTTGGAAAAGTTGCCTTTATGCTTGTGACACTGGTAGGTACAGCTTTTTGATGCCTCGTGTTAAACATACCTCTGCATATGAACTAAAGTAAGTTAGAATGTGACAATCCTTATTCCAATTAATAAAAGTCTGTTACTGAATTACCTGCCCATCGCCATAGCAAAATTGTTACATGCATGGTTGTCAGAAAAGTATTGTATTGCCTATCACCTCCTAGAGTAGATTCTTCCAAATAATATAAACTATTTCAGTTAAAGTGGTGTGCCAAACAAGTCCCCCAGGCTCAATATCAGCAAATGACTTCCATCTCCATAAAAAAAAAATAGCCCCTGGGGCCCACCAAAAGTTCATACATTCTTATTATATACTAGTCTTCCAAGGACATGGGACACATACTGTACAGGCAGAACTTCTTGGGGTACTCTAATCACAATATTGCTTGCATTATTACTTGGAAAATAGATGACAATCTATTTACAAAGTACAATTATTTGATTGCGAGAAACAAGCAAGTGGTCTATCAACGAAACAGAGTAGAATATGAGGTTGATTTACTAAAGGTAAATATACTATGTACTGCAAGTGCAGTTGCTCTAGATCTGAGGGGAAGCTCTGAAATGAGGTAAAGCTCTGCTGAATCATATGCAAGCAAAAATTAAGTTTTTTATTTTCCTTGCGTGTGATTGAGTAATCTTTGTAAAGTAAAGCTTTACCTAATCTTTTACACTCTGGAGCACGTGCACTTGCAGTGCACAGTATATTTGCTTTTAGTAAATCAACCCCATTGTGAAAAAAATGCAATGTGGGATGCATAGCTTTAGAGCAGGGGTCTCAAACTCAAATTGCCTGAGGGCCACATGACAAGTTTCCATATCCCATGGGGGCCGCATGCAAACTTTTAAAACTTCAAAAGCAATAAACTATACCAGCAATAATATACAATACTATACCCAGCACTGGTGTCAGCAAACACATTATTAACCCCCAGCACTGGTGTCAGCAAACGCATTATACCCAGCACTGGTGTCAGTAAACGCATTATTAACCCAGCATTGGTGTCAGCAAACGCATTATTAACCCCCAGCATTACCCCCCCCCACTGCACAAATAGCCACACACTGCACAAATAGCCACACACTGCACAAATGGCAACACACTGCACAAATAGCCACACACTGCACAAATAGCCCCATACTCCATAAAATACCCCCCACACTCCATAATTACCCCCACACTCCATAATTACCCCCACACTACACAATTACCCCCCACACTGCACAATCACCCTTCACACTGCATAAAATACCCCCCACACTGCACAAATTTCTACCCCAGTCACCCCACTAAAGACTTTGCCTCACTGTGATGGCTCACTCACCTCTCCTGGCAGTCAGGATCATCTGCCTCCCGAGTCCTCTCCTCCTGGCTTCCACACAGGCCTAGTGACAGGGGACCCAGAGAACACAATCTCCCGCCCTGAGGTGGCAGCAGGACCCTGGTTTGGGGCTCTGGTTGATCGTCAATGCCTAGGTGGGCGGATTGATGAGCGGATCCTTCCTCCGCTCCTTGCTCTACTCTGTTCTCTCTCTGGGCTGCAGCAGCGTGCAGCGGAGAGGACAGAGGAGATAGAGAGGTAAAGCTCTTTGGCGCCTCCCCCTCTGCGGTGCCTGGGTGCAGTTCAAAAAGACGTCCTGGATAGAGGTCGACCGATATGGGTTTTTCTCTGGCCGATGGCAAAACCGATATTTAGAAATTGGGGCGGCCGATGGCCGATATATGATGCCGATTTTTGTGGCCGATATTTTGGGCCGATTTAAAAAAACCTCACCCACTCGACTCCTCCCTGCTTGCTCCTGTCACTCTACCACACACTTGATGTCCTCGGTACAGATGGCACTGGTTGGCTTAGGCAGGTGGCACTGGCAGGTGGCACTGTCTGTCACTGGCAGGTGGCACTGATTGGCAGGTGGCACTGATTGGCATTGACAGATGGCACTGGCAGGTGGCACTGATTGACAATGACACTGGCAGGTGGCACTGATTGACAATGACACTGGCAGGTGGCACTTATTGGCAGTGGCACTGGAAGGTGGCACTGGCAGGCATTGGCAAGTGGCACTGGTTTGGAACTGGCAGGTGGCACTGGTTTGGAACTGGCAGGTGGCACTATTGGCACTGGCAGGTGGCACTGATTGGCGTGGCACTGGCAGGTGGCGGCAGGTGGCACTGGCAGGCACTGGTTGGCACTGGCAGGTGGCACTGATTGGCGTGGCACTGCCAGGTGGCGGAAGGTGGCACTGGCAAGTGGCATTAATTGGCAGGGGCACTGGTTGGCGGTGGCACTGGCAGGCACTGGTTGGCGGTGGCACTGATTGGCGGTGGCAGGTGGCACTGGCAGGTGGTACTGGTTGGAGGTGGCAGGTGGCACTGACAGACTGTTTGGCACTGGCAGGTGGCACTGATTGGTGGTGGCACTGGGAGCTGGCACTGACAGATGGCACTCACATGGCACTGATTGGCACTGGCAGGTTTCACACTGAGCGGAGTGTAACTGTGTGTGAAACTGACAGGAGCTGTCCACACTCAGCGCTTGATGCTTGTGTGAAGCTGACACGTAGCACAGAGGAGAGAGACAGGGGGATCTGTCAGAATTGAGGTTGATGTCGGGGTGTGTGGGACCCGGCCGGGGTGGGCGGGACCAGCAGCTATCAAACACCAGCAAATGATTGGGCTACTTAAGAAAAGGGGCGGGCCACATACACGTAGCGGCCCGCCCAGATCCCATTGGCTGGTGTTTGATATTGGCTGGGTCCCGCCCACCCCGGCCAGGTCCCGTCCACCCCCGACATCAACCTCAAATCTGACAGATCCCCCTGTCTCTCTCTTCCTGTTACGTGTCAGCTTCACACAAGCATCAAGCGCTGAGTGTGGAGAAGGGAGGAGGAACGGCGGCCAGTGCTATATATCGGCGTAATGGCCAAATATCGGTCGACCTTTAGTCCTGGATCGGCCCTGCCTGTGGGCCATTTTTAACCGGTCCGCGGGCCACAAATGGCCACAAATGGGCCACAAATGGCCCGCAGGCCAGTACTTTGAGACCCCTGCTTTAGAGTATTCCATCTCACTTAAAGCCAATCTTAGAAAAAAAGTACCCTTGCAGTAGGCCCCTTCCACTACAGAGGTCCAATACTAATTTTTCCTAGGGTTAGAAAAATAGTAAACCAGAGGAAAGGGCCCCAAGGGGACTTTCAAAGCAGTTTTCTACCAGGTGGTGAGAGTACAAAGAAATAAAATCAAAAAGTTTTATTCAGACATAATAAAATATTGATTAATATCACCAATTACATGATTAAGAACAAAAGCATATCATACAGACATACAGTAGATACCAAAGTCATGATGCTTATAGTCTGGAACACATGGTCGGTCTCCGATAATAGGAGGCCAAGCTGAGGAGAAGTTCACAGAAAATTCCCAACATGTTTCAAAATGTAACATCATTTCTTCTTCAGGGAAGGTCAGAGAATATTACAGTTTTCTGCAAACTTGCAGCCTACGGAACCCAGAGCAGCCTAAAACGATCACACACTGCTCTGCTCATTACAGGAGAGTCAAGAACTAAACTTGCCTAACCAAAACCTAGCAGCCTAGCTAGGAGGTTGTTACACAAAACTAAGAAAATGTTTTGTCTTGACATACACTTGTTAGTGTTTGGTGATTTTTTTACAACCATTCATTTCACTTTCTTTGGTGCTGAAAGCCTCATGACAAGAGGCGTATGTTTCCATTCCTTTGTACCCTGTTATATGGACCATTATACTCTCAAGGTTGACTGCAGCAAAGGAAAAAGGCTGTCATTATAAACATTAGTAAAAAAAATGTTCTGCCTCAATATACAGTATAACTGCTTTATGCACCTACATTCTTATGCCCTGTACACACGGTCGGACTTTGACAACAAAATCCATGGATTTTTTCCGACGGATGTTGGCTCAAACTTGTCTTGCATACACACGGTCACACAAAGTTGACGGAAAATCCGATCATTCTAAACGCGGTGACGTAAAACACGTATGTCAGGACTATAAACGGGGCAGTAGCCAATAGCTTTCGTCTCTTAATTTATTCTCAGCATGCGTGGCACTCTGTGCATCGGATTTGTGTACACACGATCGGAATTTCTGACAACAAAATGTCGGAAAATTTTATAGCAAGCTCTCAAACTTTGTGTGTCGGAAATTCCGATGGAAAATGTGTGATGGAGCCCACACACGGTCGGAATTTCCGACAACAAGGTCCTATCACTCATTTTCCGTCGGAAAATCCGACCGTGTGTACAGGGCATAAGAGATTTATTTTTTTGCATTTGAAATAACATTATGTCATCTCCTTGTAGTAAAGAAATATAAAGGAGGTTAGAGCTCAAATGATCGTGCATAGACAACAACATGACAGGTCTTTATTGGCACCTTATCACTAAGGCAATGCAACTCAGATGCACATCCATTGCATCGCACCACAGTGCAAGTAACGTACTGTGATTTGTGAGGCGCTGCGTTGAAAAAAAATGCTGCATGTATGTTTTTGTCTGCTCTTATGCACTGGCAGACTATTAAAATAATTGGGCTGCCTTAATGCATGTGGCAAGAAATTAAAGAAGTCGGTATGTGGTGGCAGGTAATGGGGTGTGGAGCCCAAACATATGTGACTACAACTTAGGAGGATGAGTAATGGAAAAAATAACAAGAAATAACTAAGTGCTCTTTACCAGAAGTGGTCCATATACTGAAAAGTTATTGGAAGAGACCCGAAAAGGGTAAGCTGGGAACAACAGAATCTGAAAGCATATAACATGTAAGCTACTGTTTTGATTTTTTGAACAAGCTTGCTCTGGCAAGGCACTCCCTATGTTGAAGGAGGACCTCAGGCACTTTTTTTTTTCCATGAGAATTCCACTTAAAATCTATACCAGACATAAAGCAACTTGCATGGATATCTTAGGGGGCTCAAATTTTTTTGTTTGAGGTCCCCCCTAAAATCCATCCCGGATTTGTATGGTATACTCTGGAGGGGGGAGTGGGCTCTACTGTTTTTTTTTCAGTAGGATATGTTACAACAAAAGTGACATTTACAAAACAAAATACAATTTAAATTGCCAGCCAAAAAAGGAACACAGACCCCTCCAAAGACCCCCTAAATATATATATAGCAGACTGCTATGCATTTTGAGGGACCTTTGGAGGGGGTTGGGTGCCATTTTTTAAAATAGAAGCCAGATAGGAAATTTCAATTGTTGGTAATCTTTTATTTATTCTTTCTTGATGTCTGAGCTTTAAAAAAAAACCACGCTCCCAGTCTAATGGAAATATAAAAAAAATGATTGCAATAATATACATTTCCCAGGGTAGTGCCCACCCCCTGCACCATTCCCAACCATTTGACTATTAGCTTAAAAAATTAGAATTTTTGATTTGACAGATTCAGCTCTCATTAATTCCAAAAGGGTTCAAATTCAGGATCCAATGTTCTTTAAAATTTGCAAAAACTGCTTGAAACTGAACCCAGGACAGTTCCGCTTATCTCTACCCATCACCGATTCTATCAAGCCTGTAGAAAAAGCCATCAGAGGACAGGAGTAATCAGAGGGGTTGGAAGCCAGATCCCCAGTCAGGCGACCAAAAATAGGGGCATATTGGACTATTCCGGTACGATAAACAGGGATAATAATATGAAGTATATAAAGACAGTAATAAAAATTTGAATTGTTTTAATGATGCAGAAGACACAACAATGGTAATAAAATAAAACATAATAAAAGTACAAGTATATCACCAGTAGGGTCATTGGTATACAGTACAACACAAAATCTCAGATATCATATTCCTCGACTAGTTTCGCGGACATAAACCGCTTCGTCAGGAGGGAATCTGGAGATGATTTTGGACTAAACAGTCTGAACCTAACAAATAAAAGATATACAATGAAATTACCAAAATACATAATAATTATAATTGTAATCTAGCATCAACATTCACAAAAGGGTAATGCAAAGTTGTGGGGGGAAAAAAGGAGCGAGTCTGCTTACCCAGGTCCCAACAGGTCCCAGGCGCGCGGCCCCACCGCCCAAGGATGATCTCCCACGGCGACCTGGGGGAGCTAACAAAATGACGGGGGTAATAGGCATAAAATAAATATTATCAGGTGGTGAGGTAACCTAAATTACCACACACGAGAAGTGAAACATAGAATGATGGGGGTGATACTGAAAAAGTAGTGATAAGGGGAGTGGCTCTTGAGGGATATGAAAAATGACGTGAAGTAAACCTTCAGTGTACCAGGGTAAAAAGAATTAGGTGTGTGACCAATGGGGTAAGAATGGGTGATGAAAGGCCAAAAGGCATAGTAGTGCATGTGGTGTGAAAGTGGGAAGGTGAGAAAGGAAAGGATAGGGACCAAGGAGGGAAGAGAGGGAGGGGGATGGGGCTGGGGACAGAGGGGAGGGAGGAGGAAGGTGAGGGAAGGTTGGGGAATGCCGGGGAGGAGGGGGGGGAGGAAGGGAAGGGGAGGGGGGGGAAGGGGGTGATCAAGGGAAATTGGGGGGGGGCAAGGAAGGAGGGATGGAAAGGAAGGGAAGCGGGGGGGAGGGGAGGGGGGAATGGGACAAGGAAAGGATGTGACAGTATGGACTAGGTGAACGAGGGGTACAGGTACCTGATGCTAGTATGAGCATGGATGAATACCCAGGTGAGGCGCCCTGCCGAGGCAGATGCCATCATGGGGTGGGTAGAAAGGTAATACAGGCTGTAAGCGATGGACGAACACAGATCAAAGCGTGTTCACCTCAGCCTAGGGCAACTGCAGAGGAAGAACCAGTATGTTAGATAATCAATGCTACTGCCCAGGGGTACGGGACTTGAGTGAACGGTAAGAAGATACTGACCTCAAACTTGCGCTAGGCTGGTTCGGGTACAAAGACCTGGGAGTCATAAACCGACCGTCAAACTAGCAGGACTAGCCTGCCATTTGTAGCTCCCAACCCCGCGACGCTGCGCCGCGCTCCTGTGGGACGCTGGCGCATGACATCACAGGGTCAGAGGTTCCACAGGGCGCGCGCACAAAGGGATCGCGCGCGCACGCATGCACACCGGCCATCTGGCCACGGGGACAACGTCCCCACCAAGACCAGTGCAAGAGGAGGGGGCGGTCCCGTGTCCGAGACCAATCCCTCCACCAGGGACCTCACCAGGCCGCCGCGGGAGAACAGGGAGGAGGGGCCCGCGCCGGCCCCCTGGGCGGGGCCAGGAAATGGGAAAGCAGAGTCCCAATACAGAAATTAGTAAAAAACAACAATAAAGAGGTTTAAGCAAAATGAAAAAAGGAATAATTGAATTATAAAAAAAGCTTGAAAAGCTTGAATAGGTGAGCTAGGGATTGGTAAATACTAGTGGATGGGTCATCTTTTGCCCTCCACCCTACAGACCCCAGCTGTCCCACCCTTCATTTTTAATTTACCCCCACTGACACATACAGTTTGTGTCCTTTTGGGGGGGCCTCTCCTTACATGCAAGTTTATCCCTTGATATTACCACTATGGCCAATTGCCAGCCCCGTTGCAACCCTCCGAGACAGGCGCCCATTAGGTTGGCCAGACACTTTTACTTGGCTACCCGCCCTCTTATCCACATGTTTTTACCCATTCATGTGGTTCTGTCCTTGGCCCTCCTTTACTTATATGCAATGCATGCAATTAGGTGTCTATGGGTTTATGCCTCGGAGGGGTTATTGCACCGGTCTCTAAGGTATTTACCAATCCCTAGCTCACCTATTCAAGCTTTTCAAGCTATTTCTATCATTCAATTATTCCTTTTTTCATTTTGCTTAAACCTCTTTATTGTTGTTTTTTACTAATTTCTGTATTGGGACTCTGCTTTCCCATTTCCTGGCCCCGCCCAGGGCGCCGGCGCGGGCCCCTCCTCCCTGTTCTCCCGCGGCGGCCTGGTGAGGTCCCTGGTGGAGGGATTGGTCTCGGACACGGGACCGCCCCCTCCTCTTGTACTGGTCTTGGTGGGGACGTTGTCCCCGTGGCCAGATGGCCGGTGCGCATGCGTGCGCGCGCGATCCCTTCATGCACGCGCCCTGTGGAACCTCTGACCCTGTGACGTCATGCGCCAGCGTCCCACAGGAGCGTGGCGCAGCGTCGCGGGGTTGGGAGCTACAAATGGCAGGCTAGTCCTGCTAGTTTGACGGTCGGTTAATGACTCCCAGGTCTTTGTACCCGAACCAGCCTAGCCCAAGTTTGAGGTCAGTATCTTCTTACCTTTCACTCAAGTCCCGTACCCCTGGGCAGTAGCATTGATTATCTAACATACTGGTTCTTCCTCTGCAGTTGCCCTAGGCTGAGGTGAACACGCTTTGATCTGTGTTCGTCCATCGCTTACAGCCTGTATTACCTTTCTACCCACCCCATGATGGCATCTGCCTCGGCAGGGCGCCTCCCCTGGGTATTCATCCATGCTCATACTAGCATCAGGTACCTGTACCCCTCGTTCACCTAGTCCATACTGTCACATACTTTCCTTGTCCCATTCCCCCTCCCCTCCCCCCGGCTTCCCTTCCTTTCCATCCCTCCTTCCTTGCCCCCCCCAATTTCCCTTGATCACCCCCTTCCCCCCCCCTCCCCTTCCCTTCCTCCCCCCCCCCTCCTCCCCGGTATTCCCCAACCTTCCCTCACCTTCCTCCTCCCTCTCCTCTGTCCCCAGCCCCATCCCCCTCCCTCTCTTCCCTCCTTGGTCCCTATCCTTTCCTTTCTCACCTTCCCACTTTCACACCACATGCACTACTATGCCTTTTGGCCTTTCATCACCCATTCTTACCCTATTGGTCACACACCTATTCCTTTTTACCCTGGTACACTGAAGGTTTACTTCACGTCATTTTTCATATCCCTCACGAGCCACTCCCCTTATCACTACTTTTTCAGTATCACCCCCATCATTCTATGTTTCACTTCTCGTGTGTGGTAATTTAGGTTACCTCACCACCTGATAATATTTATTTTATGCCTATTACCCCCGTCATTTTGTTAGCTCCCCCAGGTCGCCGTGGGAGATCATCCTTGGGCGGTGGGGCCGCGCACCTGGGACCTGTTGGGACCTGGGTAAGCAGACTCGCTCCTTTTTTCCCCCCACAACTTTGCATTACCCTTTTGTGAATGTTGATGCTAGATTACAATTATAATTATTATGTATTTTGGTAATTTCATTGTATATCTTTTATTTGTTAGGTTCAGACTGTTTAGTCCAAAATCATCTCCAGATTCCCTCCTGACGAAGTGGTTTATGTCCGCGAAACTAGTCGAGGAATATGATATCTGAGATTTTGTGTTGTACTGTATACCAATGACCCTACTGGTGATATACTTGTACTTTTATTATGTTTTATTTCATTACCATTGTTGTGTCTTCTGCATCATTAAAACAATTCTAATTTTTATTACTGTATTTATATACTTCATATTATTATCCCTGTTTATCGTACCGGAATAGTCCAATATGCCCCTATTTTTGGTCGCCTGACTGGGGATCTGGCTTCCAACCCCTCTGATTATTGATTTCTGGATGATGGTACATTTATACAATTTTTGCTACCTCAACTACTCATCATAGAGGCCACTCTACTAAGAGGACAGGAGTACATATCTAGGACGTTACAGTGTTGAGTGCCCTTTGGACACTTTCTCGTGTGCTGAACTTTGACTATATTGTTGAGACAATACTCCCTTGCAAAGCTGTTCTTAAAGATAACCACCCTAACCCTTTAACTGTCTGCTGCTTCAGGACACCTTGCAGATGTAGCACCCTGGGGTTTAGTCAGGGAGCTCCTCACCAAATTCCTTGTCAGGAGTAGCTACTACAGTTAGTTTTTTTTTTTCAAATAACATTTTTATTTTATTAAGTTTATCAAGCAGCAAATGAACATATCCTGTGCACTGTAATGTACAAAAGTCAACGTAAGAGCAACAGATTAGCCTATGCATACATTGTATCCATACATAGCACTGTGAGTAATGCGTAGTCATATCTGGCCTACTGCTTAAAACATCAATTCTCAAACTACATCTGCTACAGGCTATTACATAGAGAAAAACAAGAAAACAAGAGTAAGAAGAAACAAGAAAAACAGATTAAAAAGTACAGAGAGGGGTAAGACTAAGGGAAAGGTAGGAAGGGAGGGAAGGGGGGATAGGAATGGAGGCTTGACCCTTGGCTCAAGGCGGATCCTCATGGCGATGCCACTTCTCCCAGACCCTATTGTGCATTTGCAGTCTATCTTGTAGTCTAGCTGTCATCTTTTCCATAAGCTCTACATCTTTTATTCTAGCGTATAGATCTTCCTGGGAGGGGGGGGGGTGCCTTTTCCAGTGGAGGGCAACCAGGCATCGAGCAGCTTTTAAAATATGTCTTAGCAATTTTTTAGATGATTTGGGAATCTGTAGAGGAGACACCCCTAATAAAAAAAGTTTTGGAGTCAGGGGGACCTGCACTCCCAAAAGGCGGGATAGCAGGAGCTGTGTCTCTGTCCAAAAAGGGACAATCTTGGGGCAGCTCCAATATATGTGGTAGAGGGTTCCCCGGTCTCCCCTGCAGCGCCAGCACCTATCCGAGCAGGAGGGATATATAGCATGAAGCACGTCCGGTGTCAGGTACCAAAAATAGAGAATTTTGTATGAGTTCTCCTTATAAAGGGTACAGTAGGAGCTTTTTGCTGCCTGAGACCAGATCACTCTCCATGTCGCCTCTGGAATTACTTCCCCCAGAACTTTTTCCCAGCGAAGCATATATGCATGCTTACCTTGGGTGGTAATGGAGTGGGAGTTAAGCAGCCAGTAGATATCAGATATCAAGCCTTGGCGTGCCATTCCTTCTAGAATTATGCTCTCGAAGGGGGATAGCGCCGAAAATTGGAGATCTGGGGCAATAGACTGGGCATAGTGGCGTATCTGCAAATACCCATAAAACACCTGGCGAGGCAAATCATATTTTGTCTGTAATTGGGTAAACGATAGCATTCTACGTGACCTGGGGTCCACCAGGTGGCCCATATGAAAAATGTTCTGTGTCGCCCAAGGCAGAGACATCTGGCGTGTAAGGCCAGCAGGCAGTACAGGGTTATAAAGAAAGGATGTGAGGAGTGACCTCTCTGAGCGGAGCCCATGGGCCTGAGAAAGTCTACGCCAGAGCAATCTAAGTAGGGTCATTGATCCCAGGAGTCTCTCCGGGTCCACCCTCGCGTTCGCGCTCCAGAGCAGGATGTTTGGGTGTATGGGGGCTAGCCATATCTTCTCAATTTCCATCCATTTATTATATGCCCTTTGAGGGAACCAGGAGGTAATGGCCCTCAGTTGAGACGCTTGGTAATACTTCACCAAGTCGGGAAATGCCAACCCCCCATCCGTTCGAGATGCCACTAGCAATGAGCGGGGTATCCTGTGTCTCTTGTAGTTCCAGACAAAGAGCACCAGCTCCGCCTGAAGCTTCCGCAATTGTCCATAGGGGACTGGAATGGGCAATGTCTGGAACAGATACAAAAGTTTGGGGAGAATGGTCATCTTTACAGTCGCCACCCTGCCCAAAAGGGAAATATGGTGGGTTTTTCATTTTTGTAAGAAATCCCTTATTTGGCTAAAGAGGGGAGGGAAATTTGCTTGAAATAGAGATGTATATGACGTCGTGATTTGGACCCCTAAGTATTTCAGGGCTGAGGAGCTCCAGTGATAGGGAAAGCACTGCTGGAGATGTTGTACTTCTGCAACTGAGATATTAATTGGGAGTGCTTCTGATTTGGTTGCATTAATTTTGTATCCGGAGAGGGATTTGTAGGTATTCAGTTCAGCATGTAAATTGGGTAGTGATATCCTAGGTTGAGTGAGGGTAAGAATGACATCATCCGCAATCCCTGATGGGTCCCATTCGCTATTGAGAAAGTGGGGGACAGAGCAAAAGGGGTCTTAACCTGGGACATGGGGTTAGTGTATAAATGTTGAATGGCCTGTAGAAAGGCTCCTCGAAAGCCCATATATCTTAACGTGGCGAACAGGAAAGGCCAGCCAAGGCGATCAAACGCCTTTTCTGCGTCCAGTCCCAAGACCAGGGATGCCTGGCCTTCCCCGTTCGCCACATCTATCAAATCGATGACCCGTCTCGTGTTATCCTCCACTTGGCGGAGGGGGACAAAGCCCACCTGATCTTTATGTATCAGGGATGGCAATAGCGCATTCAGGCGTATAGATAGGAGCTTTGTAAAAATGTTTCGGTCGGAATTTAGAAGTGCAATTGGCCTATAACTAGCACAAAGGGCAGGGTCTTTATCGGGTTTTGGGATTAATGTGAGAAAGGACCTCTGCATATCAGAGGGTATAGGTGTTGGAGGAAAGCATTAAAAAGTTTACACATGTGCGGCAAAAGAATAGGGAGAAAGGATTTGTAGTATTCATAGGGAAGTCCACCAGGGCCTGGGGATTTACGGGTGGGCAAGGATTTAATGGTAAGAGCAATTTCCTCCTCGGATATATTTGCATTGAGAGAAAAAAGGTCTGAGGCCTGGAGCCAGGGGATCCCGCTACATTCCAGGTATTGAGTCAGTCGGTCAGTTAGTTCCGGGGAAGGAGTGCCATGAGGAATCTCTGGGTTATTATATAGCGTGGCATAAAAGTCCGCAAAGGTTTAAGCTATATCATGGGGATGGGAGATCAGGCAGCCCTCTTTGTTTTTAATTTGATGAGGTGTAGATACGTTTGAGTGTTCAGCCAGCTTGCGGGCCAAGAGGGAGTGGGCCTTGTTACCCTTATCATAATAGAGCTGTTTCAGTCTCTGTAAAGCTTTTTCCACCCGGCCAATAGCCAGGTCTTTGAGAGTCATGCATAGGCAGACAATTTTTTTAAGGAGGGGTATTGATGGGGAGACTTGTAAATTCTGCTCCAAGGCCCTCAGCACTCCCTCGACCAACAGCTTAGTAGCCATTGCATCCTTCTTCATGGACGAGGCAAGCGCTATGCACCGGCCTCGAAGGACTGCCTTATGGGCCTCCCAAAGAAAGGAGGGGGAAACCTCAGGGGTTGTATTCTCAAGGAAGTAATACTGCAATGTTGTGTCTAGCTCCAACATAGAAGGAGGGTGTTGTAGGAGAAAAGCGTTAAGTTGCCAATGGCAGGGCCTACAATTAGGGGTGCCCAAATTCAATGTCATGAAAATGGGGGCATGGTCCGACCAGGAGATCGGATGGATCCGCGCATCGTCGATAACTCGTAAAGTGGCATTGTTGACAAAAAGATAATCAATACGTGAGTGCATACGATGGGGTGCAGAATAGAACCTGTACTGTCTTTCCCCGGGATGGAGAACCCACCAGGAGTCGAACAGGGCATACCTTCTAGTGATCTGTTGAAAAAGTTTCAATTCCCTGGAGGCCCTGGACTGTGAGTTTCGGGGGTTTACCGTGTGGCAATCGTACACCGATGAGTGGGACAGATAAAAGTCCCCTCCAACTATCAGGAATTCGTTGGGCATTCGAAACAGGCGTCCAAATACCTTAGTGAGGAAGTTAATCTGATGGGTATTTGGGGCATAGATGGTGCATAGAGTGACCATCTGAGTCCGCTACTGTCTGCGTAGTATAACGTAGTGTCCCCTTGGGTCAATATAGTATTCCGAACATTGAAAGGTTGAGCCACGCTTGAAAAGGATAGCCACTCCCGCGCGCTTAAATGCCTGATAGATTTGAGGCTAACGTCTGGAGGCGAACACGAAGGAGTCCCTCTTGTTAAAGTGAGTCTCCTGAATCATAATAATGTCTGCCCCAGAATGCCTAAACTCAGTAAGCGCCAGATGTCTCTTCCTGTTGGAGTTCAACCCATGGACGTTTAATGACATTACCTTAGCCATAGTGATGGGTATATGGAAAGAAAAAAATACTTAGCTGATCCAGGCGCTGGAGTGCCATGGTGCCAAGGTAAGGAGGATGCCGAGAGCCGAGGGACTGTGCAGATGACTGTCAGGATCATGAGTCGAGCCGGGGGAAGGGTAAAGAAGGGGAAAGTAGAGGCAGGGAGAGAAGAGAAAAACAAGTTAATAATGTGCACAATAATCATAATAGACATTGCATACAAATTCTACATGTCCTGCAAAATGCAGGATTAACTAAGTTCCAGTAGGTCCGACTGGCCAGAAGTAAAAGCAACAGGCCGGGGGGACATAAGGGAATAAAGTGATGATACTCTAGAAGCAACAATAGAACTTTAAAGGAACTCTAGGGAGTAAACCACAGGGGGGTCCGGTGAGCAGAAGAACAACCACTCTCAGATCTTCAATTAGAAGCGCCCAATATGCTTTGCTGAGAAAGTAACAGTGGGGGGCCTAGGGGAGCATGAACATATTTTAATGGGGGGCCAAAGAGATCAGCCTAATGGATGTGCTTTTCACGGCTGAGAGAGTCAAGTACTGAGAACTTGTTCTCTACAGTCCTTTTTAGATTTGGCAGTCTTATGGGGGGAGCCTTGACCCCGAGAGCGCTTGGCCGGGGGGACCCTCTGCCAGACTGAGGGAGGAGGGGGTGGGGTAGTGCAGTTAGTTTTTAGAGATCCATTGATTTTTACTAAGTTTGGCCTTGTTGCACTTTTCTCTTCTACCACTAGGTGGCCGGGAACTTGCTGGTACTAGATATGAGAAGGGCAACCAAAGGGCAGGTTATGGGTATATGGGTTATCTCAGCCAATGGGCAGGGGTTTCTTGAATCCCTTGGGCTGCTGGGAGAACCTATACTTTCGGGTGAGGTCAGGTAATCTCTGTTCTGTGCCACCCGGACCACTGTCTGGGTGGATGTGTGTCATACGCCCCGAGCTGCTAGGCCGGAGATTGGGCCTTTCCTGGGGGAATCTGGCTGCCAGGCTGTGTGAGGGCCTATCCAGAAGTAAGAGGGTTGGGACTGTGGCTTGCAGTCCAACCAAAAGGAACCTGTCGTGGTCGGAGGTAGAAGGGAAGCTGTCACCATTACGGGACCAACCACCTTTACCAGGGACCACAGTGAGTAACTGAAGCAAGTACCGGAGCAACATTCTCACCGAACGGGCACGGTGAAGAATTGGGAAACTTCAGCGGTGATCAAGTCAGGGACCCAGCCAGTGGAGGTGACGCAGGGAAGCGTGGGTGACACTTGAGGGAGATACCACTGCAAAAGCCTTGAGGAGCTCACGGGATTTAGAGTCAGTGAATCAGAAAGTCCAGTAAGAGACTAGGTGCTCAAGGGGCTGAAGAACTACAAATGAAAGTTGTAGTGAAGCTGAGAGAACTGCTGAACTTTGTGTTAGAAACTGTTAAGTACTGTTGCCATAGGACACAGCAATCCTGCATGTGCAGAAGTGGCACCTTGCTGGGGGCTTTCCCTGTACGGCTGTCCTCCTATTGAAGTCTCGGAGTCTGCCAATTGAAATTGCAACTACCCAAGGGTGCCCTGGCCCTAACCCTCTTTCCCTTCAAAAATATGAAATGGACTGTTAAAAGAAATAAAACCTCTTTTGCATCAAAGAAGTGTCTGGCGTCCAATGATTTCACCACTTTGCACCCACTTTGCCTCACAACCCACTACATATTGAAGGATGTCAGCTGTCTTTGGCCTTGAAGGTTCTCATTAGACTTGAAGAGGTTTAAGACTTTGTTACACAAAGATACTGTCTTAGCAGCAAGGATGGGAAGTGTTATCATATTGGGGGATTTTAACTATCCAGACATATACTGGGCGGAGGGAACTGCACATTCATCTAAGGCTCGCCAGTTCCTAAATGTTTTGCAGGACAATTTTATGGGTCAGATGGTAGATGCACCAACTAGAAATAAAGCGTTACTGGATCTACTGATTATCAACAATAGAGACCTGATCACGGATGTGGAAATACGGAGCAATTTAGGTAACAGCGATCACAGGTCAATCGACTTGAGTATGAATCACACAAATAGGAAACATAAGGGGAATACAAAGACACTGAATTTCAAAAGAGCCAACTTCCCTAAACTAAAATCTTAGGAACAAAGACCACGGAGGAGAGATGGGTTTGCTTTAAGAGTATATTAAATAAGGGCATTAGTCAATGCATCCCATTGGGTAATAAATTTAAAAGAGCGAACAAAAGTCCTGGATGGCTTAACTGCAATGTAAAAATGCAAATAAGAGCAAAGGAGAAGGCCTTCAAAAATACAAGGTTAAGGGATCATCATCAGCATTCAGACTTTATAAAGAATACAACAAGAAATGTAAGGGTGCAATAAGTAAGGCAAAGATAGAACATGAAAGACACATAGCGGAGGGGAGCAAACAAAAATCCCAAGAAATTCTTTAAGTATGTAAACAGTAAAAAAGGGAGGACAGACCATATTGGCCCCATAAAGAATGAGGAAGGACATCTGGTTACAAAGGATGGGGAGATGGCGAAGGTATTGAATTTATTCTTCTCCTCAGTCTTCACAAGGGAATCGGGGGGCTTCAGTAACCAAAACTGCAGTGTTTATCCTCATGACACATCACAGGAAGCACCTCCATGGTTAACAGAGGACAGAATTAAAATTAGACTTGGGAAACCTTACATTAATAAATCAGTGGGACAGATGGCTTGCACCCGAGGGTACTTAGGGAACTCAGTCAACTAATTGCCAGACCATTGTTCCTAATTTTTACTGACAGTCTACTGACTGGAATGGTACCAGCTGATTGGAGAAAAGCCAATGTAGCACCAATATTTAAAAAGGGCCCGAAATACATCCCTGGGAATTACAGACCAGTTAGCCTAACATCAGTAGTATGTAAACTCTTGTAGTGGATGATAAGGGACTATATACAAGATTTTAGTAATGAGAACGGTATCATTAGCAGTAATCAGCATGGATTCATAAAGAATCGTTCTTGCCAAACCAATCTATTAACCTTCTATGAGGAGGTGAGTTGCCATCTAGATAAAGGAAGGCCCGTATACTTGGTGTATCTGGATTTTGCAAAAGCATTTGACAGAGTTCCCCATAAATGTTTACTGTACAAAATAAGGTCTGTTGGCATGGACCATAGGGTGAATACATGGATTGAAAACTGGCTGCAAGGGAGAGTTCAGAGGGTGGTGATAAATGGGGAGTACTCAGAATGGTCAGGGGTGGGTAGTGGGGTCCCCCAGGGTTCTGTGCTGGGACCAATCCTATTTAATTTGTTCATAAACGACCTGGAGGATGGGGTAAACAATTCAATCTCTGTATTTATGGACGATACTAAGCTAAGCAGGGCAATAACTTCTCCGCAGGATGTGGAAACCTTGCAAAAAGATCTGAACAAATTAATGGGGTGGGCAACTACATGGCAAATGAGGTTCAATGTAGAAAAATGTAAAATAATGCACTTGGGTGGCTGTGCCACACATCCCCTCGTCAAAAAGGCCTTATCTCATTGATCCATAGTATGCTAGAATCTTCTAATGACCCACCCACCTTAAAATACAGATCACAATGGGAACAAGAGTTAGCTCTTGATCAGGAGGAATTAGACTGGGATAAAAACTGGCAGAACATTCGCAAATGCACAAAATCATTAACGGTCAGGGAGACAGCCATCAAACTTACAACAAGATGGTATTATACCCCAACCCGTCTCCACAGGTTTTACCCGCAGGTGTCTCCCAGGTGTTTCCGGGGTTGCACCAACTTAGGCTCATACCTACATATATTCTGGGAGTGCGATAAACTACAACCCTCTTGGAAAGAGGTTTTTAAACTGATTGATAGATTGGCTGAGAAACCCATCAATCTCACATTTCACCACTGTATTCTTTTCCAAGACATCCCAGAAGTGACTAAACCTATGATGAGATTAATACACTCTATCTGCATTGCTACCCTTTGGGTCATTGCACTACACTGGAAATCCTCTACGTTCCCCTTTGCACAAATTATCTCACGGATAGATAGTATGATGGTGTCCGAGGAAATATTCCATACCTTACATGATTTCATCCTGGCATATAATGCCAAATGGAATCCGTGGTTTTTATTCAGGCTCCAAGACTGACCACTCTTTGATTATTTAGACTGACTATTAATAATCTGCTATTTGTTCTATCTGGTTAAGAAATTCCCCTTTTTTCTTTTTTCTTTTTCTTTCTTGATTTTCCTTTGATTATTTTACCAGAATAGATACCCTTCAGGGTGATAATTTCACATGAGTCATGAACAGAATGTATTGGGCCACTGTGAATTCAGGACGGTCTTATAGCCTATCATGCCTACACCTCATCATATTGTTTTAAAAGATATCCCTATGACTCTGAAGGATGTACATGTATATCTATTTTGTGTACCAATTTTGTTACTCTCAATAAAACTATTTGAAAACAAAAATATGAAGGCAATCTATACACTGGGGGGAGAACCTCTGGGGGAATCTAGGATGGAAAAGGACCTGGGGGTCAAAGTAGATGATAGGCTCAGCAATGGCATGCAATGTCAAGCTGCTGCTAACAAAGCAAACAGAATATTGACATGCATTAAAAAGGGGATCAACTCCAGAGATAAAACGACAATTCTCCCGCTTTACAAGACTCTGGTCCGGCTGCACCTAGAATATGCTGTTCAGTTCTGGGCACCAGTCCTCAGGAAGGATGTACTGGAAATGGAGCAAGTACAAAGAAGGGCAACAAGGCTAATAAAGGGTCTGGAGGATATTAGTTATGAGGAAAGGTTGTGAGCACTGGACTTATTCTCTTTGGAGAAGAAACACTTGAGAGGGGATATGATTTCAATATACAAATGCCATACTGGTGACCCCACAATAGGTATAAAACTTTTTTGCAGAAGGGAGTTTAACAAGACTCGTGGCCACTCATTAAAATTAGAAGAAAAGAGGTTTAACCTTAAACTACATAGAGGGTTCTTTACTGTAAGAGCAGCAAGGATGCGGAATTCCCTTCCACAGGTGGTGGTCTCAGCAGGGAGCATCGAAAGTTTCAAGAAACTTTTAGATAAGCACCTGAACGACCACAACATACAGGGATATACAAAGTAATACTGACATATAATCACACACATGCGTTGGACTTGATGGATGTGTGTCTTTTTTCAACCTCACCTACAATGTAACTATGTTACCTCTGTGAATAACAAATACTGTCCTTTTTGTAATTGAGTGCTCCACAGTTAAAGTGTAGGTTCACCTCTACAGAAAAATCTGTAAGGTGAACTTAAATAGAACCCCCTCCTCACCCCCTCGGTCCCAGTGACCTGGACTGCGGCAATCTCCCGTTCTGATGTATATCCGCGTCAGGAGTCCGGTGCTTAGAAATCCCCTCAGCTGCATGTCCAAAATGTACCTCGTCAGGAGGGACGTTTCAGAGCATTCTAATTGGTCAGTGCCATCAAATGGGCAGCACCAACCAATAAGCAGACGCATAGCCCATCCTGTCAGCTGGGAGATTGCCACGGTCCAGGTCAGTGGGAACGGGGGGGTCGAGGAGGGGGTCCTGTGTAAGTTCACCTTACAGATTTTTCTGTAGAGGTGAACTTACCCTTTAAGTACAGAGCCAGTCCCCCTGCAGATGCTGCAGTAGCTTATCCACTAGCCAGTGGTTAGTCAGGAGATTGTCGCTTAGGCCACAGTAGTAGGGATGGGCAGAACGGACCCCTGTTCAGTTCGCACCAGAACTTTCGAACACCGCAAACGTTCGGACCCAAATAACGAACCCCATTAAAGTCAATAGGACCTAAATGTCAAAAATCAAAAGAGCCCATTTTGAAGGCTTATATGCAAGTAATTGGGCATACAATGGTTATAGGGGTCCGGGTCCTGCCCTGGGGGACATATATCAATATAAAAAGTTTGTGAAAAACGTCATTTTTAAATGAGCAGTGATTTTTTGATTTCTAAAGTGAAAGCATAAAAATTAAAAATCCCTTCCAATATAGTGTCTGGGGGTCCCCTTAATCTACCAGTAAAGTGGCAGATCTGTACCATGTCACGAATCTGCTGCAGCAATAATTGCATTTATAACGCCTAAAAAAATGAAGTTTTCCCTGCATGCTGCCTTTATTTTGCTCAGTAACAGCTGGGGAGCCAGTGTGTATGATGGGGCCACAATGTAGTGCACTGGGAACAAGATTAGAGATTTTTTGGATACATTCTGGTGTCACTTTGATTTTGTATAGAAGTAACGGGTGCGTAAAAATTGGTCTTTGGGTGTCAGTGGTGCCTTCCCACTGTAACCCTATAGAGGTGCTCTTGATGAAAGCAAGAATTGGCCTTGCTGTAAAAAATTACAATATATGCACCTGTCAAACAGGTGCAGAAAAATTGGTCTAATCCCCTGTACACGCGGTCGAAAAATGTTCGCTGGGAGCATGTTGTTCGAAATTTCGACCGCGTGTAGGCTCCATCAGACATTTTCCGCCGGAATTTCTGACACACAAAATTTGAGATCTGGATCTCAAATTTTCCGACAACAAAATCTGTTGTCGTAAATTCCAACGCACAAAGTTCCACGCATGCTCGGAATCAAGCAGAAGAGCCGCACTGGCTATTGAACGTAATTTTTCTCGGCTCGTCGTACCAAAAACATTCTTCCAGATTAAATGATTGAACACCCTCAAAGCTAGGTAGCCTCTAAGTCCTGCAGAGATTCCACATCCCAAAAAGACTTAATCAGTGACATCGGCATCAGGGGCTTCATAGCCCTTGGCACAGAAGTAAATGGCGTTAAACTTGCAGTAACGCACAAAACTATATGGCGTTAAACTGGCAGTAACGCACACAGAACTATATGGCGTTAAACTGGCAGTAACACACACAGAACTATATGGTGTTAAACTGGCAGTAACGCACACAGAACTATATGGCGTTAAAGTGGTAGTAGCACACAAAACTATATAGCGTTAAACTTGCAGTAACACACACAGAAGTAAATGGCGTTAAACTGGCAGTAACGCACAAAACTATATGGCGTTAAACTTGCAGTAACTAACACAGAAGTAAATGGCGTTAAACTGGCAGTAGCACACACAGAACTATATGGCATTAAACTGGCAGTAACGCACACAAACGATATGGCGTTAAACTGGCAGTAACGCACACAGAACTATATGGTGTTGAACTGGCAGTAATGCACACAAAACTATATGTCATTAAACTGTCAGTAACCCACGCAGAAGTAAATGGTATTAAACTGGCAGTAACACAATTAAATAGACGGTTTTCAGCCGTCACTACACTGACGATGTCTGAGCTGTCCCTACTCTACACTAATGTATGTATGAATGACACGGTCTCACTACACTACAGTGAAACTATCTAAGCTGTCCCTACTCTAGCTGCACACTGTGCAAAGCTGAATGATGGTCCTCCTCACAACACTCACACTATCCCTAGACTGACACACCAAACTAATATTCTACACTGACAATTGAAGCAAAATAGCACAGTATAGCACACTAACTAACTAATAGCACTGGACAGAGCCCTGTTCTATCTCTCTCCACACCGAAATCACTCTGAAATTGGCTCCCGTTGAAAGAATACTTTTATAATGTGGAGCAGGAATGATCCATGATTGGATAAAGTCATGATGACAGTATCCAATCATGACTCTGACAGTGCTCAGTGCCCTGATTGGCTGAAGCTTTGACTGCTTCAGCCAACCAGGGCTTGCAATGCACTGTTCAGCGCCACAATGCATTGTGGTCTGTTCGGGGGGGACAAACGGGGTATGCCCATCAGGGGGATGCCCTGACAGGCAATTCCCTAATGAAGATACAATATTTCCCTTGTATCCACACGCGTAGGGGAGTGGACTGGGTAACGCAGGAGGCAGCTGGTCTGTCATATGGAGTAGGAGCACAGATCTCATCCATGGCTTGGTGTTATTAAGGCATGCTATAGAGCGGTGCACTAACGTACCAGACCCATGTGACTACCCTATAATAGTGAATAATACAAACTTTAAACTCGCGCTTAATGGTGAAAAAACTGTGAAAAAGAAAACTAAAGCAGCTGCCACACACAAAGTGCTATTCACTAGAAATGTAAATATATGGAAATGCGGCTCTTGCAAATGTTATTAAAAAATGTGTGACCAAGTGTAGATGAGTGCAGATGTGAATATACAAAGCAAAAAACATGTAAATAAAGTCCAAATAAATGTGCTGAATGTTCTGATCCGCAATGGGAAAAAAACCTTTGAAGTGCAATGGACCACAGACGCTCCAGGACTTTTCAGGTGCAGAAACGCCACCCCCACATGTGTCCCCACTCACCAAATGGCGGTGACTCCCAGCTTTGCAGGTCTGGGGGGCACTTCAGGCTTATTTGATGGTATCCAGAGAAGCTCAGGAATGCTCTTGTGCACATCAGATTAAAGGATTTCTTTTTGGAATTTCTCAGCAGAACCACCAGGCACCAAAAAAGGAAAAAATGGAACTAATAGTGAAAATTACAGTTTGAAAAGGGATTTATTCCATATACAAATAGGTCATTTCCTGCTCCTTGGAATGCACTTCCTGGTTCCTGGAACGCACGCCGTGAGCAGCGTCCGGATCCATCTTTAATCCCTTTACATGCCTGTTTTTATCAACTATTTTGTAATTACCCATTTGTATATGGAATAAATCCCTTTTCAAACTGTGAGTGTGTGTCACAGCCAAGTACTTGTGGGCAATCTGCTTTCGGTACAACGACGTCAGATTGTACCAGGCAAATTTCCCTGCCCCGCTGAAAGACGTTCGCTGCCAGCCATCCACATGCCCAGTGGTTGAATGCTAGCTTGGCTAAATTGCTAGCACTTCAACTGCTGCCTTTTCAGTTGGTAGACTCTGTCCCCTTCCGTGAGTTTGTGGAATGGGCGGTTCCTCAGTGGCAGGTACCCAAACGCCACTTTTTCTCACGGAAGGCGATTCCGGCTCTCTACCGGCATGTGGAAGGCAATGTCTTGGCCTCGCTGGACAGGGCGGTTAGCGGTAAGGTGCATATTACCGCTGACTCATGGTCCAGCAGGCATGGACAGGGATGTTACCTAAGTTTCAACGCGCATTGGGTGACTCTGCTGGAAGCTGGGAAGGATGCAGGACAAGGTGCAGTAGTGTTGGAGGTTGTTCCACCACCACGCCTCCAAAATGCCACTACTAATGATTGTGACACACCTCTCTCCTCCACCCCCTCCTCTTCTTCTTCCTCCATGGCCTCTTCCTGTGCTTTGTCCTCGGAACCAGCGGTGCTCTGTAGCCATTCAAGGGGCTACGCAAGTATGCAGGCCAAAAGATGCCATGTGGTGCTTAAGCTGGTGTGCTTGGGGGACAGGAGCCACACTGGTGCAGAGGTTCTGTCAGCTCTGCAGGGGCAGGTTCAGAGGTGGTTGACGCCACACCAACTTAAGGCAGGAATGGTGGTTTGCGACAATGGCACCAACCTCCTCTCTGCCCTCCGACAGGGACAAATGACCCATGTGCCCTGTTTGGCTCACGTCCTTAACTTGGTGGTGCAGCGTTTCCTGGGCAGGTACCCGGGCTTACAGGATGTCCTGAGGCAGGCCAGGAAAGTCTGTGTGCATTTCCGCCGGTCATATAATGCCAGTGCTCGGCTGGCAGACCTCCAAAAGGAGTTAAGCCTGCTCAAGAACCGCCTAATCTGTGACATGCCCACCAGGTGGAACTCAACGTTGGCCATGCTGCAGCGGCTGCACATGCAGCAGAGGGCCATCAATGAGTACCTGTGCAACTATGGCACCAGGACAGGGTCAGGGGAGCTTGTTTTTTTTCCCCACGCCAGTGGGCCATGATCAGGGGTACATGCACTGTCCTGTCACCATTTGAGGAGGCCACGAGGATGGTGAGCAGTGACAGTACATGCATTAGTGACTCTGGAGGAGGATTGTGTCAGTATGGAGGTGGAGCCTGGCACTCAGCATCAGCAGCATTCTTTAAGGGATCAGTCCCAAGAAACACATGGACTTGTACGTGGCTGGGAGGAGGTGGCTGCGGACCATGTCGTCCTTAGTGACCCAGCAAAAAGGGGTCTGACTCGGAGTAGCGAACAGATAAGGTATGCCACATCCCATAATATAGAAAAACGAACAATGGGTTCCCCTGAGGTGGGATTTTGAAGGCATTACCAAAAAAGGTTCATAGTATGTATGAAAAAAGAATATTTTATTACAAAATACACACACATAATACAAAGATACACCAAGTGACAAAATCAGCTCAAACATTAAAAATGCATAGAAACAAATGCATCGAGGACAGCATGTGGGGGACAAAAAATAATCACAATAGACGAACAGTTAAGCATAGGATGGGGTAGGTCTCACTAAACCGACGCGTTTCGGAAAGTCCTTCGTCAGGGTTTGACAAGTGAGGTTTATCATCTGTTTAATATTACAGAAGCAAAAAACATAAAGTAATTAGCATTACATATACATGTGACATAATATGTCCCCCATACCTCATATGTGAGAATGAACTCACTTACCCAATGCAAGTGTTACAAAGAGATTCAAAGCAAATAATCAGCTCTACTGTGGTATCCCAGGCCGTGTGTAATTCTAGGGGATCCAATTATAGGTAGATGGAGTGCTAGGAGAGGTTCATGTGGAGGACACCATTTCCCTAGATGCTGAGACACGTCACGTCCAAATTAGGGCGCAACGTCTGTGCATGGGCTGGGGTCCACAGAAATCTTCGGACCTAAGACCAAGCAAACAATATCATGAAGAGTGGCAAATAGGTGGGGGTGAACACCCCCATCAGACTGGTACAGCGAACCTGTCTATGTGTAAAAGCTAATGGTCAAAGAAAAACATACCTGGGAACTGGAGCCAACAAGAACACCTACAGGGTGTAACGTAGGGAGAGGGGAGGGTATTTCTCCCAATACCAGATCTCTTTTCTGATGTCTGTCTGATGGTCAGCAAGGTGCCCTCCGTGCCCTCCTCCCCTCTCCCTATGTTACACCCTGTAGGTGTTCTTGTTGGCTCCAGTTCCCAGGTATGTTTTTCTTTGACCATTAGCTTTTACACATAGACAGGTTCGCTGTACCAGTCTGATGGGGGTGTTCACCCCCACCTATTTGCCACTCTTCATGATATTGTTTGCTTGGTCTTAGGTCCGAAGATTTCTGTGGACCCCAGCCCATGCACAGACGTTGCGCCCTAATTTGGACGTGACGTGTCTCAGCATCTAGGGAAATGGTGTCCTCCACATGAACCTCTCCTAGCACTCCATCTACCTATAATTGGATCCCCTAGAATTACACACGGCCTGGGATACCACAGTAGAGCTGATTATTTGCTTTGAATCTCTTTGTAACACTTGCATTGGGTAAGTGAGTTCATTCTCACATATGAGGTATGGGGGACATATTATGTCACATGTATATGTAATGCTAATTACTTTATGTTTTTTGCTTCTGTAATATTAAACAGATGATAAACCTCACTTGTCAAACCCTGACGAAGGACTTTCCGAAACGCGTCGGTTTAGTGAGACCTACCCCATCCTATGCTTAACTGTTCGTCTATTGTGATTATTTTTTGTCCCCCACATGCTGTCCTCGATGCATTTGTTTCTATGCATTTTTAATGTTTGAGCTGATTTTGTCACTTGGTGTATCTTTGTATTATGTGTGTGTATTTTGTAATAAAATATTCTTTTTTCATACATACTATGAACCTTTTTTGGTAATGCCTTCAAAATCCCACCTCAGGGGAACCCATTGTTCGTTTTTCTATATTATGGGATGTGGCATACCTTATCTGTTCGCTACTCCGGGTCAGACCCCTTTTTGCTGCGTCTTAACATGGTAGTAGATACCAATCCCCGTTTTTTCTGACACGCAGTAGTGAACTACTAATATTATTATTTTGGGCTGTTCTGCCCGTATACGTTGAATATACTCATATTGTTTATACTGTGCTGTACCAGTTTTCTGGTCTATTTTCATATCTTTTTTGTGTATTGTTTCATTAGAAATTTGTAGATCATGGCCAATTACATGGGGAGCAATTGGGACAATCTTATGTCTGGCTATCTGGATGAGTATGGTAAGAATGAACATATTGAATCAGAAATCAAAGGACTTTTTTTGAAACTTACTAAATTCCTTGAGAAAAAATCATCCCTGTACTGGCACATCAGATCCTTTCGGGATTATATTAATGACAATATGAACCCATTGGGACTCAGGGTCCAGATCTTCCCCACCTTAGAGGGCCTGGACACTGAGTTCAAAAATGCCTGGGAAAAAATCCTACGCACCTGTTCCAAAGACATGATGGAACTTCTTATTACTGAATATCACAAACGGTCTGATGCGCTGGATGGCGATATTCAGGCCATATGTCTAAAACTTCAACCACTTCAGACCCACAAGACCTACATAGACAGGGAGACCAAACTTAAAAAACATCTTGAGGACTTTAACAAAGATATCCTTATCAAAAAAGAAAACAAATTTAGTAGGGACCGTGGTGCCTTTGAGGAAAATAGGGCCTATCGGTGGAATCAACCACAGTCCCAAAACTATAATAGATTTAGGAACCGGAGGGATCATTACTCTGCCATCTCTAATTCTTCTTCAAGCTTTCCTCTGTTTCCTCACAGGTTTCCTCTAAAACTAAAAAGGGAACACGTCCCAATCAAAGCGAAAATAGACCTCAGGGACCAAGGACCCACAACACGAATACGTTGGATGGTTCACAAAACACATCCTTGATGGCAGGTAGATCAGTAGGAGGGATCAGTGGTTGTCCCACCACTGTCCCCCCTATACCTCTGGTGAACAATATCAATTCACCCCCGGTTACTAGATCCAAAACCACTCATCAGGGAACTGACAGACAGGATGTCGGCCCTTTAGTGGAGACACTATTGAGCAAACCTACAAACAAAACCTAGATGGGGCTAGGGAGGTGGGTTTGTTGGACGGTGCGGATCGACCTTACAGGTCTTTCAGCATTGTCAACCTCTCCTCCCACGTCCTCACAGAAGGGGAAGAACGCATACTCCAGAAGGGCCTGGGGTTCTGCCCCAATGAGAACATGGACAGATTCGAGGTCGTTAAGGACCTCGAACTGTTCGCACGCAAATTAATGTTAAAAAACATGTATCACAAGCCCCAGGGATCCATAGACCTCACACCCCAAGAAAACCGGGCCATTGAGCAGCTGGTGTCGCTCTTGGAGGAGAGCGACACGACTGACCTTATTGATCGTATTGACTTACCATCTGTACTTTCCCTTCCCTTATCCAACAGGGAGGAGCCGGCTCAGAAGTTTGCCCAGGGGTCCAAACTCAAAAAGAAATCAGTCCAGTTTCCACCCCCCAGTTCCAACCCAAACATCTCTACGTTCCTCAAACTGGTTCACAAAGATATTGAGAGGCTGCGTATTCACACCCCTGGACGGACCAATACTAACCTGGCTGACAGACAGGCACTCAAGCAACTTGGGGACAATA
Organism: Lithobates septentrionalis; assembly: GCA_037952835.1. NCBI lineage: Eukaryota > Metazoa > Chordata > Amphibia > Anura > Ranidae > Lithobates > Lithobates septentrionalis. The sequence goes on along the minus strand of JBBDGP010000366.1, from coordinate 5,802,329 downwards.
AATCTATAGTCATCAAGCCCTCGGACAAGGGGGGGAACATTGTCCTGATGGACAATGCCCAATACATCTCAATGTGCCATAAAATACTTATGAACAAGAACTGGTACAAACAAATTTCCAGGGATCTTATCAACAGGTTCCACCAGGAATATTACTCCCTAGTGGACACTGCATATAACAACAAAGTCATTAACAAGACGGTTTGGGAGTATATTAGGGTGAAATTCCCTATTGTACCAACTTTCTATTCACTACCAAAAATCCATAAAGACAGCCAGAATCCCACAGGGAGACCAATTGTCTCAGGTAGAGGGTCCATCAGTGAACACGCAAGTCGTCTGATAGACGAATATCTCAAACCTCACGTCACGAGTTTACGCTCATATGTAAAAGACACCATACATTTCTTGAAAATCATAGACAATCTTACTATACCAGATAATGCATATTTGGTGACGATTGACGTAGAGGCTCTGTACAGCTCCATTCCCCACGCAGGTGGACTGAGAGCTGTTAAAAAGGCTATCTTCCAGAGACAGGATGGAGACTGGACCTACAATGACTTTATATTAAAACTGTTGGAATATATTTTATACCACAATGTTTTTTTCCTTTGATGGTTCCCATTTCCTCCAGGTGCAGGGGGTGAAGATGGGGACGTGTTGTGCCCCATCCTACGCCAACCTGTACCTGGGGGAGTGGGAAACCACCTTTCTCAGTGATGAAGACTCGTCGATGTATACGAACCACTTCCTGTTGTGGTTCAGATACATCGACGACATTTTCACCATTTGGGACGGCCCTATAGAGCTGTTGCAATCATGCCTTCTGTACATGAATAAAAATCGCTTCAATTTGAATTTCACCATGGCATCAAGTCGCAGGGAGATCGCATTCTTGGATGTCATGGTTTATAGGGACGGGGATGGTGGACTCAGCAGTGGCCTTTTTCGGAAGGCCACTGCTGGGAACACCATCCTGCATGCCTCTAGCTTTCATCCACCCAGTCTCATTAAATCAATACCCTATAGCCAATACTTGAGGGTGCGTAGAAACTGCACCGACGAAGCGACTTTCAAGATAGAGGCCAATAACCTGCGTGCGAGACTCCTTGAGAGAGGTTATTCACGCACCTCCCTCAAAAAAGCCTACAAACGGGCCATTACACATACCAGGCAGACCTTGATTTATTCACAAAAAAACAAAAGTCAGGACAAGTCTCTACGTATCATCACCAAATATTGTAACCAACATATTGAAATCAAGAGAATTGTGTCCAAGTATTGGCACATTCTCACTATGGACCCTAACCTACAGATACTTCTCCCTGAAAGCCCCCTCTTTACCTTTAGGAGGGCCACCTCTCTATCCTCCAGATTGGTGAGAAGCGAATTTAGGGATGCCAAGTTTGCCCAGCATTGTAAGTATAGGGGCACCTTTATGTGTGGAGCCTGTGGATACTGTAGATTCATGTTTACCACGAAAAATCCCACGTTACCCAATGGTAGTGTCTTTAGGCCCAAACACTTCGCTAACTGCAAGACGAAGGGAGTGGTCTGCATGCTCTGGTGTGATTGTGGATGTTTCTATGTCGGAAAAACCAAGTTGGAATTCTGGCATAGGGCATACCGCCACATCAGAAGCATGCAGACATGTGACCCCGACTTACCACTGGGGAGACATACGGCCCTGGTCCACCAGGGAGAATTCCCAAGAATCAAATTTTTGATCTTGGATCGGGTCCACCCGGGTTGGAGGGGAGGAGATTGGAACAAGGATCTCCTCCAACTCGAACTGAGGTGGATCTATAATTTACAGGCGACCAGACCCCCTGGACTTAATGACTCCACTTGTTTCAAGCCCTTCTTGGAGGGTTTTGACTCCGGGAGTATGGAAAGATAGATCCTTACTTGAGTCCTTGGTTGTTTGCACGCCCCAGGCCCTGCCACACGATTTGCAGGTTATCTGACTCTAGGCCCTTGACCTGCCCCAATTTATGCCCTTACAACTTTTGGGCTTTATTTGCCCGTACGCTATGTCCAAAGTAGGAACCCACCTTGGGGCTCTGGGTAATAGGGGCCTAACTGTATGTCCATGTTTCGGGTTTGGCAGGACATTGGGGTTATCCCCTGCTCTGCTTATCGTGCCCCAGGCGCGATGGAGTATTGGGCTTTGTTCCCCTTTTATTCATTTGCTCCAGAACTTTATGCTCTTTTCATTGGTATTTCTCCCCATGTTACGGCTCTGCTGTGTTTTCCCACGCCTTAGTGGCACTAGTTGATATCCAATATGCCCATATGACTATGGTTTGTATGAGAGTGCAAGCCTGCACCTTTTTTACTTTTGTTGGCATGTGTGTTCTTTTTCTCAGGCACCGCCCCTTGCTGTCAGTGTGCGTGGACCCAGCACGGTAAGGCTGTCCCCCTCTGGGACACACTAGGGGAACGGATCGTGTTCCTCCTGTCCAGATCGGGATCAGCGTCAGCTGATTCCGGTCCTGGCTTCCCGTGCTGGTGGGAGTGAACGGCGGCGCGCGCCTCCGGGACGCGGCGCCGTGACGTCAGCCGCGACTATGCGCTCCAGTGTTACTGGTGCGCGTGCGCGGTGTGGGGTTAGGGCCGGCGTCATCCGTTCTTTTGGGGGGGCGTGGCGCGGTCCACTCCCAGGGGGCCCACCTTTGGACCAGGATGACAGGAGATCTGCCCAGAGGCGGATCCCCTGTCAGCTGGAGCCGAATGGGAGGAGGTAGTCCAGGGTGGACACGATGCACACAGCTGATTGCTGTTGCAATCAGCTGGCTTCACTTTCAGTGGAGATAAATAGCTGAGCTCATCCACTCGGATCTTGTGATCGGAGGAGGATGCTGCACTCACGCTGGGCTCCTAGCTGCTAAAGTAAGTCACTTGTTGGACTGGGGGTATTATTGGGGAGCTTTTTACTCTTTTGATTACTTGCTTATATGTGGTGTGGTTTATTTATACCACAACCCATATATATACTATTTGCATTACCTTTTAAAAAAGACCCCCCTCTTTCTCCCAATACCAGATCTCTTTTCTGATGTCTGTCTGATGGTCAGCAAGGTGCCCTCCGTGCCCTCCTCCCCTCTCCCTACGTTACACCCTGTAGGTGTTCTTGTTGGCTCCAGTTCCCAGGTATGTTTTTCTTTGACCATTAGCTTTTACACATAGACAGGTTCGCTGTACCAGTCTGATGGGGGTGTTCACCCCCACCTATTTGCCACTCTTCATGATATTGTTTGCTTGGTCTTAGGTCCGAAGATTTCTGTGGACCCCAGCCCATGCACAGACGTTGCGCCCTAATTTGGACGTGACGTGTCTCAGCATCTAGGGAAATGGTGTCCTCCACATGAACCTCTCCTAGCACTCCATCTACCTATAATTGGATCCCCTAGAATTACACACGGCCTGGGATACCACAGTAGACTCTGGAGGAGGATTGTGTCAGTATGGAGGTGGAGCCTGGCACTCAGCATCAGCAGCATTCTTTAAGGGATCAGTCCCAAGAAACACATGGACTTGTACGTGGCTGGGAGGAGGTGGCTGCGGACCATGTCGTCCTTAGTGACCCAGCAAAAAGGGGTCTGACTCGGAGTAGCGAACAGATAAGGTATGCCACATCCCATAATATAGAAAAACGAACAATGGGTTCCCCTGAGGTGGGATTTTGAAGGCATTACCAAAAAAGGTTCATAGTATGTATGAAAAAAGAATATTTTATTACAAAATACACACACATAATACAAAGATACACCAAGTGACAAAATCAGCTCAAACATTAAAAATGCATAGAAACAAATGCATCGAGGACAGCATGTGGGGGACAAAAAATAATCACAATAGACGAACAGTTAAGCATAGGATGGGGTAGGTCTCACTAAACCGACGCGTTTCGGAAAGTCCTTCGTCAGGGTTTGACAAGTGAGGTTTATCATCTGTTTAATATTACAGAAGCAAAAAACATAAAGTAATTAGCATTACATATACATGTGACATAATATGTCCCCCATACCTCATATGTGAGAATGAACTCACTTACCCAATGCAAGTGTTACAAAGAGATTCAAAGCAAATAATCAGCTCTACTGTGGTATCCCAGGCCGTGTGTAATTCTAGGGGATCCAATTATAGGTAGATGGAGTGCTAGGAGAGGTTCATGTGGAGGACACCATTTCCCTAGATGCTGAGACACGTCACGTCCAAATTAGGGCGCAACGTCTGTGCATGGGCTGGGGTCCACAGAAATCTTCGGACCTAAGACCAAGCAAACAATATCATGAAGAGTGGCAAATAGGTGGGGGTGAACACCCCCATCAGACTGGTACAGCGAACCTGTCTATGTGTAAAAGCTAATGGTCAAAGAAAAACATACCTGGGAACTGGAGCCAACAAGAACACCTACAGGGTGTAACGTAGGGAGAGGGGAGGGTATTTCTCCCAATACCAGATCTCTTTTCTGATGTCTGTCTGATGGTCAGCAAGGTGCCCTCCGTGCCCTCCTCCCCTCTCCCTATGTTACACCCTGTAGGTGTTCTTGTTGGCTCCAGTTCCCAGGTATGTTTTTCTTTGACCATTAGCTTTTACACATAGACAGGTTCGCTGTACCAGTCTGATGGGGGTGTTCACCCCCACCTATTTGCCACTCTTCATGATATTGTTTGCTTGGTCTTAGGTCCGAAGATTTCTGTGGACCCCAGCCCATGCACAGACGTTGCGCCCTAATTTGGACGTGACGTGTCTCAGCATCTAGGGAAATGGTGTCCTCCACATGAACCTCTCCTAGCACTCCATCTACCTATAATTGGATCCCCTAGAATTACACACGGCCTGGGATACCACAGTAGAGCTGATTATTTGCTTTGAATCTCTTTGTAACACTTGCATTGGGTAAGTGAGTTCATTCTCACATATGAGGTATGGGGGACATATTATGTCACATGTATATGTAATGCTAATTACTTTATGTTTTTTGCTTCTGTAATATTAAACAGATGATAAACCTCACTTGTCAAACCCTGACGAAGGACTTTCCGAAACGCGTCGGTTTAGTGAGACCTACCCCATCCTATGCTTAACTGTTTGTCTATTGTGATTATTTTTTGTCCCCCACATGCTGTCCTCGATGCATTTGTTTCTATGCATTTTTAATGTTTGAGCTGATTTTGTCACTTGGTGTATCTTTGTATTATGTGTGTGTATTTTGTAATAAAATATTCTTTTTTCATACATACTATGAACCTTTTTTGGTAATGCCTTCAAAATCCCACCTCAGGGGAACCCATTGTTCGTTTTCCTTAGTGACCCAGAGGACTCCGGACCAAATGCCTCAGCAAACCTCCGCTGCATGGCCTCCCTGATCCTGCAAAACCTGCGTAAGGATCTTCGTATTCGTGGTATCAAGGAGAAGGACCAATACTGGCTGGCAACCCTCCTTGATCCACGTTACAAGGGTAAGGTTGCGGACCTTATCTTGCCGTCGCAGAGGGAGCAGAGGATGAAACATCTTCGGGAGGCCTTGCAGAAAGGTCTGTGCAATGCGTTCCCAGAGACTGGGAGGTTACAAACTCCTGTTTCTGGACAACGTGTTGCTGAGGCTTTGGTCAGTCAAAGAAGGAGCGGTGGAGAAGGTGGCCATCTGACTGATGCGTTCAGACAATTTTTTAGTCCGCAGCCCCAAGGTATGATCGGTTCCAGCAACCATCGCCAGCGTCTGTTTTACATGGTGCAGGAATACCTAGGGGCAAGATCTGACTTGGACACCTTTCCCACCGAAAATCCTCTGGGTTACTGGGTCTTGAGGATGGATCACTGGCCAGAGCTTGCACAGTATGCAATTGAGCTACTGGCCTGTCCTGCATCCAGTGTTCTTTCGGAACGCACATTCAGTGCTGTTGGAGGCTTTGTAACCGATCACAGGGTGCGTCTGTCCACCGACTCGGTCGATTGACTGACCTTCATAAAAATGAATCAGTCTTGGATCACCACCAGCTACATTTTTGGTTCTGGGCGCTGCCACCAGTGCCTAAGGCCCAATTTTTCAGCCCCTGTTTAACAGGGGCATGTAATTACAATTTTTGATGCAATACTTTGCAGCAGGGCTCGTTCCTGCGTTCCAACTAGAGTATCTGTGAGGGGTTGCAGTGTTGTGGCACCAGCACCAGTGCCTAAGGCCCAATTTTTCAGCCCCTGTTTAACAGGGGCGTGTAATTACAATTTTTGATGCAATACTTTGCAGCAGGGCTCATTCCTGCGTTCCAACTAGAGTATCTGTGAGGGGTTGCAGTGTTGTGGCACCAGTGCCTAAGGCCCAATTTTTCAGCCCCTGTTCAACAGGGGCATGTAATTACAATTCTTGATCTATATTTCACAGCAGGGCCCATTTCTGCGCCCACCAAGAGCGAGTGAGGACTTACAGTGTTGTGGCACCAGTACCACCACCACCACCAAAGGCTCAATTTTTCTGCCCCTGTTCAACAGGGGCATGTAATTACAATTCTTGATCTAATATTTCACAGCAGGGCCCTGTGAGGGCTTACAGTGTTGTGGCCACAACAACACCTAAGGCCCAATTTTCTGCTGAGTATATAGGGCAGGCCCCTACTTTCAAACATCCAACTTACAAACGACTCCTACTTGCAAACGGAAGGAGACAACAGGAAGTGAGATGAAATCTACCCCTAGGAAGGGAAATTCTCTCCTGTAAGAGTTAATATGGGAAAAACATTTCTCCTTTCCACTGATGCTTTATCACCAATCCTTGTTTCACAAAAAACCCCAAATTTTCAAAAAACATTTGTCATTGGGACAAAACATGAGGTGAAATCTTCTGAAGAGGAGCACAGACAGCAAAACAAATGTCACAGGGGTGATAACCCTTCCCTATGTTTTCCAAAAAGCTTAAAATAGATTTTTTGGCTGGAGCTAAACACGTTAAAAATGTACCAGTTCAAAATTACAAACAGATTCTACTTAACAACAAACCTACAGTCCCTGTCTTGTTTGCACCGCCTGAATACTGCTGTTCAGAGTACAGAGCCTGTATATTGCTGTTTCCTTTTTTAATTTGGGTGCGGGGTTCCCCTTAATATTCATACAAGACCCAAAGGGCCTGGTAATGGACTGGGGGGTACCCATGCCGTTTGTCTCACTGATTTTCATCCATATTGCCAGGACTCGACATTACATTAAGAGCCCTTTCACACTGGGGCGGGGGCGGCGTCGGCGGTAAAATGCCGCTATTATTAGCGGCTTCTTACCGTCGGTATGCGGCCGCTAGCGGGGCGGTTTTACCCCCGCTAGCGGCCGAGAAAGGGTTAAATACCACCGCAAAGCGCCTCTGCAGAGGCGCTTTGCCGGCGGTATAGCTGCGCCGTCCCATTGATTTCAATGGGCAGGAGCGGTGAAGGAGCGGTATACACTCCGCTCCTCCACCGCTACGAAGATGCTGCTAGCAGGACTTTTTTTACCGTCCTGCCAGCGCATCGCTCCAGTGTGAAAGCCCTCGGGGCTTTCACACTGGAATGAAAGCAGCGGCACTTTCGGGTTGGTTTGCAGGCGCTATTATTAGCGCAATAGCGCCTGCAAACCGCCCCAGTGTGAAAGGGCTCTTAAGCCGCAAGCAGTTTTAAATGATTTTTTTTCCTTTAAAAATTACATTTTGTGCAGGGACTGTTCTAAGCACGGGAAACACGCGCCACTTTACAGGCATACTTTAGACACCCCCCAGGTATGATATTTAAAGGAATATTTCACTTTATTTTTTTACTTTAAGCATCATTAAAATCACTGCTCCCAAAAAAACGGCCGTTTTTAAAAGTTTTTTTGCATTGATACATGTCCCCTGGAGCAGGACCCGGGTCCCCAAACCCTTTTTAGGACAATACCAAGCAAATTAGCCTTTAAAATGATCACTTTTGATTTTGAACATTCGAGTCCCATAGACGTCAATGGGGTTCTAACGTTCGTGCAAATTTTCGGTCCGTTCGCAGGTTCTGGTGCGGACCGAACCAGGGGGGGGGGGGTGTTCGGCTCATCCCTATTAACAAACTCTAGATATCAGCTATTGGTGTGTCAGTGTACTATTAGAACAGGACAGCCCTTAGTGGAAATAGTAGGAGAAACCATTTCCAGCAGCTCATAGTTGGGATTTAGATACACCTTAAGCATTCATTTTGGCACAGTGTACAAACTTTGCTCTCCGTTTTTGTGTTAACAAAATAAGCTACTTTTACAAGCACCAAAGAACCAGTAAAAATTGAAGGTTAGAGTTGAATTTATGCCGTCAGTCCAGTGCCATGCCTACAATGTGTGTTTTGGCAGTGCTGTCTGACATGCACACAAAAGATTTTAATAATGGGTGACGGTTTGCAAACCCATTTGTTGTAGAGTGGGTTAAAGTTGATCCATGTGCTCACTCACATGTTAAAGACTTGTCCATTAAAGAAATTGCTTCATGCTTTATTGCATTAAACACATGGAAGACAACATCAACCAGCAATGCTTTCTGCTAAGTAATTATTTGCTTCTCTTCATAGATATTCCCTTGGGGCACAGAGAAATGGGAAGTGTGTATCTCTACCAGGGCAGAAGAAAAATATTTTTCATATAAGGGTTACTCAAGTGCTGCAAGTGCACAAAATGTTTTCATAGCAGTTTAGGAGAAGCTTATTCAAAGAGAAATATGTAGACTTGCTAACTTCCCTTAGAAAAATGCTTCTTGCTTGTCTGTCATGCTGATCAATAGGGATTTGCTCCCGGTTCAGTTTAAGCACAGGGGTTCGAGGGTTTGTTTGAGCGTCAGCCTTTTGGTCCATTCGACAGCAGCCAAACAACATATAGTAGCAGGATTTTCTCCTGCTACTATATATGACGTCTCTCTGATGTCATTTGCATAGACTGTTTAGTTTGAGCGCAGCTTTCCTTTTTTTGAACTATTTAATTTGGTGTGATCGCACTATATGCTGCTGCTAGTTATATGCACATTTGTTGGTCAAGCGCGGTTCTCTCTATTTACATACTGTCTGTGATTTTTACTGCTGCTGACATATTCGATTACTTTTGCTGTGTTTTATTATACAGTCTATTTTAGTGCTATATGTTTTAGCATACTTATTAGTGAACATAGAGTGCATTGTGCATCTAGGTTTAGTCTTTTATGCATATTTTGATTCTTTACTTCATTTGATTCTTTTTGATATTGAACCATGGATATCTTTGAGTTTCGTGCCAACAAGGTGGTTAATGTTGAAGGGGTTTTCGAGGCCTATAGGGAAGATGAGAGTGATCTAGGAGGGATCTTTATGAGACTCAAAAACCTTATGGTCTCGGAAATCCACACTAAATGGGACATTGCCTACCTAGAAACTTATATCAGATATTCAATGGTCCCTAGGAGTCTGAGGTGGGATGTAGCCCCCCAGAGGGGCGAACCTGATTTGGAGGAATGGTTTAAGTATTTTAATCAAGCAGGGGTCTCATTTTTGAAATTTTTGGTTGAAAGAAAGACTACCAAACTTGTCAAATTAGATGAGGAAATTAAAACTATTAAGGATAAGCTCCATCCCAATAAAGATCGTGAGGATTATAAAGAGAAATCATTGGGTTTGCAAAAAATCCTTGAGAAAGAGGATAAGGACCAAAAGAAAAAGAAAAAAAAGAAATATAATAGAGACTTGTCTGATTATCATGGGAATGTGGTTTTTGATTGGCAGAAAAAACTCCTTGAGGAGTTGGCCAAGCAAAATAACAATGAGATGGACACAACTGTAGCCACACAGTCCCATGATATGACGGCAGGTCCATCAGGTGCTCCAATTCCTGTTCCCCATTCCAATAAACGAGGTATGCCTCAAGCCAGACCCCCAAGAACAGGAGGGAACAATTATCCCCATCATTCACCTTATAGGGGCAAGGGGAATACTAGAGGGGGCCCTTCTTCACGTGGCCAAATGAGACATAGTGGTACACCCGGAACCTCATATCCCTCCAATTATGACCATAGAGACTACCAACAAGGGTTCTCTTTCAACAGGGCACCCCCCCAGAGGGGGAGGGGAGGATGGCCCTATTCTAGCCAGCGAGGCGGAGGTTACAACACCGCCTACCCAGAAACCTGGAGAGGTGGACATAATGGAAATTTGGGATACCAATCACCAGGTTATGGCCATCCAGGTTTCGAGCCCGATTGGGAAAGTAACATCCCAACATCGAATAGCTTTTTCCCACTTATGGATAGGGACGGACCTGATGGTAGATTCCCTCAGGACCCTTCCCAGCCTTACAACTTCGGTGGAAGGGGTATGCCTTCACTAAAAAGCCTCAATGTACCAGCACCTCATAATGAGGCTGCGGTCCCCCCCGATCAGACAAATTGGGGTTTTCACAAAACCAATCAAGGTGTAAAAAGACAGGGAGAAAGAGGAGAGGAGTCAGAGGGGGAGGCGGTTACGAACAGCAAAAAAGATCCAGAAGGTGACAGGGAAGGGGATTTTCAACTTAAGCTCCAGAGCATTGACGGATCCTGAAAAAGCTATTCTGGATAAGGGTCTGAAATTTGTCCCGCCTACCAAGCTGGATAAGTTCCATACCTATATGGACATCCATAGATTTGTTAGGAAGCTGAATATAAAGCGTTATGTGGCTTCTAATCCCATTACAGATAGTGTGACGTTGGGGACGGGTATTGTTCACTCGGGGCTCTCCAACGCCTCACTATTCAACCCTCCGGGTACATTAGCACCAGCACTCAAAGTGTTTAGGGATATTTTATTGAAAGATTTGGACCTTTTAGAGGTCAAGAATGCTAAACTCAACAAAACCCTACAAGATGGTCTTGATTCTCTTTGCAAAAACAAGGATCTTGTTATAAGACCTGCGGACAAAGGGGGAGGCATTGTGGTGCTTGATCGACAAGATTACATGACGGAGATGTACAGGATTTTGGATGACCAAGGTACCTACACAATGCTTCCCTCTGACCCTAAAATAAAATATGCAAGGACACTACAGAAAATTGTTGATAGGGGGTGTCGTTCGGGCATCCTTAACCATAAGGAGAGCCTTTACTTGGTTCCTAAGGCCGCACGCACACCTACAATATATTACTTACCTAAAGTTCATAAAAGTCTGGTCTGCCCCCCGGGACGCCCAATTGTAAGCGGCATTGATTCGCTCACTTCCCGGGTGGGCAGATACATAGACTTTTATTTACAACCCCTTGTACAGAGACTGCCATCTTACATCAAGGACTCCAGGCATGTCATTAGACTGCTCTCTGACATTGAAGTTAGAGCAGGGATGTGGATGGTTACGGCTGATGTATCCAGCCTCTATACCATCATCCCACATTTGTTGGGTTTGGAGGCGGTTAAATATTTCCTTGACAGGGATTCTGGCCTTCCATCCAACCAGGTGGATTTCATAATGGAGCTGCTGGAATATGCTGCCTCCCATAATTATTTTTGGTTCGATAACAACTTTTACAGGCAAAACACAGGCGTGGCTATGGGGGCTAAGTATGCCCCGAGCCTGGCGAACCTCTTCATGGGGAAATGGGAGGAGGATGTCATCTATGCTCGCGATGTACCCCAGATTATTCTGTGGGCGAGGTACATAGATGACATCCTCCTCCTATGGGATGGTGAACAGGCAGCTCTGCAGGAGTTTATGGTTCTTCTTAATACCAACCAGAGGGGTATCATCTTGAACTACGAGATGAGTCAGACTGGTATTAACTTTCTGGATTTAAGAGTTTCCATCAATGAGAACAGTATTGTTACATCAACCTTCTTTAAGGAGACCGACAGGAATTCATTCATACCTGTAGACAGTTGTCATCATCGTCCCTGGCTGGAGTCGGTTCCGAAGAGCCAATATCTCCGTCTAAGGAGGAATTGCTCCAGTCAGATCCAGTTCACCGAGCAGGCAAATGTTCTTACAGACAGGTTTCTGGAAAAGGGTTACTCTGAGGAATTCCTGGTGACAACCCTCAATAAGGTGAAGGAGGTGAATAGGGAGGATTTGTTGGTGGAAAGGGGGTCCCGCACCAATGATAATATTTCTTCTGGTGTCCCCTTTCTGACCACGTATTCTCTACAGCATAATTCAATTAGAAACCTTATATACAAACACTGGCACGTGGCGCGCAGTGACAGGATTCTGAGTAAGGTTTTGCCAGAGAAACCACGGGTCATCTTTAGGGGTGTGCCCTCGATACGTAACCAGTTGGCCCCTAACATTTTAAATCCACCAGTTTCCAGACCCACCTTCTTTGGCCATCTAAAGGGATTTTATCAATGTAGAAGGTGTAGGGTCTGTGCATATAGTGCTTGTGCCCATAGACGGACTACTACATTTTCTTCCAGCAGTACTAAACAAGTATATACTATCAAACCGTTTATTACCTGTACTACGGAGGGGGTAGTATATATGTTGCAGTGCCCTTGTGGCCTGCAATATGTGGGCAGGACCAAGAGGCCCCTTCAGGTCCGCCTCAACGAACATATCACTAATATTAAGAGTGGCTTTAAGAACCACTCTGTGTCCAAACACTATCTACAAGTACATGACAGAGACCCCTCCAATACTCTTTTTCTGGGTATAGATAGGTACAGGCCCCATTGGAGAGGGAGCTCCTTGGTCAGAGAGATATCGAAGTTAGAAATGGTCTGGATCCATAGATTGAGAACTTATGCACCTTACGGGTTAAACATTGATACCGATGTTAACGCTTTTATCGACAATTCATGAATTTTATGTATAGAGTGAGTTTAAGGATTCGGCCTAATATGGTGGATTCTTTCTGTATTTGTCAGTATATAATTTTTAATAATAATGTTTTTTAATAATAATGTTTTTGGGGTCTGTGAACTCGATCTGAATCACGAGTATGTGGGCATTTTCCCCTTCCTTTCCCCCCCCCTCCCTCCCTTTCCTCCCCCCACTTCACCTGATGGGGTTCACATTATGTCACGCAATCTATGGCGGTGCTTTTTGTCACCCGATCGGGTGCACAATGCATAGCCAAGGAGTATGTATCACCTCACACATTCACCTAAATTGGGGGAGATTTCTGATGATAGTCAGGAATCCCTCCTTCTTTTCTTCTTTTAGGGGATTTCTGATGGTTGTCATGAATTCCCTTTTTCCTGATTCACATTTTTTTTCACACATTTTTTACCCATTAATGCATTGCACGATATAAGTTGTGCTCAGAGAATCGATTTTCACAACATGGTTTTTTAGACAGAGCTTGCTTAGCAAATTTTTGGAAGGAATTTTTTAATTAGAATTTTCCATTAACTTTTTCGATCATAACCTAGTTTATATTATACCGTATAAGCTTTTCAATTTAATCACACACTTTGGGTATAGATATATAATTATAATCTCGCAAGAGGATACGGATCTTAAGATTGGTTTCCTCTAACCATTATCTCAGTACAGGATCGTTCCTGTTAATGTATGAGGATTATTACACATATATTCAATTAGTTGTTATTTAATATGGGATGGCAGCAGGTTTTCATACTTTATTTTCATTGTTTTCGTTTTTTGCTATTTCATAGCATTCATATCACGTTCACACTTAATATTACACTTACACTGTTGTAGCTGGTATCAACGTTGGGCTCAATTGTGTTAGGTTGCTGCTTGTCTTGGGAGGGATGCATGTAATGACACGCTCCCTTCCGTGACGTTTGCAGGTTAAGGGATTTTTTTCCCATACTCAATATGGCGCCTTGATGCTCGGGGTTCAGAACGAGGCTTGGCTTCCTTTATATGGTGGTGAGTCGCTGCGTGGCCCGTTCCCCATTGACAACGTCAGATGATGACGAAACGCGTCTGGGAAGGTACGCACTGACGTCACCACGCTTCCGGAGTAGAGGACGGGCTCCGTTTGTTTGTATGCCGGCCGGCTCTTTGTACACGCGATTTTACTAACTTAACTGTAAGTTACTACTTGTTTTAAAATAAATACTAGAAAGATTTTACACTATGGTGAGTTCTTCTTCCTTCTGGGTCATCCGTGGCTTTCGTGATGGTGATATGTGGCAACGCAATTGAATCTGGAGTTTTACCCCCCATACGAACACCGGGAGTGCCAGCAAGCTGAAAGGCCTTGGCTGGGCTATAGCCACTTGCCCTTTTATGCTTGCCATCTGGTAAGCAGGTTTTACTACTAGGGTGGATTGTCACTACTGCTTTAAAATATACGGTGGCGGTGCTGCTTATTCTGGAAGGATTTCAAAATCTCTCTGATGTCATTTGCATAGACTGTTTAGTTTGAGCGCAGCTTTCCTTTTTTTGAACTATTTAATTTGGTGTGATCGCACTATATGCTGCTGCTAGTTATATGCACATTTGTTGGTCAAGCGCGGTTCTCTCTATTTACATACTATATATGACGGCTTACTTCTTCTGCTGTCAAGGTAGAAAGTGGCAGGTGCCGCATTCTTAGCAACCAGTGACGTTATCCTGACTTATTCATTAACTGTCTGGGAATCCAGCCATTTTTTTCTTTGAATATGTCAGTTTTTCTGTAGTAGGTTGTACACATTGCAAAGTTGCACCACTTCGCAGGCAGGATAACGGCATCCCCCGGGGACTTTAGGCATTATCAACACTTCAATATCAGATGTTTTTACCACCCCAGAACAATTTTCAGTTTCCAGCGTTGTCACACTTTAAATGCCAATTATTGTACTCACTGTACCCAAAAAACATTTTATCTTTTTTTTTTTTTTTAGACAGATAGAGCTTTATTTTGGTTGTATTTAATCACCACTGGGTTTTTGTTTTTGCTATAGTTTCTGTCTTTCATGTCATAAAATCTTGCAAAGAAATAATATTTCTTCATGAATTTAGATCAAAATGTATTCTGCTACATTTCTTTGGTAACAAATAACCCAAATCAGTGTATATTTTTTAGTCTGTGTGAAAGTTATAGAGTCTTCAAACTATTGTATATACAATACTAACATGGCCAAAAATATTGGCACCCCTGCATTTCTGTCAAATAATGCACCACTTCGCCCAGAAAATTGTTGTAGTTACAAATGTTTAGGCATTCTCATGTTTATATCTTTTGTTTGTATTGGTATGACACAAAAAAGTGGAGAAAAAAAAAGCCAAATTTGGCACATTCCACACAAAAATCCAAAAGTAAACTGGACAAAATTATTGGCACCCTCAATTTAATATTTGGTAGCACACTAAAATCAATCGCTTCCTGTAATCATCAATTCGTTTCTTGCACCTCTCTACTGGAATTTTGGACCACTCTTCTTTTGCCAACTGTTCCAGGTCTCTCAGATTGGAAGGGTTCATTTTCCCAACTGCTGCTTTGAGATCTCTCCACAGGTGCTCTATGGGATTTAGTTCTGGACACATGGCTGGCCAGTTCAGTACTCTCCAGCGCTTTGTCTTAAACCATTTCTAGGTGCTTTTTGAAGTGTGCTTTGGGTCATTGTCCCGTTGTAAGACCCATGACCTCTGATGGAGACCCAACTTTCTGAAACTGGTCCCTACATTGCACCCCAGAATTCTTTGGTAGTCTTCAGATTTCATAATGCCATGCACACAATCAAAGATTGGATATGTTTTTTACAAAAATTGTGGACTTTATAGGCACCAATATATTAAAACTATTTTCATTCATAACAAACTTACAAAATTTCCTAAACGTATATAAAAAGAATACAGACTGATATAGACAATAATTAGTACAACCAACTCTAACCACTGGAGCAGGGTTCGTTAATGTGATAACCACTGAAGATATCCCTTGGCAGATTGGGAGCAAAATAGTGTATTTAAAGATGTAAGCTCGACATGTTTCACGATAGGACGCTTCTTCGAGAGCTTTTCAATATTTTTCACAAAAAGTAAGTATGTATATACTTAACGGCCCGAGGATTGATTCCTCAATATGAGTCATCCAGCAGAACACATTGGGGAAGAGGTACTAAAGTGACTTGTAACAAGCTCACAATATTATTAAAATACTATCTCAAGCATTAAGCATGCATTTACAAATCATGCACAATGATGATAAGTAGAGAAATATACAGTATCTCACACAAGTGAGTACACCCCTCACATTTTTGTAAATATTTTATTATATCTTTTCATGTGACAACTCTGAAGAAATGACAATTTGCTACAATAAAAAGTAGTGAGTGTACAGCTTGTATAACAGTGTAAATTTGCTGTCCCCTCAAAATAACTCAACACACAGCCTTTAATGTCTAAACCACTGGCAACAAAAGTTAGTACACCCCTAAGTGAAAATGTCCAATTTGGGCCCAAAGTGTCAATATTTTGTGTGGCCACCGTTATTTTCCAGCACTGCCTTAACCCCCTTGGGCATTCACAGGTTCACAGGTTGCAATTGGAGTCCTCTTCCACTCCTCCATGATGACATCACAGAGCTGGTGAATGTTAGAGACCTTGCGCTCCTCCACCTTCTGTTTGAGGATACCACACAGATGCTCAATAGGGTTTTGGTCTGGAGACATGCTTGGCCAGTCCATCCCCTTTACCCTCAGCTTCTTTAGCAAGGCAGTGGCTCATGTTGGAATACTGCCCTACGGCCCAGTCTCCGAAGAGAGGGGATCATGCCCTGCTTCAGTATGTCACAGTACATGTTGGCATTCATGGCTCCCTCAATGAAATGTAGCTCCCCAGTCCAGTGCCTGCAGAACTCATGCAGCCCCAGACCATGACACTCCCACCACTATACTTGACTGTAGGCAAGACACGCTTGTCTTTGTACTCCTCACCTGGATGGTGCCACACACACTTGACACCATCTGAACCAAATAAGTTTATCTTGGTCTCATCGGACCACAGGACATGGTTCCAGTAATCCATGTCCTTAGTCTGCTTGTCTTCAGAAAACAGTTTGTGGGCTTTCTTGTGCATCATCTTTAGAAAAGGCTTACTTCTGGGACAACAGAATTTGATGCAGTGTGCGGCGTATGGTCTGAGCACTGACAGGCTGACCCCCCCACCCCTTCAACCTCTGCAGCAATGCTGGCAGCACTCAAACGTCCATTTCCCACAGACAACCTCTGGATATGACGCTGAGCATGTGCACTCAACTTCTTTGGTCGACCATGGTGAGGCCCGTTCTGAGTGGAATCTGTCCTGTTAAACCGCTGTATGGTCTTAGCCACCGTGCTGCAGCTCAGTTTCCCGGTGTCTATCAATCTTCTTATAGCCTAGGCCATCTTTATGTAGAGCAACAATTCTTTTTTTTTAAATCCCCTTTTAAGGGGAGGAAAAATGGCTAATTGGGCCCAATTTGGACAATTTCACTTAGGAGTGTACTCACTTTTGTTGCCAGAGGTTTAGACATTAATGGGTGTGTGTTGAGTTATGTTGAGGGGGCAGCAAATTTACACTGTTATACAAGCTGTACGATCACTACTTTACATTGTAGCAAAGTGTAATTTCTTCAGTGTTGTCACGTGAAAAGCTATAATAATGTATTTACAAAAATGTGAGGGGTGTACTCACTTGTGTGAGATACTGTAGCTCTGGATGGTTAGTTATACTGTTTGTGGGCTATAATGGTCAATAATTGGTTAATTCCCCAGAGATGATGTCTTGAGTAAGATTAAATGCAGGTCTCTCACAGAAAGCAATCCCATGTATGTCACTATAACTGAAACTACCGGCCGGATGGTATGGATCCAAAGGTGGAGGTGTCTGCACACGATCAAGACATCCAGTGCCTGCAGCAGCAAAGCAACCCCAAAACATCAGTGACCCCCCACCATGTTTGACTGTAGGGACTATATTCTTTAAAGGCCTCATTTATTTTTCTGAAAACAGTAGAATGATGGGCTTTAACAAAACGCTGTAATTTTGTTTTGTCTGTCCACAGCACATTTTCCCAAAAGGGTTTTGGATTCCTCAGGTAAGTTTTGGCAAACTCCAATCTGGCTTTTGTATGCTTCTGTGTTAGCAGTGGGGTGCTCCTGGGTCTTCTACCCATAGCGTCCCTTTTCTTTTTTTTTTTCCTTTTTTTTTTCTTTTTTTTCCCTTTTTTTTACATGTGCAAATTACACCTATATTTTAATATTCACCTTACAAAACTTATAGATATTGCGTAATACAATTAGTGATCTTTTTACCCCCCCAAAAAAAAAAAAACAACATAGTATTATTACATATTTCTCCTATATTTTAATAATCACAGTAAATCTTCATAACAAATATATATAACCAATTACTTTTATAATTAATAACCCCTTTACCCTAAAAAAAAAAACAAAAAAAAACATTCCCCCAGTGTAAGTGCATATTTCCCCTATATTTTAATAATCACAGTGAGTCTTCATATCCGACAAATATTATAAATTACTATTTATATTTGATAACCCCTTATTCCATCCCTCCCCTCTACCCTCCCATAAAAAAAAAATTCCCCCAGTGTAAGTGCATATTTCTCCTATATTTTATATTTATATAGCATATAAGGCCGCCGGTACGGCGGTCTTGTATCCACGGCGGATACCGGACGTACCAAGCATGTTATGACCAACTACAAGTAAGTACACTTCTAAAGCCCTTATTCCCCTCCCTGCCATAATGGATTACCTTTTTACTAAACATTTTCTATCACCAATAATCTGCTTATATGTTCTGGTCAATTGCAGTTTAACCCTATAGGTTTGCTGAGACCATGAACATTTGCAGTACCTTTATGCCTGTATGCCCAGAATTTGACTGTCTTTTGGTCACTTTTGCAGTGTAATCCTTTAGGTCTGTCCAGACCAGTAACATCTGCAGGGCTCATTCACTGTGTCATTCATCTTTAATTAGCTGCAACACAGCAATCTACAATAACTATTTAACCATACAGTATTAAAGACAATCCCTGCTCCCAGGTGCAATCCATTGGACCTCCATTGGTAGTTTAACAGGGTAGGTTCTATTCTGGCTACAGCCAATATCTATTAGTTACACTTAAGGTGAAGGGCTGAACCCCCCCTCCCCTTTTCTTTTCTTCCTCTCCCCCCCCCCTTCTTTTTACTTTTCCTCCCCCTTCACCACCACCCACGGTGTCCCCCGTCCTTCCCCTTTTTTTCCCCTCTTCCCCTCCCCTTCCTTTCCCCTTTCCTCCCCCCCCCTGTCTCCCCTCCCCCCTTTTCCTCCCTTTTTCTCCTATTTCTCTTCCCTTCCTCCCCCCCCTCCCTCGCCCCACCCCCCCCCTTTTCCTTCCCTCCTATCTCCCTGGTTCCCCTCTCTCCCCTCCCCCCCTCCCCTCCCCCTTTTTCTTTTCTTTTTTCCCCTCTCCGCTCTTTCTCTCCCCTTTTTCCCCCCTTCTCTTTTTTCAATTGGCTTTTTTTCTCCCAGTTGGGTCCCCACCTTTTTTCCCTCCCCCCCTTTTTTGTCCGGGTGGTCTTTTTCACAATTACCCCATGTTTTCATCAATTAATATGTTCCTCATTCTCTTTACACAATAGTGTGTCCAGCCGTAGCAAAGCCCCCCGTGCTCGCCCCCGGGGGAACGCCCCTATTGGGGCGTCTCACAGTGCCGTGCTAGCCCACATAGGGCAGTGGTTGGTGAGTTCATATTTCTGTATTTCAACTAACTTATCACTCCAATGATTATGTATTGTCAATACTTTCACTGTTTCTATGGTTCTGCACCCTGTATATGTTTTCTTACCATATGTGTAATTGTAGTTATTTGATTCTTACAGAATTTACTTGGACGCCTCCCGAAAAAGCGGTCAATCCGCGAAACTGTTGAGGTTACGTTTTCAAGTTTTCTAAGTAACAGCTTTCAACTACCCTTGATGGCACTTTTTAATGTCATTGTAATTGATGTATTGTCAAATCATTGTGAGATGTGAAATCTATATTGTGTATATATAGATATTTTTAAAATAACTTTTTGATATTGTTTAAATAAACTTGAAATTTTACTTAAAACTGTATTGTTGTATGAGGTACCGGTATAGTCCAAATAACCTTGGGGTGGCGAGGTGGGGCACTATTGGAGTAGTCCCTTGAAATACCCTTCCCCTCTCTCTCCCATTTCTGCTCCATTCAATTACCTATTAAGGATGATGGTACCCAAATTCTTTTTATTAAATACTACTCCTGTGGCAACCATCTTATAAAATTCCTATATTTTATTAATGACAGTGAGTCTTCATATCAAACAAATGTTATAAATTACTATTTATATTTGATAACCCCTTATTCCATCCCTCCCCTCTACCCACCCTTAAAAAAAACAAAAAAAAAACACCCATGCCCCTAGTGTTAGTGCATATTTCTCTCATATTTTAATAATCCCAGTGAAACTTCATAACAAACCCTTATTCTGAATTACCTTTATAATTGATAACCCCTTTATCCACCCTCCCCCCAACCCTCAAAAAAAAAAAAACCCAGAGAGCCCCGTGCCCCCAATAATTGTCATAGCATCCCTTTTCATTCAGATGGCAAAATATAGTGCAAGCTGACACAGTTGTACCCTGTGTCTGAAGGTCAGCATGAATTTTTCTAGAAATTGATTGTGGTTCTTTATCCACCATTCAAATAATCCTTTGTTGCAATCTTTGATCAATTCTTCTCTTTCGTCCACGTCCAGGGAGATTAGCTGCAGTACCACAGGCTGTTAACTTTTTGACAATGTTGCGCACAGTGGACACAGGAACATTAAGATCTCTGGAGATGAACTTGAAACCTTGAGATTGTCCATACTTTTCTACAATTTTTGTTCTCAAATCCTCAGACAATTCTTTGCTGCTCTGTCTCTTCTCCATGCTCCGTGGGACACACAGAGACACACAACAGAAAGGTTGAGTCAATTTTTCACCATTTTAACTGGTTGCTGGTGTGATTTCTATTATGTCAGCACCTGTTAATTGATACAGGTGAGTTTAATTAAAAATTACAGGGGCATCACAAACTTGGAATGCAATTATTTCTTACAATTTTGAGAAGGTGCCAATAATTTTGTCCAGTCCATTTTTTGAGTTTTGTGTGGAATGTGTCAGATTTGGCTTTTTGTTTCTCCACTTTTTTGTGTCATACCGATACAAACAAAATAAATAAACATGAGAATGCCTAAACAATTGCAACAATTTTTTGGATGAAGTGGTAGATTATCTGACAGAAATGTGGAGGTGCCAATATTTTTGGCCATGACTGTATATATTTGAAAACTGATCAATCTAGACGTACTGACTCATTTCTTGAGGACCTAAAATGCCAGTACAGTACAAATACCCCCCAAAAAACCTTTTTGTAAAGTAGAGGCATGGTGAGTTTTTTTAAATTGAAATTTTTTGACAATTTCTTTGGAAAATTAAGAAATTTTTAAAAAATTGTTTTTTTTTCACGATTTTTTTAAACATTTTTTCTTTTTTTTTAACAATTTTTACCGTCACCAGAACAGTAAAATCTAATCATAATGACACTGTACTGCTCTATGGAGGTGATCGGGATTTTTTTTTCTACACAATTATTGCTTATTACAGTGATGATTACTTTATAAGTAATCATTTGTACTTTGTGAATGACATCCAATCATGTGCCATTGTGTACTAATGTGATAGCTGTGATTGGTCATTGCTATCACATGGTACAATGAGTCTGCTGTGATCAGCCCCGTACTATGTGACTATGTGACCAATCACGGGGATCACTACAGTATAGTATACAATTTCTATGACGAAAAGCCATTGTTTGTTTATAACTGACATGTGAGCACTGTGATTGGTCATAACACCAGGGCTGTGCACAGTGGCCCAGTACAATGATCTGTGTCCGGTGGGATCCCTTAGGGCACGCACAAGTCTCATGATTGGGAAGAATTTATATGACGTCCACCTGGAATAGCAGTGCTTCGGCCCGGGCAAGATAGTTAAACTTGCTGCTCCTAGCCAAATAGAATTATTATTTTTTCCCTTTCGTACACGTTCCACAGGGCTGTGCTCAGTCCTTCTATACCATTTAGTTTAAAAAATGGGTAGGCTTTCCTATTAGCATAAAAAATGGCCAGAAATGGTTGTTAAGATTTGGCCTCCATTGACTTCAATAGGGTTCAGCAACAAAACTTCAGTAATGTTTGCTAAACTTGCTTTAGACTGAACCCAGGTATGTTTGGCTTATTGCTACTTATCACATATTTCCAATACTTTCCTAGTCAATAAATAGGAACACGTATATGAATCGCATAGTCTGACTATGCTGTGGCTTGACAATAAGAAAAACAAAATTGCGCTTGGATAAAACAAAAATTATAGTCTATGGTAATACCAGTGTAGAAATGAATAGACGTGAGAGGACACCTTATGCAGGTATCATAACAAAATTCAAAAAGCTGCGGTTATAAGTGGGGCCCACCAACAAATTATATAAACAGATAAACCGCGCTAAAGTAAGTCCAATAAAAGTCTGTGATAATAAACAATCTGTGATAATAAACAGTAAAGTCCAAAATCCTTCTGTGTGATGAAGTGAAGAAAATAAAAGTGACTGTGTGGTGAACTGCTTACCAGAATGTAAGCCAAACCAGGCAGATGGCTTAAAACCCAGCCCGGGCCTTTGGGAGCACTTCAAATGGACAAGATCCTTTGTGCTCAAACAGCAGAACGAATCCACATAGGGTTAAATCAAATAAAAAAGACCATAGTGTGATACTGACATAAACATATTTCATCAGAGAAGGAGGGGGTGTGTTCACACGTATAATCATAAAACTAAATTATCATGCAGGCACCCTGGATGTATAACCACTACAGGGACGCCAAAAAATGTAAATCGTGTACAGCATGCAATAAAAGGTGTCCTTATTATCTACTGTAAAAAACCACCAGTTTGCCAAAATAGAGTTGAGCCAACAGACCAGAGTTTGTACAACTAAAGGAACACCCAGTGCAAAAATACGCGGGGCCGCTTACCAGATGGTGAACTAGTGAGGACATAAATAATAACAGGGTGCAACCTCTGTGTGACCCGGGGTATAAATTGAATGAACCTACAGGGGTTCCTGCTCACCAGAGAGACGACCAGAGATAGCCCAAACGAAGCACTGGCAGAGTATCACGATCCCGTCCTGACAGGTCCTCGCAGGCTCAAATGGGTGTATATATTAGAGAGGAGAAGCAGCCAATGGTGTGATAACGTACAACTCCAATTTATTAAAAAAAGCAAGCACTTACATATAAGAACACGAATAACAGCGATGCCGGCCGGCACTCAAACAGCTCCCGTCCACTCAGAGCAAAGCGTGGTGACGTCAGCACGTCCCTCCCAGACGCGTTTCGTCACAGGTTGACGTTCTCAATGGGGCTGTGGCTTGATTTGTTTCATTCATGTTTCAGGGCAGTAGCTCACTACTGGAAATATAGACAGCCAGCACTTTCAGGTAAGCGGTCACAGCTCCCACATCCCTTTTAGCACAAGTTGCCTTTAAAGGCAGAATATGGGACTTCCATTTGAATAAATAAAGATTGTGGCACATATGCATAGTAAAAGCAAGTCCTCTCATCATGAAGATGTTTAAGAAAAGGCTGTGGGGCACTGTGTGTCACTGATCAGATTGCACAGGCAATACTGTGGCAAAGCAGGAACAGGTACGTATATGGGTTTTAGGATTTTCTGGATACAGGCATCAATGTTTAGTGCGCTTACTCTTCAAAGTCCACAGTAAGTATATTTATACTACAATGGTGTCATGCCTTGGTGACAGACCTTTACAGAGAAATGTAGGGTTTGTGTTTTTGGTCCCTCATCAGCAGTGCCAAACTACAGAACTTCTACTCCTTTCATCACCTCTATACCAAAAAGCTGTATAACATAATATAACATACCACTGTGTGTTCTGTGTCAGCAGACAAATACTCAAGCTGGACTGACAGCACTGCTTGGGATTTTAGTGCAGCAGTGGCAGCATGTCAGCACACTAAAAGAAGTTAGAAGATCACTGGATTTCTGCCAGAATCAAAAGACATACTTCAGTACATGCGTCATTTATTAAGAGGCAGAACATGGGGAAATGTACTTGTACTAGATATATTTACTGAATATACAGTATATCCACTATATATTTATTTTTGCAAATATAAACTTTAAAAGGCTTCTACTGTAAATACTCATAGTAAAATTACGGTATATTTAGGATGCATACTGAAGGTTACTTCAGTAATTACATTTAGCTTCCTATTAGTCTAAGGCACTAAGGCAGTGATATTTTCACATTTATAATTTTTCAGGGATTTGCATCATACTCCCCATATGAATAAATAAAAAACCTAGCATGGAACAACTCTAGGCGGAAATTTGCCAGAGTCATTTATGCCCCGTTCACACGATCAGATTTTCCGACAAAAAGCTCACATCGAACATTTCCAGTCGGAAAGTCCGATTGTGTTTATGCGGCATAAGAGTCATAAAGAGCTATAAAAACTTAATATGTATTGTCCATTTTATGTCCTATCTCTAGTGAAGTAAAGATTTAAAATAAAACTATATTCATTTTATACATTAAATGAGCATGATCGTGTTAATCTAAATAATGTTATCCTTATGTGTTAGTGTTGTAACAGCTTTTTTTTTTTGGTATTACGGTAGTTTGTTAATTATATGCTGAATGTATGTGAGAGCAGTCATTTTCTAATGGGTTTTAATAATTATTTCACCCTGGCCAATCACCAGGAGGTTTATCGCCAGTGATGTGGACTGGGGAGGGTGATATATATCCAGGGAACCCATCTAGAAGGGTCCTTTCCTCCTAGGCTTTGCCTGAAGTCCTGTGATTGCCCCCAGGCCTGCTGTCTGGGGAGGGCGAGAGGAGTCTAGAGGCCTTCTGTATCCCAAGCAGTACTGGGACAGGGTCGTCCAGCGCCCAGGGCAAGGATTCCAGAATTGCACCCTCCTCATCCCTCACTGTAATACACACCATAGAATGGGTGTGCCACCATGCATCTATTCTTTGCCTCCTTGCTCATCTGCGACCTGGGCAGCTGCCCCTCCTACCCTCCCCCTTTCTCGACCCTGCTCCCAGGCTTGGAAAAAGGGCAATTCCAAACCCAATTCCCCAGGATTGGGAATGCTCCTGTGCTAGGACCTGGAAGACAGGACAACTAAGGAGATGTTATGCTTGCATCTATCTATTAAAGGTTCTTGCAGTAAAACCAAGGAAACTTAGACCTCTGTGGTATATCAATATGCTTTTACTAAACAAAAAATGCTTTACACACAAAACTATTACAATATTAGCAATATAATATAAAGCTGACAGATATACCTATAACAAGAAAAATGCTACCTACTTCCTAGCGAAACTATGGTCTGTATACAATAAGAATACAGGAAAAGGTTACTTAGCTCCGCTTATAGAAAATTCATGATCTTCTTGGCAATGAGGACTCTTTGACGATTGCAGGAGATCGGGCAAAAACGTCTTCAGATTCTGGCAGAGACCTTCCTTGGTGTCACGTCATTACAAAGTCCTAATCTCAGTTTGTGTTCTTGTCTTATATTTAGAAAGTTTTAAGAAGCCAATCCCACTTGGCTACATCCTTCTCTGCCCCATTACACTGATGTAAAAAAATAGCAATAATGCAAGCTAGAGCTATAGTTGACCAGAACACCTATATAAACAATGGTAGCAGAGAGGGCATCCTGCGTAAGCACTTCAGGACATCTATTGACAAATGTCCCACTACCAGAAAAGCCTAAACATATATATATACTTCATGTATATTATATACATAAAAAACACATCAGATGAAAATCAGGACAACAGGACAACACCTTCAGACAAGTTTTCTCAGTCCATTGCTGGTCACAGCTTAAAGGCACACTACAGAAGATTGTTGGTCTTGGCTTAAAGGCACACTATTGGCCCCATGAGATTGGCTGAGGTTATTCGAGCTGCTGTTTTGGGTATCCTGTAATCCCTATCCCTCTCTCACCTGGACACTTATGGGACGTACACACGGTCTGACTTTTCGGCTACAAAAGTCTGACAGCCCGTCCGACAAACTTTCGACTGACTTTTGGCGGACTTGCGGCGGACTTTCTAACGAACGGACTTGCCTACATACGATCACACAAAAGTCAGACAGATTTGTACATGATGACGTACACCGGACTAAAATAAGGAAGTTGATAGCCAGTAGCCAATAGCTGCCCTAGCATGGGTTTTTGTCCGTCGGACTAGCATACAGACGAGCGGATTTCTGGGTCCGGTGTAGTTACGATGTAAAGATTTGAAGCAAGTTCCAAATCTAAAGTCCGTCAGATTTGCGACTGGAAAAGTTCGCTGAAAGTCCGGGGAAGCCCACACACGATCGGATTGTCCGCCGGATTTGGCCGACCGTGTGTGCGCCCCATAAGCCAATAAAACCTGAAAGAAAAGATTGAGTGGATCTCAGTCATTTGGTTGCTGCTGGTGGGTTGGTAGGTGCTTTGGGTCAACTCTAGGCCGGGTCACAAATTAAATGCTCAGAGTTCCTGAAAATTCTTGTAGCTCCTTTAGAGGGTCAATGCTACAAAAATATATGGGGCTGCAATTGCTGATCATCATAAAAAAACTAGTTGATTGGCTATCACTGAACCACAATAAATATACAAATCAATAAAGTTCTTATCTGCATACTTATTCTCGGTGGTTTATAGTACTGTAGCAAGGCAATCAGGTAACTAGCATTTTTAAAGGGAGAACAAATCAAAGGCAAACTGCACGTTTCTCATGTGATTTGCTTCCTTTAGGCATGAAAAGACACCCATGCATTCCCTTTTTAGTGCGTTTATGGAAGCAGAGTGATTACGATCAAATGAAGAACTCCCTCTAGTGTTTAATTTGCAGATCATTATATCGAATACTGTAAAGCCCCATACACACTATCAGATTTTCTGCTGATTTTTTCCTTCAGATTTACCAAAACCATACAATATGAGGTCAAACTTTAGGAGTTTCAATTTGTATGCAATCAGGCAGGCCCTTGCACTACATGGTTTTGGTAAATATGAAGACAAAAATCACAGAAGATCTGATAGTGTGTATGGGGCTTAACAAAAACATGGAAGGGCAAGCAATGAAGCTTGAATACTGATACTCTGTTTGCTACAATATGTGAGTTTTTCTAGAATGGAAATGCTGCTGTCCAACGCAAAGAAGGCTAAACACAAATAATGTAAAAAATAAGTGCAATTGTCTTCAGAAACGGAGACAGTTCATAAAACAGGGAAAAGGTTTGGTTTCTATCACTTTTCTGTCCCTTTTATAGGGAATATTAATATTAATGTACAGTATATTGCTATATAGTGCCCACTGTTGATATAGTATGTTGTAGTTTTTTGTTTTAGGGGCAGCGGATGTACAGTTCATTAAATATGTATGCATATTCTGTATATCTAATGTGTGAAATCATTATCCATGATGATATTTGACTTTAACAAATATGGAATCCCACTGCTGACCCACAGTGAATGATTTCCATCCGTATGAATTGTCTATATGCTTTCTGTATGCTTGTTAACCAGATGTCAGTAGGGTCATTTTTTATTTCAAGAAGTAGGTGCTCCATTCATCTATTCAACACCCACCACCATTTATGGGAGGTAAAATGCTGATTAAAAACCCTTCATGTTATAAAGTGCATTAAGCAGAATACTTATATACACATTGATATTCCTGGCTTGCTTGAGACATGTAAATGTGTTCAGAAGTGGAAGATAAATTTAACTCCAAGTTGAAAAGTCATTTCCTATATGAATTTTGACCGAGGCAGATCCTCTTCAGTTTGCATGTCACAATTCAGCTGGTAACTTACTTTTCTCAGATGATTGCTTCTGGTCTGCTGCCAGCTTCAATTATGAGCATACCTACAGTCACGTGTTTATAATAGTACATGTCATTTTATGTCATTCTATCATGTATAAATTACATACCGATCTTAAAAAAAAATTTAAAAAAAATAAAAAAAAAAATAATATATATATATATTACCAAAAGTATTGTGATTCCTGCCTTTACATGTACATGAACTTTAATGGCATTCCAGTCTTAGTCCGTAGGGTTCAATATTGAGTTGGTCCACCCTGTTGCAGCTATAACAACTTCAACTCTTATAGGAAGATGTGTCTATTGGAATGTTCGACCATTCTTCCAGAAGCGCATTTGTGGTTTCATGCACTGATGTTGGACAAGAAGGCCTGGCTCACAGTCTCCGCTCAAATTCATCCCAGAGGTGTTCTATCAGGTTGAGGTGCAGGCCAGTCAAGTTCCTCCACCCCAAACTCACTCATCCATGTCATTATGGAGCTTGCTTTGTGCACTGGTCCAAATCATTTGATGGAGGGGGGATTATGGCGTGGGGTTGTTTTTCCGGGGGTTGGGCTTGGCCCCTTAGTTCCAGTGAAGGGAACTCTTAAGGTGTCAGCATGTGACAGGAAGCCAGGAAAATCTATGGGTTGTGTCCAAGATGGGAAATATATTTGTCCCAGGTTTATGCTGTACACTGATTGCTTTTGGGATTCTGCTGGGTAGTGAGCCTGTTTGGGCTCAATGAGGATTAACGAGCTCAGGTATAACAGATGAAGCACTAAGGGCTCTATAAAACTCCCAGGTTCCTTCAACAAGGGGCTCCACCCTGGAACCAGAGTCTTCCGTAGGACTGGGGAGCAGCGTCGTCTGAGTGGTGAGATTGTCTGTATGACCAAAAGACTCTATTTTTCTGTGTGTCAGACAGGTTTTTGGGCAGCGGTAGGCTGTTCCAAACCAGGTAGATAGGTTCCTGTGTTTTGCAGTTAGATGCTCAAAATGGCAAGGGTTTATTTTCTGTTTTGTTTTATTTTTGCTGTTTTTGATACCTGGATGTGTAACCACAGACTTGGAAATAAACAACTGTTTTCTTTCCAGATAGATCCTGCTGTCTGTGCGTGCCTACTTCACTGTGCTGTGACCCATCCAGGGGGTCCTGCACACCCTGCTACTGAGCTAATCCCTTACACAACCAAGCCATTTTGGACAATTTCATGCTCTCAACTTTGTGGGAACAGTTTGCGGATGGCCCATTCCTGTTCCAACATGACTGCGCACCAGTGCACAAAGCAAGGTCCATAAAGACATTGATGAGCAAGTTTGGGGTGGAGGAACTCGACTGCATAGAATGCATGAAGGTAAAAACCTTGTGCCTTTACAACCACTTTAAGTGAATAACATTGATTATCTTGTTGCATCTGAAAGTCGGTGGGATATATTAGGCAGGGGGGTGGTCAGTGGCAGTG
The DNA here is from genome assembly GCA_037952835.1 of Lithobates septentrionalis. Taxonomy (NCBI): domain Eukaryota; kingdom Metazoa; phylum Chordata; class Amphibia; order Anura; family Ranidae; genus Lithobates; species Lithobates septentrionalis. The sequence goes on along the minus strand of JBBDGP010000366.1, from coordinate 5,773,041 downwards.
AAAGTTAACCCCCCCATCCCTCACCTGCATTGGTGGTCATGGCAGCGTTAACCGCTTCCAGCAATGTCACTCCTGTCATTCAGGTAGCTGGGGAGCGGAGTGCTCATCAGCTCTCAGTGCCCCCTCTTCACATAGCGCCTCTGCACTCAGGGCAGGTGCCCTTCTTGCCCATCCCTTGTCTCAGAACTGTGCAGCCTGCCACACCGCAAAAATGGTTCAAGAATAGATTGAGGAACACAACAAGGAATTTGAGGTGTTGACTTGACCTTTAAATTCTATAGGTCTCAATTCAATCGAGCATCTGTGGGATGTGCTGGAAAAACAAGTCTGATCCATGGAAGCCCCACCTTGCAACTTACAGGACTTAAAAAATCTGGTACTTATGACTTGGTGCCAAATACCCAGCATACATGCAGAGGTCTAGTGGCATCCAGGCTTCAATATGTTGGGGCTGTTTTAGAGGAAAAAATGGAAATCTGCTCAATATTAGGTGGGTGTTTATAATGTCTACACACCCCTGCTAAAATGTCAGGTTTCTATGATGTAAAAAAAAATGAGACCAAGATAAATAATTTCAGAACTTTTTCCACCTTTATAACAAACTGAAATCTTTTGGGGGGGAGCAAAAAATAAAAATCAAAAATGTGGTTGCATAAGTGTGCACACCCTCTTATAACAGGGGATGTAGCTGCGTTCAGAATTAAGCAATCAAATTCAAACTCATGTTAAATAGGAGTCAGTACACACCTGCCATCATTTAAAGTGCCTCTGATTAACCCCAAATAAAGTTCAGCTATTCTAGTAGGTCTTTCCTGACATTTTCTTAGTCGCGTCCTACAACAAAAGCCATGGTCCGCAGAGAGCTTCCAAAGCATCAGAGGGATCTCATTGTTAGAAGGTATCAGTCAGGAGAAGGGTGCCAAAAATTTTTTCAAGGCATTGGTTATATCATGGAACAGAGTGAAGACAGTCATCATCAAGTGGAGAAAATATGGCACAACAGTGACATTAAGAAGAACTGGACGTCCTTCCAAAATGTATGAAAAGACAAGAAGAAAACTGGTCAGGGAGGCGGCCAAGAGGCCTACTGTACAGCAACATTAAAGGAGCTGCAGGAATATCTGGTAAGTACTGGCTGTGTGGTACATGTGACAACAATCTCCCATATTCTTCATATGTCTGGGCTATGGGGTAGAGTGGCAAGGCGGAAGCTTTTTCTTACAAAGAAAAACATCCAAGCCTGGCTAAATTTAGCAAAAACACATCTGAAGTCTCCAGGGCCGTAGATCATTTTTTGCTCTGGGGGGGGTTCAGCAACAGGTACTAAGTAAAAGTATTTTTAAACAAAACAAATTACGTCAGATTCATAAAGACTAGAAAAAGGAAAAGCTATGTGCTGCTCATAGTAAGCAATCGCATCCTTAATTCTATTTTCTCAGATCCTCTTGAAAATCAAACCTGATTTCATGTTTGCTTTCTTTCAGTTTTTATGAACATTGCCCAGTGAGGTTGGCTATTGTCCAGTCTAAAACCTGGTACTGGCTGGACAAAAAATGAAGAAAACCTGACACAATCGGTATTAGTACAGTGATCTCCTTGCTGTGCTATTGTGTTCTGACAGCAGTCAGTGCTCTCTGCCATTGGACTGCCTATCACAGGGTGGTGCACTGTAATAGCCAATCTTACTGGGCAGGTGCAAAGGGCACCATCTTGTGGAAGGCAGCACACTCACTGATTTTTTGTTAACCCAGGATACTAGACAAGAGAAGTGGTACTGTGCAGAGCCCATACATGCAGAACGTACCTATAAACTTTTGAGCTTGAGAATGAGGGGCATGACACGGAGGCAGTGTCCCGCGGCGCACCACTGCAAAAAAGTGGGTATGGCCAAACATGATAGTGGGAGGGTCTTAAGGGACATGGTTAAACAAAAGCTGGGCTTCATAAATAAGAGGAAAGATGACACTATATAGCCACCTACATAAATATTGAGGAACAGAAAGGGGTACTACTTAAAGTATTACCAAAAGGCGGACTTTATGGGCCAGAAAACAATGGAGAAGGAAACAATATAAACAATCATATTTATTGAAAAAATACAAAATACAGACCTTATCTTCAAAAAGAGTAAAAACCATAACATATATGCATCTGTGTTATTAGTGCAGTGAGCCCTTGTGCGTCTACGCGTTTCGCCATTAGGCTTCTTCAGGACACGACCAAGGTTCAAAGACGTAACAGATAAGAGAACGAATTTCTCTTAATTTTTCAGACTCGTGGTTTTCAGATCGTATTTCTGTTGTTCAGTTTGTGCTTGTAGGTTTGTATCTGGTCTTCAGTGCGTGCAGCGAGTTACCCTTGACTTGTCATTGTGTTCTTGTTCATTCGTTACTGATTTTCAGGTCGCTCTTCACAGGCCTTGCTGTTCTTCAGTGCGATCTGTTACTTCGTTCTGAACAGCCGACCGTTTTCTAGCCAAGTTGCGTATACGTACTCATCGTAGAGTTCATGCTGTGTGGGGGCTTGGTGTTGGGGTCCTTACCTTGACACAAGCCTAGTCCATGAACAGGGTGGGGAGGAGTTCATGGACCAAGAATTGGTTGCTCCAGCGTGACCAGTTCTGTCACATGCCTTTGCTCCGTGAGATCTGTGAGAATAATCCTGATGATTTCAGGAACTTTCTCAGGATGACGCACCGTTTGTTGGCTTTGCTGACCCCCTATATCAGCAGGCAGGATACCTGCAGGAGGCAAGCCATCACTCCGGAGCAGAGGCTAGTCGCCACCCTGCGGTACTTGGCGATGGGGAGAAGCCTGCAGGACCTCAAGTTCTCGACAGACATCTCCCCCCAGGCTCTGGGGATCATTATCCCAGAGACCTGTTCTGCCATCATACAGGTCCTGCAGAAGGAGTATATTAAGGTAAGTTTTTTTATCCTTTAACATCACATGTTATTGTATTTAATGTTTGATAATGTATTATATTTCTTTCCTCAATCCCTAATTACCATGATTGTAATATGCTGTGAATGTCCCCTTTGTCCTCATGCATGCTGGATTTTTATGTAATTTTTTTTGTCCTTCTTACATATTTGCCTTCACTTACCTCACCAGCATGCTCTCCTGGCCCTATATTCACCTCATGTAGTCACTTAACAATGCATTTTGTCAGCTCCATAGTGGTGCTTTACCCTAAACACCTCCTAAAATGTGTAAAATTGTGATGTGTGCTTTGAATTCAGGCAGAGTGCCATAGGCTTTTTTTGGGTCCCAAAATCATTTGGAACCCTCTCTCCCCCCAAATGCTAACTCAGCTGATACCAATCCTCTATCTGCTGACTTTGCCAAACCCATACACACTATACCCACCTCTTTTGTGGTCATATTTATGGATGAATTCCCCAAAGCATGTAGTGCAAGGGCCTGCCTGAATACTTTTAAATGGTACTGTTTTAAGTTTTTGTATCCTATTATTTTCTTGATAGGTAATAGCAGAATGTAAAAATGTGCTAAAATGTGTACAGTGTGTTTTTATCTCTTTGCATTATGACACTTCTTACCTGTCCAGTGGCCTGCCAATACTGTAAAGTAAGGAGGGGCTGGCCAAAGTAATCCACATTATTTAGGCATTCATCTCTCAATGAAGTGGAGAGAGTTACCTGGCCAAAACATCTCCCCCCCCCCATAAAATTAAAAAAAATGGCCCATGAGAGGGGGGGTCTGATATGTGGACCTCATACCTTTGTCTTTAAATAGTCCCTAAAAAAAAAAGTTAAACTGATGTTGGCCAACAATGTTTTTGTGTTTTTGCCCAGACGTTCTACGGGCGTCTCCAGAATGGCAGCTTGGACCACCTCCAGAAGACAATGCGGAAGGACTCCCATTCGTTCATTGCGGATGAAGTGTTTGCACTGGGGGACCATCTTATGCGGCCATTCCCTATGAGGACCCTCACCCCGGACCAGAGGGTTTTTAATTACCGGCTGGCCAGAGCCAGAAGAGTGGTGGAGAACACGTATGGAATAATGGCCAGCCGGTTCTGCCTATTTCTTACACCCATACACATGGCGGAGTATAAACTGAATAACAACATCCTGGCTTGCTGTGTTCTCCACAACTTTTTAAGGAGAAATTCTGTGAACTATGTGGGCTCAGTTGGGCCTGAATCCAGAATTAATGTAAATAAACCAACCCTGACGGTGCTTGAAGCTAGCCGTCCTGGGTTGCCCCCCCTCAGTGCCCGCGAGGTCCGTCTAAGATACATGGAATACTTTGCGGATAGGGGGGCCATCAATATGCCAGACAATGTCTGAGACATTTTTTAAAGTGGAGTTCCACCCAAAAGTGGAACTTCCACTCATCAGATTCCTCCCCCCCTCCGGTGACACAGTTGGCACCTTTCAGGGGGGAGGGGGGTACAGATACCTGTATATTACAGGTATCTGTACCCACTTCCGGCATAGATAGCCGCAGAATCTGCGGTTATTTACGCCACTTCCTGCTCCCTCCCCGCTGCCTGCTGGGAAACACACGGGTCCCAGAGGCAGCAGGGACCATTCGTATTGCGCTGCGCGACTCGCGCATGCGCAGTAGGGAACCGGGAAGTGAAGCCGCACGGCTTCACTTCCTGATTCCCTTACCGAAGATGGAGGCGGCAGCACCCGAGGACCGAGAGACGCTTCGGCCTCGGGTGCCGACATCGCGGGCGCCCTGGACAGGTAAGTGTCCATGTTTTAAAAGTCAGCAGCTGCAGTATTTGTAGCTGCTGACTTTTAAAAAAAAAATTTTCGGCGGCGCTCCGCTTTAAATAAAAGACAAATTTTAACTACTAAAATATTTGCTGACATTTACTGCTTGTGTTTCTTTTAGCTGACCCTGAGTGAAATGTGGGGAGTCCTGAAAATGGCGTGATTGTGTAACATTAGAAAGCACTGTTGGGTGTGATTTACTAAAGGCAAAGAAACTTTGCACTACAAGTGCACTTGGGACTGCACTGAAACGGCACTTGTAGTGCAAAGTGGATTTGCCCTTAGGAAATAACCCCCATTGTCACAGAAAACACCAATTTTACCACACCAAAAGTTTCGGAGTATTGAAAGAAGAAGCCATACATTCTTGATTATCAATCTTTTTAATACAAGCACAATCACATGTGCGTTTATAAAAGGTTTTTAAAACATACCAACATGTTTGTTATATAACAATTTTTTTTTGTCACATTAAGAAAAGTAGAAATGGCCATTTAAGGTAAAACAGGCATGTTTAAAACCAACAAGAAATACACAAATCTGGAACTTACAAAGTTCAACTTTGTTAGAAATTGAAGGCAATATCAGACATGAGTATTTATAAACTGTGTTTGATATTGCATTCAGATGGGGTGAAGTCACCCCTGGAAAAGCCAAATTTTGAAGATGCACACAAATTGCTGAATGTCAACATGTGCTAGCTGCCATCACGGGGGGATCAAGGAACGTGTTTTGGGGGTGCAACCCCTTCCTCTCAGCTACTTTATTATTGAGGAAGGGGTTGCACCCCCAAAACGCATACATTGATCTCCCGTGATGGCAGATAGCACATGTTCACACACTGTGTGCATCTTCAAAATTTGGCTTTTCGAGAATATGTCAAAAAATGTAAAAAAAAAATTCTGTAAAAAAAGCACAACTAAGTAAGGGATTGGGAGGGGTTTTAAACTCTCCCTAAAACATCAATGATGTTCTTCATTTTGTTTTTGAACATCATTGATGTTTTTCTTGATGTTTTCCAAGTCCCTATTACACCCCATGATCTCCCCGATCAGGATCTGGGCACTTTCACTGGTGAAATGACCTTCATCCACAGCATCACGATCACCTAAAAATATAGAAACAAAAACACACCATGTATTATAAATAGGCCGGCATCCATCTCTTACCTGAGCCTGTGGTCGCAGACACTCACCTGTTGTGGTGCCAATTTCTACCACGTCTCCTTCCTCCTCCTCCTGTTGGCTTTGGGGGATTTCCACTTCCTCATGAGGTGGGGGGTCTGTTGTCTCCTCAGGTGAGTGGTGTCCTCCGAGTCTTTTCTCCCCTATGTTAAAAAAAATAGGTATGCTTAGCACATTTGATGGCAGAAATAGGAATATGAAACATTGCAATTGTCTGTTTTGGCAGAGTTCCAAGATGAAGAAATATTTATTTACTTTGTCAAGCTTGAATACTTACCTGTTTTGTACAAGCTTCACAGATGGAGTCACCCCTATAGTATACACTGGAGCACCTGTGTGGGGCCCCCTAATAAAAAGGGTGTTCTCGTGTCGCACACTAGTGCTCCAGCGTCCAGATGTGTAAACAGCTGCTGAGTGTCCTCTCCTTACACAGAATCTAGTTTGCATTTCATTATAGTTCCAAACCCATCTAGACACCAAAATTTATTTAACAGAAATATGCCTGGAAAAATGTATTGAACTGCATCTGGACAAAACATGGTGTTTTCTAGGACAATGTTTCATACAAACGAATAATGTGCCCATGAGCATGAAAGTTGCCATTTTAAACTGTACAACAGTTAAGAAAAGCACATGGAGCAGCACGAACGTAATAAAAATAAAGAATAGGAACACCGCACAACTACTTACTTTTTCGAAGCACTCTCCTGATCCTTCTATACTGATCGTGCTCCTTTAATTTGAGGTCCGACCACCGCTTCCTCAGTTGATCCTTGGATCGTCGTACCCCAAAATTCCGGTGCAAACTCTTGACTACTTTCACCATGATCTTGGCCTTTCTGACATTGGGGTTGGGGTAAGGTCCATACTTCCCGTCATAGTCGGCCCTCTTCAGTATGTCGACCATCTCCAACATCTCCCCAAAGGACATATTTGAGGCCTTAAATCGTCTCCTCCGGGATCGGGACGTTTCTGCCTCCGGGCTTTCCTCTTCCTCGTTGCTGTAATTAGCACGCACCTGCTCTGTCTCCGCCATGTGCTCTTCCCCACTGCGCCGAACAAGAAGGGGCAGGGAATAAGCTAGAATGAACGTCAGGGGGGAGTTTCACGCATGCGCAGTGTATATAAAGCGTAACATGCGTGCATAGAACGTACGATCTGTGAGCGGAGGAAGGAGTCTCGGAAGCGTCGATCGTGATAACAAAGGTAACATTTAAACTTGAGCCTATACTGCTTATAGATTGAGGCCTATGTTGGGACAAGATTAGGAGACTTTAGCCTGACATTAGGGTTTGTCTTGTGTATTGCAGAGAAAATGGATGGCTTCAATGACCACAACTTCCTCCCCCTGTTCATAGACAAATACAGGGAGCTGCCTTGTCTGTGGCAGGTGAAACACCCGCAATATAATAATAAATAAAAGAGGCAGGCAGCGCTGGAGAAACTGCTGGAGTTGGTGAAGCCGGTGGTCCCCACAGCAACCATCCTCTATTTAAAAGCCAAAATTGGTGGCCTGAGGAGCACTTATCTTAGGGAGCGCAAGAAGGTCCAGGATTCCCAGAGATTAGGAGCATCAGCAGATGACGTTTATGTCCCCAGGCTGTGGTATTATGAGAGACTTCATTTTCTGTCAGAGCAGACTGAAGTCAGGGAATCCCTCTCAACCCTTCCTTCCACTCTTCCTTCCACCCTTTCTTCTACCCCAGCTGAGGCTTCCGATATCCAACCTAGGACTTCCAGCCAGGAAGAAATGGAGGAGCCCAGCTGGAGCCAGGTATAGCATTGTTCTACAGATTTCTTGGCAAAACATAAATGATGTTTCCTAGATGTTATTATTGATCACTAATTGCTGATTTAATAAAGTGTTTTGCATATCAATAGACAGTAGTGGGCAAAAATAATTGGGACAAGAATGAAAAATTCTGAGGTCAGAATGATAGTCTGTTATATTTGTTAACATTCAATTTGCAACAGTCATGAGGTGAAAATTGTGTGTGATTGATGAAGAAAAAACTAAAACTATGTCCCTTTTTCATACACAGGAATACCTCAGCCAGAAGGAGGCTGTGGAATGTGGCACACAGGAGGAGGCTGTGGAATGTGGCACACAGGAGGAGGCGGGGGTTAGTGGCAGCCAGGAGGAGGCGGGGGTTAGTGGCAGCCAGGAGGAGGCGGGGCTAAGTGGCAGCCAGGAGAAGGCCGGGCCCAGTAGGAGCCTGACAGAATCGCAGGTTCCTCCTCTCCGCCTTCCAAACAAAAGACCCAGGAAGGGGAGTAATGTGCAGGATTCAGCGCTCAGGCTGATTCAGGAGGCTTCTGCATCCGTCAGAGCCTTACCCACTTGTGAAGAGGCCTTTGCCTGCACGGCTGCCACAAAACTGCAGGACATGCAGGAGGGCCAACGCCTCATGTGTGAGGACATCCTTTATAAAACCTTAACTAAGAGGGTGAGGGGCGAAATCACACCAAAATACCCACCTGTGTGAGTTGGACCATCCTCCTCCTCCTCCTCCTGCCACAACTCCACCACCACAGACACAGCGTGGAAGGAAGCGTGGAAGGAAGACCAGAGAGTGATGGCACTGGGTTCAGTCTGGTCTGACAAAAGATGCAAGCTCTTGTATGACCACAGCCTGGGGACACCGATGTCATCTGCTGCTGTTCATGATCTCTTGGACTTCTGGACCAGATTGAACTCCCTTATATATGGACTCCTCGGGCCACCAATTATGCCTGGAAATAATTGATGTGTGCCCTGGGGGCCAAAGGCTTCGCCAATTTCTGCTGTTTCTCCAGCGTTGCCTCCCTCTTTCTTTGGTTATGAGCCCTTAATAAATTTTTGGTTTGATTTATTATACTCGCCTATGTGTGTTTTCCTTCAAAAAGACACCAACACCAAGCAACCTCCTTGAGATTAAATAATACAAGATAATAATGGTGTTGTGTAACTTGACACACAAAACACACACAAAACTATTCTGGAGTAAACAAAACTAAAAAAAATAAGAATAAAACACAAGATCAGGATTTTAAAAAAGAACAAAAAAATAAATAAATAAAGCTAAAAACATCACAAAAATATAATTTTTTCGGTAGATGTGGCAAATAAAAATATTATATTCATGAAATCACGAAAAATAATAAAGAAAGAAGTTTGTGAGAACTCTGTGTGAATATGAGCAGCAAAACAACTTCATTCTTCTAGCATTATAAAGAAGAAGAGAGTGCGCTGCATTAAGCCATTTAAAACATTGCAGCGTAACGAAAGTGCTCTATCCATTCCGAACGCTAATTTTACCAGACCGAGCTGTTCCGTCTCGGATTTTATTCTGAGCATGCGTGGTACTTTAATTGTCCACACACGGTCGGAATTGACGCGATCGGATTTTGTTGTCGGAAAATTTTATAGCCTGCTCTCAAACTTTGGAATTTCTGACAATAAGCTTCCATCGGAAAATCCGACCGTGTGTGCAGGGCATAAGGGGGGACTCTGCAGACTCTGATGGGAGAACTCTGGGACCTCTAACATAAGGGATGCTCTGGGAACCCTTATTTAAGGGGGAACACTGAGAACTCTGATGTACGGAGAGGAATCTGATGTAGGGGAGAACTGATGTGGCCTCTAGTGTAAAGAGGAACTCTGATGTAAGGGGTGCTCTGAGAACCCTGATTTACCTTAGTGTACTCCCTCAGAGGCAGGAGAGAGAAGGGGGGGGGAGACTTCAGTTACAGACAGGGATTGATGGTGAGCTCACTCACCCCTTGGCAGTCAGCACCTCTCATCCAGATGTATCTGAGGCTGCTGGACTTCAAATTTCCGACCCCCACTTTCCTTTTTTGATGCACAGCGCCGGGGATTGGCATGTGGGCAGACACAGAGATCAAACCCTCTCTCCTCTCCCATCTGTGTGTGTGTTTGGGGGGGGATTGTTAGTGCTGGCTTTGGGCAGTGTGAAAGAGAGTGTAACGGACACTCTAAGGTTAGACAACTGCAGCCAGCAATCCTGCTGGGAAGCCATAGTCCAGTCTGAATAATGTGTTCGTGTTTCAGGCAGTCTGAAACCCGGACGCATGATTCCAAACCCAAACTGTCCGGGTGAATCCCGGACAAGTGGCAACCCTACCAGAGACTGAGGCTGCGACAACAGGAAATGACCAGAGACTGCGACTACAGAAAATGACCAGAGACTGCGGCTGCGACTACAGGAAAAGACCAGAGATTGCGGCTGCGACTACAGTAAATGACCAGAGACTGCGACTACAGGAAATGACCAGAGACTGTGGCTGCAAATACAGGAAATGACCAGAGACTGCGGTTGCGACTGCAGGAAATGACCAGAGACTCCGTCTGCGACTACAGGGAATGACCAGAGACTGTGGCTGCGACTACAGGGAATGACATAGCATAACAGAGAGTCTACTGTCTACAGGCGTGTGTAACTATTGTCAGAAAGACTTGGCTGACCAGCGGGCTTCCGCTCTTAGAGGTCCGGGGCAGGGCTTTCCTTGATAGGGGGTAGAGCTTTCCACGATAGGGGGTGGGTCTTTCAGCGGTCCTGGGCGGGGCTCTCAGATCAGATGTACAGGGGAGGCACTCTCAGCGCTCCCTCTTTGCTCCGAGCACATATAGGCTACATGGGCAGGGTCAGAGCGTCAATAGAGCTCCCGGCCTCGCCCCTCCCTGCTGACAGAGCCTCCCTTAGCCCAAGCCGAGCTCAACAGCCTGGGCCTTGCTCATCCCGGTGGTCAGACAATGTAACAGCAGGCTCAGGCAGCACACAACAGCGTGTGTGAGTCAGTGTCTGCCGAGTGTGGCGATGTAGTTGAAGCACACATAAAATTACTACTTCTGCACTGATGCTCTGGGGGGGGGGTTCAACCCCCAAATCCCCCTTAGCTACGTCCCTGGAAGTCTCCCAAAAGCATGTGGGGAAAATGTGTTATGAAAAAAAAACGATCAAGGGGTTAATATGGCGCACAATGGAGGTAGCCGAGTATATATAACTAAAAATGGTGGGGCGAAGGGGGTGGGTTGGGGGTTCCTGAGAGGGGGAACTTGATGGTGGTAGTTAATGTTTCACAACAAGTTCGGGTATTAGTCCATGTGAGGATAAAATTATGCTGAATAAATGGAAGGCAGCCAGTCTATAAAAGCTAGAAGAAGCTCTGAAACAAATAAAAAAGAAAGAAGGACGGCGCCCTCTAAGTGCAGCATGTATGTTAAAAATATTTATTACAATAGATAAAAACACTCACATTTGAGTTGCTAAAAACCAGCATGTAAAGTAGTTTCATCCGCGTGCTCTCGGGGGATGTGGGTGTCACGGGCCAGTGGAGGGGTTCCTGGGATGTGGGTCCTGTAACCTGGGTCCTGGTAGCTGTTCCGGTGGCGCCGAGGGTCCTCAGAGCCTCCGGGCGGCCAGGATATCGGTCATGGATCCTCCGTGGAGCGCCGTGCTGACCTGCGTCTTCACTTCCGGGAGCGGGGTGAGGCGGGTGGTGCTTCGCGTTCGGAGCATGCGTGCTCCTTCGTCAGGCTAACTAGGGAGTGGTGGTTTATGGGGGGAGTCTGTACTAATGGAGGTGTGTGATTTGTGTGGGGGTTCTGTACTAATGGGGGTGGTTTGTGGGGGGGGGCTGTACTAAGGGAGGGGGCTCTGTACTAATGGAGGGGGGGTAGTTTGCCCTGAGGGGGGTCTGTACCAATGGGGGGTGGTTTATGGGGGGTCTGTAATAATGGAGGGGGGTGGTTTGCCGGGGGGTCTGTAGTAATGAAGCGGGGTCTGTACTGAGGGAGGGGTTTATACTTAGTGGGACGTCTGCACTGACGGAGGGGGTCTATACTTAATGGAGGGAGTCTGTACTGAGGGGCGACTATAGTTGGTGGAGAGGGGGGTGACACCATGTTTTACCGCCCTGGGTAACACCAACCATAGTGACATCACTGCAGCCGTGGGCTCTTCTTTCCCCCCTCCCTCTCCCTCCCCTCCCTCCCCTCCCTCTCCCTCTCCTCCTCCTCGCGCTGCTGTACTAGTGAGCAGCGCTTGCCAGCACAGCTGCCCCACTATGTTTTTTCCCCCGCCTTCATATCGGCCAGGGAAGAAATAGAATAAAAATATAATCAGAGAAGAGGATTGTGGGACATGTAGTCCCGAGGACTGGCAGCCCCACTGTAACATGGAAACTGCAGCCCACACAGCATGCTCAGCTGAATGGGATAGAGAGAGAGCCAGGAGCACGGGAAAGCTTTCAGAGAAGTACACCCAGGACTCCAGAGGGAGAGGACAGTGCTGAGGGAACACCATCAAAGAGAGAAAGCCGCTGCCCTGTGGAGAAAGGAATGGAGTCATTGCCAGAATGCAGATCTGGGCTCTATCCAGCGGAGTCACCACGGGCAATTCAGAGTGAGCTGACTCCTGATCAGAGGAATCGTTGTTGCTGGGTCAGGTGAGAGGGCTGATCGGCCATTATCTCCTGTAGTATGTCTGCAGTCATTTGACCATCTCCTGTATTATATCTGCACTCTCTGGCCGCCTCCTGTGCTATGTCTGCAGTCTCTGATCATCTCCTGTACTATGTCTGCAGTCTCTGATCATCTCCTGTACTATGTCTGCAGTCTCTGACCATCTCCTGTGCTATGTCTGCAGTCTCTGATCATCTCCTGTACTATTTATGCAGTCTCAGACCATCTCCTGTGCTATGTCTGCAGTCTCTGATCATCTCCTGTACTATGTCTGCAGTCTCTGATCCTCTCCTGTACTATGTCTGTAGTCTCTGATCATCTCCTGTACTATGTCTGCAGTCTCTGATCATCTCCTGTAGTATGTCTGCAGTCTCTGACCATCTCCTTTAGTATGTCTGCAGTCTCTGACCATCTCCTGCACTATGTCTGCAGTCTCTGACCATCTCCTGTACAATGTCTGCACTCTCTGACCGTCTCTTGTATCATGTCTGCAGTCTCTGACCGTCTCTTGTATCATGTCTGCAGTCTCTGACCATCTCCTGTATTATGTCTGCAGTCTCTGATCACCTCCTGTACTATGTCTGCACTCTCTGACCGTCTCTTGTATCATGTCTGCAGTCTCTGACCATCTCCTGTATTATGTCTGCAGTCTCTGATCATCTCCTGTACCATGTCTGCACTCTCTGACCGTCTCTTGTATCATGTCTGCAGTCTCTGACCATCTCCTGTAGTATGTCTGCACTCTCTGACCGTCTCTTGTATCATGTCTGCAGTCTCTGACCATCTCCTGTAGTATGTCTGCAGTCTCTGATCATCTCCTGTATTATGTCTGCAGTCTCTGGCTGCCTCCTGTACTATGTCTGCAGTCTCTGACCATCTCCTGTACTATGTCTGCAGTCTCTGATCATCTCCTGTAATATGTCTGCACTCTCTGACCGTCTCTTGTATCATGTCTGCAGTCTCTGACCGTCTCCTGTACTATGTCTGGGGGATCTTTCTAACAGAAGCCCTCTCTGTGTGCATCAGAGAGACTCATTAGTGTAAGCTCGTCCTGTATATTTTTTTATTGTTAGAAGATCATGGGAGGATCCTAGAAGACTTCTTAGGGGAGCATCTCTGTGTTTGAGTCATTGCCATAGAAACATGTGTAAAGGGGAGGAGTTTGTAACATGACCACGCCCATGTGGGGGCGCCAGAAATATTTCTGCACCCAGGCGTCTGTGACCCTAGGATCGGCCCTGACCCAAAGCATACATCCAAATCAACAAAAGAATGACTTCACCAGAAGAAGATTAAAGTTTTGTAATGGCCTAGCCAAAGCCCAGACCTGAATCTGATTGAAAATCTGTGGGATTATCTGAAGAGGGCTGTGCACAAGAGATGCCCTCGCAATCTGAAAGGTTTGGAGTGTTCTTGCAAAGAAGAGTGGGCAAATATTGCCAAGCCAAGATGTGCTATGCTGATAGACTCATACCCAAAAAGACTGAGTGCTGTAATAAAATCAAAAGTTGCTTCAACCAAGTATTAGTTTAAAGGTGTGCACACTTCTGCAAGCATATTATTTTTTTTATTTTTACTTCCCTCCACCTAAAAGATTTATAGGTCACATTAAAAGTGGAAAAAGCTCTGAAATAATTGATCTTTGTCTCATTTTTTTACATCACAGAAACATGACATTTTAACAGGGGTGTGTAGACTTTTTATATCCACTTTATATACAGTGCTGTGAAAAAGTATTTGACCCCTTGCTGATTTTTTTTTCTTTCTTTTTGCATATTTGTCACACTTAAATGATTCAGATCATCAAACAGATGTTATTATTACACAAAGATAACCCGAGTATATACAAAATGCAGTTTTTAAAAGATGATTTAATTTATTAAGGGAAAAAAGCTGTCCAAACCTGCCTGGTCCTAACAACTGGTTGTGCCACCCTTTGCGGCAACAACTGCAGTCAAGCATTTGCGATAACTGGTAATGAGTCTTTCACATTGCTGTGGAGAAATTTTGGCTGACTCTTCTTTGCAGAATTGTTTTCATCCAGCCACATTGTAGGGTTTTCCGGCATGAACGGCCTGTTTAAGGTCATGCCACAGCATCTCAATCGGATTTAAGTCCAGACTTTGACTAAGCCACTACAAAACCTTCATTTTGTTTTTTTCAAGCCATTCAGAGGTGGACTTGCTGGTGTGTTTTCGGATCACTGTCCTGCTGCATAACCCAAGTGTGCTTGAGTGTGAGGTCACAAACTGATGGTCGGACATTTTCCTTAAGGATTTTCTGGTAGAGCGCCGAATTCCTGGTTCCCTCAGTGACTACAATAGACATGTGCACACTGAAATATTTCGTTTCGGAATTTCGTTTTCGTCCGAAAAATACATTTATTTAGTTTCTCCCAAAATTCGTTTTTATTTATTTTGTTTTTCGTTAAAAATTGCATTCGTCCGAAAATCCAAATTAAGGTCAAATCTGTCATTGAAGGCTTATGGTGTCTGTCGAATGTTCAAAGAAGATTCGACGGAGCAGCTAAACTGTATGACGCCGTATAGTTTACCTGCTCCGTCGAATCTTCTTAGAACTTTCAACAGACACCATAAGCCAAAGTACGTGTGTACTTAGTTCTAGCTATTTTACTGCTCCTCCTGTTTGGTTACAATCAGCCAATAACATTCATCATCATCATTATTTTTATTTATCTTTTCTCCCCTATGTCAAATCTTTTCTCCCCTACGTCAAATCTTTCTCCCCTACGTCAAATCTTTTCTCTCTATGTAGAACAATCTTGGACTAATAGAGTTAAGGTTAGGCACATTCGACCACATTCGACCACAGGTTTGATGGACACAGATTGTTATTGCCATCATCATGTCAAATCTCCTATCTATATCTAACTGTTGTAGCAACGAAAACGAAAAAAAAGCATTTGTTTATGTCGAATCTTTCGTTTTTTGGATTCTGCACTTTCGTTATCGTTTGTTAAAACGATAACGAAAATACCTGAAATTCGGACGAAAATGCATTCGGACGAAAAAGAATGCACATGTCTAGACTACAAGTCTTCCAGATCCTGAAGCTGCAAAGCAGCCCCAGACCATCACACTACCCCCACTATGTGTGACTGTTGGTATGATGTCCTTTTTATAAAATGCTGTGTTAGTTTTGCATCAGATGTAATAGGAAGCACACTTTCCAAAAAAGTTCAACTTTTGTCTCATCAGTCCACAGAATATTTGCCCAAATGTCTTGGGGATAATCAAGATTTTTTTGGCAAATGTGAGAGGAGCCTGTGTGTTCTTTTTGGTCAGTAGTGGCTTAGGCCTTGGAACTCTCCCATGGACACCATTTTTGCCCAGTCACTTTCTTATTGTTGAATCATGAACAATGACCTTACCTGAGGCAAGTAAGACCTGCAGTTCTTTAGATGTTGTTCTGGGTTCTTTTATGACCTCTTGGATGAGTCGTTGTTGTGCGCTTGGAGTAATTTTGGTTGGCCGGCCCCTCCTGGGAAGGTTCACCACTGTTCCAAGTTTTCTCCATTTATGGATAATGGCTCTCGCCATGGTTGACTGGAGTCCCAAAGCCTTAAAAATGGCTTTGTAACCCTTTCCAGACTGATACATGTCAACTACTTTGTTTCTCATCTGTTCTTGAATTTCTTTAAATTGCGGCATGATATGTTGCTTTTTTAGATCTTTTAGCGTGCTTCACTTTGTCAGATAGCTTCTATTTAAGTGATTTCTTGATTCATCAGGTTTGGAAGTAATCAGGCCTGGGTGTGGCAAGTGACATTTTTAACTCAGCTTTCCAAAAAATGTGATTAATTACAGTTCATTCATGATTTAGCAAGAGGGGGAGAATTACTTTTTCACATAGGGCCAGGCAGGTTTGGACGGCTTTTTTTCCTTAATAAATTAAATTATCATTTAACAACTGCATTTTGTATTTACTTGGGTTATCTTTGTGTAATATTAACATTTGTTTTGAATCATTTAAGTGTGATAAATATGCAAAAAAAATATCTAAAAATCAGGAAGGGGCAAATACTTTTTCACACAACTGTATACAGTATCTCACAAAAGCGAATACACCCCTCACATTTTTGTAATTTTTTATTATATCTTTTCATGTGACAACACTGATGAAATGAAGCTTTACATTGTAGCAAAGTAGTGAGAGTATAGCTTGTATAACAGTGTAAATTTGCTATCCCCTCAAAATAACTCAAGACACAGCCATTAATGTCTAAACCGCTGGGAACAAAAGTGAGTACACTAAGTGAAAATGTCCAAATTGGGCCCAAAATGTCAATATTTTGTGTGGCCACCATTATTTTCCAGCACTGCCTTAACCCTCTTAGGCATGGAGTCCACCGAAGCTTCACAGATTGCCACTGGAGTCCTCTTCCACTAGAGTTTAGGTCTGGAGACATGCTTGGCCAGTCCATCACCTTTACCCTCAGCTTTTTTAGCAAGGCCAAGTCATCTTGGAGGTGTGTTTAGGGTCGTTATCATGTTAGAATACTGCCCTGCGGTCCAGTCTCCGAAAGGAGGGGATCATGCTCTGCTTCAGTATGTCACAGTACATGTTGGCATTCATGGTTCCCTTAATGAAGTGTAGCTCCCCAGTGGCGACAGCACTCATACAGCCCCAGACCATGACACTCCCATCACCATGCTTGACTGTAGGCAAAAGACACTTGTCTTAGTACTTCTCATCTGGTTGCTGCCACACACTCTTGACACCATCTGAACCAAATAAGTTTATCTTGGTCTCATCAGACCACGGGACATGGTTCCAGTAATCCATGTCCTTAGTCTGCTTGTCTTCAGCAAACTGTTTTTCAGGCTTTCTTGTGCATTTCTTTAGAAGAGGTTTCCTTCTGGGGAGACAGCCAGGCTGACCAATTCGATGCAGTGTGCGGCACACACTGTTATAAATAAATGTAAACAGACATTTAATAATTTATAAAAACATGGACGGTGTCAGAGCAGTGGATGGTGTCAGTGGGGCCTGGGTGTTACACAGAAAATATGAGACCAAGAGTGCAGGTATGCAAGTATATGTTTAGATATAGGTTGGATGGAGGAGAAAATCATAGGAAGCACCTCAGCAATGTGAAGCCATTTCACAATCCAACAATCATGCAGGTGAAACAGCCGAAAAACTGCAGAAAGAAACTGAAGTGTCAGACTCCTGCAGTGTTGCAGGAATGTGAATCACATAAATGTCTGAGCAGAATTAAAATCTATACAGTATGTATTTCAAATATGTTTTAAATGTAGCTGATAGGCAGTTCAGTTTTAAAATGAAATGTATTTCGCAGTAAAACAGCAGATACTATTTTGTGCCTTTACTAACATAATATGAATATTATATTGGTTGTAGACAGAGTCATCAATATTTTAATATACCGTATGTTCACAGTAGGAGCAGTTTCCCTTTTCTGATACCCTGGATGTTAAAGAAAAATACCAAAGCTGTCATCTATTTCTGAAAATGATAGTTGATTGGCTGTTTCAGGCTTCAATACTTTCTGAGTCTAATGCCGCGTACACACGGCCGGATTTTTCAACCAAACTTGTCTGACAGAACAAATCCGTCTGACAATTTGTGTGTGGGCTTCATCGGACCTGCAGTGAACCTTTTCTGTCGAAAATGTGACAGGCTTTAGCTTTAGAACATGTTTCAAATCTTTCCAACGGACTTGAGTCCGGTCCAAAAATCCGTTCGTCTGTATGCTAGTCCGACATACGAAAACCGACGCTAGGTCAGCTATTGGCTACTGGCTATGAACTTCCTTATTCTAGTCTGGTCGTACGTTATCGAATGCGTCGACTTTGGTGTGATTGTGCGTAGACAAGTCTGATTCGGCGGAAGTCCGTCGAAGTCCGTTGAAAAGTCCAACGTGATTCAGTCCGTCGAAAGTCCGGTCGTGTGTACACAACATAAGTGAAGCCATGGGAAAGCCGGCAGTTCTGCTAACTTGTCCTAGATTAGTGACTTAGAATTTATTGAGGTCCTATTCGCACTTGTGTGTTGTGGCAACGTGTGCTAAAACTGCATAGGTTAATGTTCATTACCGCAACACACTTGTCTATGTGAATGGGCCCTGAAGCCTTTGGATCAACCTAACAGTCAGGTAACTAGTGTTTTGGAAAAAAAAGATTAGTAATGGTAGTCTACCATTTTCTCAGTATGAAATTTTGGAAACACCACCGAGTATTGGCTCAATGCAGTCCAACGACACAGGATGTTGCTTTCTAAAGGATAGTCAATTCAAATATACCTAGGATTTGTTTGCACAAAGATTGGTGAGTTCTATAGAAATGAAATATGCATCAAAGAAGTATGACAGACAACAAAGTTTTATTTGCTGATTCTTTAAAGGAGAACTCCCCTTTCTCAACCAACATTGATTATTTTTAATCCTCATGCTGCTAGCATTAGTAAATAGGTAGGAAAATACACTATATTGCAAAAAGTATTGGGACACATGCCTTTACACACGCATGAACTTTAATGGCATCCCAGTCTTAGTCCTAGGATTGTCATCTCATCCCTTTAAACCCAAACACATATTCATTACACAGGCTGTAGCTGATTAAGGTGGTAATTTAACTCACTTGGTTCCTTATCTGCATTTAATTAGCCTCAGAACCTGTGTAATTCAAAGGTGTTTGAGTTTAAAGGGATGAGGTGGCAACCCTACTTAGTCCGTAGGGTTCAATATTGAGTTGGCCCACCCTTTGCAGCTATAACAGCTTCAACTCTTCTAGGAAGGCTGTCCACAAGGTTTAGGAGTGTGTCTATTGGAATGTTTGACCATTCTTCCAGGAGTGCATTTGTTAGGTCAGCCACTGATGTGGACAAGAAGGTCTGGCTCGAAGTCTCCACTCTAATCCATCCCAAAGGTGTTCTATCGAGTTGAGGTCAGGACAGTGCAGTTCCTCCACCCCAAACTCACTCATCTGTATCTTTATGGACCTTGCTTTGGAGTCATGTTGGAACAGGAAGGGGCCATCCCCAAACTGTTCCCACAAAGTTGGAAGCATGAAATTGTCCAAAATGGCTTGGTATGCTGATGCCTTAAGAGTTCCCTTCACTGGAACTAAGGGGCCTAGCACAACCCCTGAAACAACCCCACATCATAATCCCCCCTCCACCAAATGATTTGGACCAGTGCTTCTGGAAGAATGGTCAAACATTCCCTTAGACACCCTCCTAAACCTTGTGGACAGCCATTTCAGAAGAGTTGATGCTGTTATAACTGCAAAGGGTTGGCCAACTCATTATTGATCCCTACGGACTAAGACGGGGATGCCATTAAATTTCATGTGCGTGTAAAGGCAGGTGTCCCAATACTTTTGGCAATATAGTGTATATAGGAAATTATATCCTATATATGCATACTATACTAGTATATACTATATACAGGCGGTCCCCGAGTTACAAAAATCTGACTTACAAATGACTCCTACTTACAAACTGAGGGAGACAACAGGAAGTGGGAGGAAATCTACACCTAGGAAGGGAAATTCACTCCTGCAAGAGTTATCATGGGAAAAAGGTGTCTCCACTGAAGCTTTATCACAAATCCTTGTTTCCACAACAACCCAAAATATTCAAAATCCAATTATCATAGGGACAGAAAGTGAGGTGAAATCTTCTTACCAGGGGTACAGACAGCAAAACAACTTTACAGGGGTGTTAACCCTTCTCTATGCTATCCAAAACATAAAAATGATTTTCTTGGCTGGAGCTACACTCAAAAAAATGTACCTGTTTCGACTTACAAACAAATTCAACCTAAGAACAAACCTACAGATTTTATCTTGTTTGTAACCCGGGGACTGCCTGTACTAGTTTTCCAGGTCTAGGCAAATTACAGTGACAAAAGTATTCACCCCCTTGGCTTTTTACCTATTTTGTTACATTACAGCCCTTAGTTCAATGTTTTTTTTAATCTGAATTATATGTGATGAATCAGAACACAATAGTCTACGTTGGTGACATAAAATTAGAAAAAGATATACATAATACTATTTTTCAGAAAAAAACTGATAATTGGCATGTGCGTATGTATTCACCCCCTTTGTTATGAAGCCCATAAAAAGCTCTGGTGCAACCAATTACCCTCAAAAGTCATATAATGATGAAATGATGTCCACCTGTGTGAAATCTAAGTGTCTCATGATCTGTCATTTCATATACATGTCTTTTTGAAAGGCCCCAGAGGCTGCAACACTTAAGCAAGAGGCACCACTAACCAAACACTGCCATGAAGACCAAGGAACTCTCCAAACAAGTAAGGGACAATGTTGTTGAGAAGTACAAGTCAGGGTTAGGTTATAAAAAAAATCCAAATCTTTGATGATCCCTAGGAGCACTATCAAATCTATCATAACCAAATGGAAAGAACATGGCGCAACAGCAAACCTGCCAAGAGACGGCCTCACACCAAAACTCACGGAGCGGGCAAGGAGGGCATTATTCAGAGAAGCAGCACAGAGACCTAAGGTAACCCTGGAGGAGCTGCAGAGTTCCATAGCAGAGACTGAAGTATCTGTACATAGGACGACAATAATGCCGCGTACACAGGAGCGGACTTTTCAACCGGACTTGTCCGACGGTCTATCCAACGGACTTTTGGCGGACTTCCGAGGGACTTTCCTAACGAACGGACTTGCCTACACACGATCACAGCAAAGTCCGATGGATTCGTACGTGATGACGTACGACTGGTCTAAAATAAGGAAGTTGATAGCCAGTAGCCAATAGCTGCTCTAGCGTTGGTTTTAGTCCGTCGGACAAGCATACAGACAAGCGGATTTTTCGGACTCAAGTCCGTTGGAAAGATTTGAAACATATTTTATTTCTAGGTCCGTTGGACTTTTGGAAAAAAAAGTCAGCTGGAGCCCACACACGATCGAATTGTCGGGAGTCCGGTCCGCCGGACCAAGTCTGCTAAAAAGTCCGCTCGTGTGTACGCGGCATTAGCCGTACGCTCCATAGAAGTGGGCTTTATGGCAGAGTGGCCAGAAGAAAGCTATTACTTTGAGCGAAAAACAAAATGACACGTTTTGAGTTTTGCGAAAAGGCATGTGGGAGACTCTCAAAATGTATGGAGGAAGATGCTCTGGTCTGATGAGACTAAAATTGAACTTTTTCAAAGCTATGTCTGGCACAATCCCAACACGTCACATTACCCAAAGAACACCATCCCCATGGTGGTGGCAGCATCATGCTGTGGGGATGTTTCTCAGCAGTCGGGACTGGGAAACTGGTCAGTGTTGAGGGAAAGATGGATGGTGCTAAATACAGGGATATTCTTGAGCAAAACCTGTACCACTCTGTAAGGGGGGTCTCCTATGCCATTTTTAAAAAAAATTGGCGCAGGGTTCCTGAAGGGCCTGGTATAGATTTTGGGGGACCCCCACGCAATTTTTTTTGGCTCGGGGTTCCCCTTAATATTCATATCAGATCCAAAGGGAAGGGCCTGGTAATGGACTGGGGGGGGGGGGGGGGCCAATGCTGTTTTTTTTTTAGTTTTATCTATATTGCCGAGGCCCAACAATTTATTACAGCCGCGATCAGTTTTAAATGACTTTTTTCCTTTAGAAATGTCATTTTGCTGTGGCACTGTTCTAAACACGGGAAAACTGTGCCACTTTACAGGCATACTATAGACACCCCCCAGGCATGATATTTAAAGGAATATTTAATTTTTATTGTTTCACTTTAAGCATTATTAAAATTTTTGCATTGATAAATGTCCCCTGGGGCAGGACCCGGGTCCCCAAAAACTCTTTTTGACAATAATTTGCATATAAGCCTTTAAAACGAGCACTTTCTGATTTTTCATGTTCGGGTCTCATAGACTTTAACAGTGTTCATTTGCTTGTTCGAATTATTTGTAAAAAGGGGAGGGGTTGGGGAGCGCTAAGTAATTATCAAAGAAGCTAATACATAAAAAATCCCATTCAATGTGGGCTACAAATAATACATTCAAATAGTGAAAACCAGCCTGCCTGTGTGCATAGAAATTGGATAAACAAAATCATAGACCTGAAGGCAAAAAAATAATTGTGTTCAATAATAATTGTGCAACCATAACATATTATGTCAAAAAAAAAATGTTATATACATCAAATGTGCAATATAATAAAAAAAGTCCATCAAAGGTGAAAATTAATTATAATAAAATCCTGATGTGAATCTTGATATCAAGACGTGAGCAGCAAAATCCCTTCACCATCACTGAAAGACACCAATGTGCTCATGGAAATGGATGTCAGCTTACCAGATGAAGTTGACCAATTTAATGAAAAAAAAAGGTCAAATAGGCTTTAGCAAGATAATGCTTGCTGCAATGGAGAGAAATGAACCAAACTCTTGTCCTCACATCACAGGGTCTCACGCATGGGATATAAAATAGATGGAGATTAACCGAACATAGTGTAACACCATTTATTTAAAACTTGAGTAAAAACAAAGCATAGCCAAGTGGCTACTCACATATAAGGTGCCATCGCCCGGCACTGAGGCTAGGAAGCGTATCTTTTGAGTGGGGGAATCTGCTCTGTAGGAGAAGTTCCCAGATGATCGCGGCAGCAGCGTGCGTTCCACCCTCGACAGACAGACGAACCACGGAAGCCGGATGTGATGTAATTGCGTGACCAAGTACCGCCTCGACGTACGTTTCGTTAAACACGTCTTCAGGAAGCGTACTTGGTCACTAAGGAAATAGTTTAAATAGTGTTAAAATTTGCATAAAGGGAGGGGTTGAATGCTTCACAGCCTCAGTGTCGTTCACAGAACACCGTACAACCATCTCCAGTAGCATTTGTAATAACAGAGGTTGATTAAACTTCCACAAAAAGTTTATACAAATGTAAATGATCTTAAATACTGGTGGTAGTAGGAAATGTGTTTCAAAATGAAACTAAGATTAGGATGGCACATTCAGCCAGCATCTGGCTATTAGAAATGTGAAAAATAAAAATAAAAAGTATATATAAATATAAAAATAAAAAAATATATTTATATATTCACTAAAAATGGTGACATTATCACAATTGTAAATTAAGAACGAAAAAAAACAATACCCAACAGTTACATAAAATAAAAATAAATAAAGATACCCCGAGAACAACATCCAAAAATAGATGCCAATTACATTAGATCAGTAATTCAGAGAGAAAATTAATCTATGAGAATATCCAACACAAATCTAATCGTTAGTCAAAAAACAATTTAGATCCAGTTCGATATTTAAGCCCTGTGGCTGCATCGTTTGTAAACGGTACAGCCACTGGGTCTCGTTTTGGGAGACAGCATTTTTGAGATCAGTGCCTCTCCAATTGGAGGCGATCTTATCTATACCGTAAAAAGTAAGTAAACGAGGGTCTCTGTTGTGGACCATACGAAAATGCCGTGATACGCTATGATTCAAAAAACCTTTGGAAATATTGGCTACATGTTCGTTAATACGAACCCTCAATTTGCGGGTAGTACGACCCACATATTGGATTGAACATGGGCACTCCAACACATATGTGACATATCTAGAATTACATGTAATCAGAGGTTTTATAGAAAATTCTTGTCTGGTGACCTTGGAATGAAATTTGGAAATCTTTTTCGCTACTCTATTTGTGGTGCGACAAGCTTTGCATGTAGTACAATAATGAAACCCTGATCCATCCAGAAAAGTAGAAGGTTTCTTGGGAGGATCGGGTACGTTGGTGGCTATCATATTCCTAAGTCCTGGTGCTCGTCTATAGATAAACTTTGGTCTGGAGGGGAGTATGTTCTGTAGATCTCTATCCTTACAAAGTATAAGCCAGTATTTATGAAATATTTTTTCCACTCCCTTATATTGGCGATGAAAACCTGATACAAAGGAGATATCTCCCAAAGAGGGAGCTTTTTCCTTAGGGACTAAAAGAGAGTCCCTATTCATGGCCAGACCTTGGTTTTTGGTTTTGATAAGATTTTTGAGAGGATAACCTTTCTCCTGAAACCTATTGGTGAGAATCTCAGATTGTGTGTGGTAGTCAGTAATGTCATCGCAATTTCTCCTGATGCGCATGTACTGCCCCTTGGGGACGGCTCCTAACCATTGTGGATGGTAACAGCTGTTAACTGGTACAAATCCATTACGGTCAGTAGCCTTGAAAAATGTTTTAGAGACTAACCTATTCCCTTGTTTAGGTAAAGTGAGGTCTAAATAATTAATAGTATCCCAGCTGGATTCGGCAGTGAACCTGAGTCCATAGGTATTATTGTTCAGACCCGAAAGGAATTTTTGAAAATCCGACATAGTGCCCTCCCACAAAAGAATGACATTGTCAATGTACCTTTTATAGTACTTTAACGATTTGCTAGGTTGGTGATAAATAGTTTCCTGTTCCCATTTGTTGAGCACTATATTTGCTACACTGGGGGCATACCTTTGCCTGTTCGGATGTTCTGGTGCGAACCAAACTGGGGGGGTGGGGGTGCTCGGCTCATCCTTACTGGCTATCTCCTTAAGTCGTGAGTTAATTTTGTCATCTTGGCTACATAGGTACTTATTATGCTAATTATTATAGTGAAGTATCTTTCCCAGATTTTGCTGCTGACTATATACCTTTTATTTGCCATTCTACCTTGCTATATTTCCACCACTCTCCTTATATTGCTGCCATGTGTTTTTTGAGTAGCCTTTTGTCTTTTAAATGTCCATTACTATGCAAAGCGCTGAAAACATTTTATTAAAATTGTTAATTATATAAAATAGCATTTTTGGTTTGTGGTGCTCAGATGCAGTGTAGTTCTGCTTTAATTTGGAGTCTACTTGTAAACTTCAAGTTTTACCTTTCTGCAATTAAAAAAACACGACTATAACTTGAATTGAATAAAACTTCTAAAGTCAAAATTGTATTGGGGTGGATATAACATACAATCAATGGCGGCCCATAATGTAGGGCACAGGGGCGCCACCCCCTATCCATGCATCCGTACCCTAATCTACATACAGGGCACTGGACGCATGGATTCTGTGACGGGAGGGCCAGTGGAACTCAGAATACATCTTATGTCTAAGTCACTCTGTGCCATCCTGGCACAGGGTGAGTGAGAAAATATATCTTGGACTACTTAAAATGGGACAGTAATATTTGTCCACAATATCTCCCAGGATGTATGTAGAGACTATTATTGGTTTGGTTGATTCTGAACTCAACCTGTTAATTGAGTGAGCTGATCACATTAGCCTCCAGGACTGGCTAGGAAACGAACTGTTGATGAATAGGCTGAGGAGGGGGGGAGATTGTTGTTTGTATTGTTAATTGTAATTAGCTCCTGTTATTGTGTTTATACTACTGTGTGAAGCTCGGTGCCCACAAGTCTGTCATCTGGTCTGGGTAAATGTTTTAGTAAATTAGCTCATGTTAATTAGGTTAGCTTTGAGTCAGTCTGCTGTATAAATGTGTGTGAGATCTCAAATAAAGAGTTAGTTCTGATGTACTCAAAGACTGGTGTTGTCTAGTTCTTGGGGGTTCCTATAGCCAGATCCATTGGACTCGTGTTCCAGAACTTAGGAAGCGTTATACTGACGGAAGCACTCAAGCGGAGTGTGGGACGTTCCGTGACAGATTCCAATGGAGTTTTTTTTTTAAGTACGTAATTAGAGCCTGAGGCTCTAATAAACTTAAAAAAAGGTGGGTTTGGGGTGCAGAGAACTGCGCCCTGAGCCCACCCAGTTGTGTGACAATAGCGAATGAATATTCATTATTGTCAAACTGATTCTCCTCCTAGCCCATCAGGAATGGGTCGTGAAACCCATTTCCTGAATGGCCAAAAGGAGAAGCGATCCTATTGGCCTAGAAGGAGGATGGAGGAGACGCATGGCCGCCGTGATGCTGAGGAGAGAAGCGCTGCCTATGCCATAGATAAGGTAAGTGAGCGTCTGGTGCCCCACCAAAACTATACCCCCAGCCGTCACTGCATACAATTATATTTCTTGTAATGCTATCATCATGTAACATAAATGCAAAAAAGCATTACAGAATAGGACTTTAAATTATCAGACCTATTCTAATTTATAAGTAGGAACACTTTAACCTGACTTTTAAATGTATCCTAATTTTTTTTTTTTTTTTAGCTTCTTACTCAAATATAAATCCCTTTTTCCATTCGGTGCTGCTTCATTTCCAGCAAATATATTAGCTTATCTCTAGAGACAGTAAACAGGTCATTTATCTCTCATGCTCCCTTCCCAAGAGCCTATCAATATACCATCCGATTATCCTTCATTATATATATTATGAAATATATTAAATAACAAATTATACACTCTTAATGCACCCCACCGAGTGTCATTCTTGTTAAAACAATAAAAGGATTTCAAGACCCAAGAGATCAGATGAATATTTATGAACTGGGATATTTAAAAAAAAAAAAAAAGCCAATTAGTACCCGTGCTACCTGAAATGGAATTACATTGCATAAGTGGAGAGAAGCTTCTCTCATGCTGAGCTGTGCTGGCCTCATCTTATTGTAAGATTAAAACCTTGTAATAGCTCAGGTGCTCAGGATTAGATTTACAGTTGAATTAACGCGAATGTGCAACACTCTGGATTTTGTATATAGCATCAAGAACAATATATGGAGAATGCATTCTAAGAATAGATTTAGCAAACCATTCAATATTTCCAGAGGTAAAAAATGACATGTGGTGGTGATATATGGCTCACAACTAATCTATATCCACTTTAATAAATGAGAACATGGCATAAAGTCACTGACTAATGTGATGTTTATGTAATGAGCATTTGTTAGGTTGTATATAGATCTGTTGCAGATGAAAACCATACTGCTGACCACATTTGTGGTACCAAGCTAGGTACATGTAGGATGTCAGTACTGAAGGCAGCTCCATCATTTCATAGGTCATAGTGCTGGTTGAGAAACCCAGTGCAGGGCACTTATAGAAATGAATCACGCTACTAAATGAATGGTTTCTTTCATTGCAGACCAGGATGAAACCGGTTAATATTAAATGGTGAAGAACTAGATGGTTGAAACATATTAGCTAATATTGGCTTGTATGCATTTGCTACACTACCTACGTACACACGGGCAGACTTTTCCACGGACTAGGTCCGGCGGACTTTTCGACGGACTTTTCGACGGACTTTCGAATGAAAGGACTTGCCTACACACGATCAACCAAAGTCCGACGGATTCGTACATGATGACGTACGACTGGACTAAAATAAGGAAGTTGATAGCCAGTAGCCAATAGCTGCCCTAGCGTCGGTTTTTGTCCGTCGGACTAGCATACAGACGAGCAGACTTTTCGACCAGACTCGAGTCCGTCTGAAAGATTTGAAACATGTTTTATTTCTAGGACTGTCGGACTTTTGGGAAAAAAAAGTCAGCTGGAGCCCAAACATGGTCGAATTGTCCAACGGAGTCCGGTCCGCCGGACCTAGTCCGTCGAAAAGTCCGCTAGTGTGTACGCGGCATTAGAGTCAATGGAGAAGTATACACCTTTATACACTGTATACCTTTATACACTGCATACCCTTATACACTGGCAGTCAGAAATCAAACCTTTTGTAATTTGCATTTAAACACTTTTGTAACATATTTGTATAAACTTGCATGTTTATTTTAGCTAACCAGACACAGTTACAGCTCAGAATTGTTTGGGATATTTTACCTGACCCATCAACTTTTCCTGGAATAACTTCCAGGGGTGTCTACTCTTATCTGAAACCAGTCGATGTAGGAACTGTACTATAGCTTCTATGAATGAAAAATGATCTGTGAATGGAGGCAGATAATTGAAAGGTCCACCTCTACTATTCATAGATCCTGTTTTATTCAAAGAAGTTATAGTAAAGCTTCTATGAATGGAGGAGGTGGGCATAAGGGGCAGGTATAGTTGGGCTCTGTTGATGAGTGCCTGCCAGAGGTCCATCAGCTCTATCGACCCCCAATCATCTGAACGATTATGGTGGCAGGGGTAGGTTGGAATTGATGGAGGAATATTTCAATGAATGCAGGAGCCAGCAGCACAAGTGACACACATCGGATTAATAGTAAATCATGCTCATTGTTCTATTTTTTTTTA
Organism: Lithobates septentrionalis; assembly: GCA_037952835.1. Classification (NCBI taxonomy): domain Eukaryota; kingdom Metazoa; phylum Chordata; class Amphibia; order Anura; family Ranidae; genus Lithobates; species Lithobates septentrionalis. Next base: position 5,744,524 of record JBBDGP010000366.1, on the reverse strand, counting down.
ATTTTTATTATGACTAAGCTTTTACTCAAAAAGGCAAAAAGATGCCCTCCAAAAAAGTACTCTATACCTTAAAGGGTGATCATTTTGGATGCCCTGGGTGTAATAGATAAACAAGAGAACACCCCTGCACCCCATGATAATGTAGAATTCCAATTAAATGAAATGATAGCCAATAGTTATGCACTCAGGCGTGCAGTTCTCACTTTTCACCACTAGATTCTCCCTCTGTTTTTGGTTACTTAATTGGAATTGTTTTGCCAGAGAAGTTATTCCCTTTTGATCTACCTAGTGGGGAAGCAAGACATAACACCAGTGTGTTCTCTGCCATGTATTTTGGACACAGAGCTCTCCTGAGATTTGGGCATCCAACCTAGACACATGGAGGCTACCTATAGTGCATGCATTTGAAAATGTGTGCTTACTAAACCCCTGTATTAAACACATACTGTTGGACAGGTTAATTTGCTTGGTAACCAGACTGGTTGGTGAGTTGAGCTGGGAATTTTCTCTGGTTTTGTCTTTCATGCGTTGCCCATCCATGTGCTCCTTGCTGTGAAGGCCAGTTTTAGATGGGGGCAGGGGCCATCTGTTTGTTAAATGCTATCTATAGTCACTGACAGTTGTTGCAGGGAAAGGTTCCTGAGGAACAGTGACAGAATAGTGACTGTTCAAATTACCCATGGAGACTTCTGTGAGTTTAGGGAAGGCCCCTGTTGCCCAACCAAAACAAGGGGGGAAAAGAAAGCAATTCTTCAAAGAGGAACACGCAATAACCAAAAATATAAATTATGTTTATTGAAAAAATACACTTTAACACCAATCAAAAAATATAGGGTTAAAAGACCTGGCACCATCACCAATGATAAAAGATGACAATGTTGTCATAAACCAATACAGATGGCCACCACAGACATACACCATACACACCTCCTATAAATAAATGCAAGATGATATTTCCTATAGGTCATCAATTGTGGAACTGATGATCCCTGTTGGTATCAGATAGATAATTGATAATGAATAAAGGGAGGGTGGATGGAGATGCAGCCGTTAGGGAATCGTATTCACTGTATAAATGTCAATGGTTAAGGAAGCTGACCATCACCTGCAGGCTAATAAGATACTGGACAATGCTGTCCTTGATGATGAAAATGCACCATAGGGATGGAGTGCTGCAGGGCACGGTGAGCAGGGAAGATCAGCGCCTGTATATGGAAAGCTGTAAGCCCTGGAGAATGTGAGCAGGTTTGGAGATGTAGCAATGTCGGTGTGAAGTGATTACTTGCAGGTGGATAACAAGTGGCAAAATAGATGACAGTCCAAAGCAGGATATAAGAAGGTAAGATCTCACCCGAATCTAGTAACACCGATCAAGGGGAAAACCATATGTAGCTCATTTCATCTCCGGCTGGCTGATCAGGCTGTCTACCGTCTGCAGGGATGGTGTCACTGGCGGGATACCGGTGGTGGTATTCAGGGAACGTCGTGATTGACCTGGAGACAGCAGGAGTCACCGTGCTGCGTTCGGTCATACGGTCATCCTGTCCCCGGCTGAATACAAACAGCCTTGTGGAAGCGCGGACAAGGATTCCAAGGCTAATTGGTGGTTCTGTGGGAGGGCCACCAATCAGGCTGGCTTCAGACAGGAGCCAGCCTGAAATGAGCTACATATGGTTTTCCCCTTGATCGGTGTTACTAGATTCGGGTGAGATCTTACCTTCTTATATCCTGCTTTGGACTGGAGATGGCTGCATCTCCATCCACCCTCCCTTTATTCATTATCAATTATCTATCTGATACCAACAGGGATCATCAGTTCCACAATTGATGACCTATAGGAAATATCATTTATTTATAGGAGGTGTGTATGGTGTATGTCTGTGGTGGCCATCTGTGTTGGTTTATGACAACGTTGTCATCTTTTATCATTGGTGGTGGTGCCAGGTCTTTTAACCCTATATTTTTTGATTGGTGTTAAAGTGTATTTTTTCAATAAACATAATTTATATTTTTGGTAATTGTGTGTTCCTCTTTGAAGAATTGCTTTCTTTTCCCCCTTGTTCTGGTATGCGTAAATAATTCAGAGGAACGCACCATCGTTACGGCCTAGCTGCCATTGGTGCTGGCTAATTACCTTCACCTTTATCAGGCACAGATACTATTTAATCTCTGCCCTCTGTTACTACACTATCAAGTAGAGCTGTCAGTTCTGTTTTTACCCCTGGGTTATCCCCTGTTGCCCAACCTGGATTTGGATTAGCACATCCTTGTATACCAGCACGGCACCCTATTGTGAGGTCGCTTTCTGCCAGTCAAAGGGAACCTACTTGAGGAGAACTCCTCCCCCTTTTGCCCATAAGTTTATTTAAGTTATATTTGTGTAGCACTACCCCCATAGGGGTTGCGGATGATACGGTTCCTTATTGCTGCACAGCCAGGCTACAAGTAACTTCCAAACTTTCTCCAGAGACAAGGAACAGTCTCTGAGCTTTGTTTTGATATTTCATTAGGGGTAATAACTTGGGTGGGGAATAGGAATTATGGGATTCCCAACTTAACAAAACTAGGGACAACTTCCTCCCTATGTACATTTCCAAATGATTCTTCTCCTTTGCTTTGTACAACTTTGATTCCTCTTCCTCAATCTGTACAGCTCTGGTTGATTCCTCTTCTGGTAGCTAACAGTCTTTGTTAGAAAAGCAACAGCCCCTTACGGGTGAGGAGCTCTTAGTCCTTTAGAAAGTAGCACAATGTGTTGTGAACTACATCCTGGAGTACCTCCAACTCCCGTGTAGACACTGGTCCTAGCTCTACCAACTGCAGGAAATGCTATCCCAGCTGCCTGTTTCTCCACCAGCCCACCTGGCTACTTCTTCACCAGTCTACCCGACTGACTCTTCACCAGTCAACACAATATACTGCTTTGGAGATCTTCCAGGGCAAGGTTAGGGAAGATTTAAGCACACTGCTATCTTCCAGAGACCTGTTACTTGTGGCAGTCTCTCTCCCCTTGTAAGTCCCTGCATTGTGCTGTAGTAGTCACACTGTCCTCCTTGCTCCCACTGCCTCTCTGGAAAGACTTCTTCCAAGTTTCTCCTGTTGTAAGGATCCTCTCAGGCCAGCACTTGAGCCCTTTCCTGAGGCAGAGCACACCCACCCAGACTAGGGGGTTCGCCTCAGGGGCCACTGACAGTATCCTCAGCACTCCATCTCCATCTTCCACTTGACTCCTCTACTGGCATGACTCATTCATATTTAAGGACTACCTTAGCTCCCTGCCAGGCCCCGCGCCTCAGGATTGGCTAAGCTCCCCTAAATATGCAGAACAACCCTCCTTGCTTTCCAGATACCAGAATGTTCTCCAACTTTCCAGAACCAGGGGTAGGCACCAGAGAGCTGCCTGTATGAGTCATTCAGCCCTGAACTCCAGTAAACCCTGACCCAGATTTGAACTTAGACTTAGTCCTGAGTCAGACTATGGTTTACCTATTCTGACACTAGTAGCACACTTGAGGATGCTACATTTGTACCGCTTTGTTACAGAACTGTAGTGTCAAATTGTACATGCAGATATACTTTGAAAATTTTACTATATTGCTGTACTGTCTATTATTTATTATTTAAAACCAAAAAATTGCCAGAAGATGTTATTTTACCAGGTCTCTTTAAATTTCTACCACCCAGTTAGCATTCTCCTCACCCTAAGCCCTATAAATGGTGTATCGAACATTTTAAAGCAGTTTTTTTTATGGTTGTAATAGACCTTAGCAGCCGTCAAAAATTCAGTACAAGATGGATTCTGTTGCTATGGGTACTACGCTTTGTTCACAGGCCTTGTTTCTCTTTCAATTCTGCACTGTCAGACCAGCAGCTGATCGATTGCTATAGACAAAAAGAAATGTTCTTGCTAGCACAAGTTTAATACATAAATATATACAGTACATGCATATGCACAAACATAAGACTCTGCGTGTGACTGTTGCAGTGAATGTAGGAAGCGCAGGCTGTAGGTTAACCCACGCAACTTTCCCTCATTTCCTTTTTTACAATCTGCTGCTTGTCCTTAAATTCCTTAGCTACCGCCTAAAATAGTTTCTCAAAATCTTATGTAATGCATTTGCCCTTTTTATCCATGAACATCCAAGTCGCACAACAATCTGTTCATCACCAATATTGAGCCGTGTGACAGAGGCATTTCACTTAACAGGGAAAGTTGCAAAATGCCATGAAAAGGAGAGGTTCATGCTCTGCTGAATAACACTGTAAATGTATTGTGCTGATCTGCCTGACTTTTTGTGGATATAAAACTGCAGGAGCTATTGGCTATCTGCTTTACAGACTCCCCACCATCATAATTACTGTGAGCTGCCTTAGTACTGCCAGCCAGTACATCAGAAAAATGTCACTGTCACCCTGTGAGGGTTCAACATTCTCAGGGAGGGGGGTTTCCACAGCTGCAGCCACTCCTAGCCAGTAATTACTGTCACGGTTGTAATCGAAGATACTGTGCGCATCCGCCCCAGCTTTAAAATAGATGAGTATAGCTGAGGGTGGGAGGATATGAAGTTTTATGTATAGGATTATGAGGATATCAGCCCCATTTCCAATTATTTAACTACAACTGCAGCTCTCTGAGTCGCTTTATACTTTTCTACAACTATATTAATGTTACATTTAAAAAGTAAACAAAACATTGTGATATGTTGAATATTTGCTATGAAACTTTTTCTTTTACACAATTAACATGTTTAATCTGAAATGAAATAATAGCTAGTGTCTTAGGCTGTTGTACATGTGCACCTTAACATGGGGGAGCATGGCCCATGTTCCTAACACGTGACATGCAATCTAAAATGCTTGACCTGAAAAGCACCAAATGACTCATTGCACAAATTATGTGCACTCGACCTTAAAAAAAAAAAAAAATTATCAGACAGTTTCCTTTCAGGATTGAAGGAATTTGATAGTATCATCTAATGGTGTTAAAAGTCTAGAAGTACTATATTTAAGTTACAGAGGTAATTTTAGCTTTATAAAAGGGCTAAATGGTGTCTGATTAGCTCCAAATGTATTAATTCTGGTTGTTAATTTACCCATGAGCGAGGTTTATACATATCAGATCACAACTATCCAGTTGCTGCATGTTTTTAGATTACCCTCCCTAGAGGCACCTCAGGAGTACTTCAAGCCGTATCAACTCATTTACAACACTTACATTGGGTGACATTAATGCCCTGTACACACAATCGGATTTTCTGACAACAAATGTTGTATGTGAGCTTGTTGGCGGAAAGTACGATCATGTGTATGCTCCATTGAACATTTGTTGTTGGACTTTCCACCAACAAATGTTGGCTAGCAGGTTCTCAAATTTTCCACCAACAAAAGTTTGTTGTTGGACTTTCTGATCGTGTGTACACAAGTCCTTCGGACAAAAGTCCACGCATGCTCGGAATCCAGTACGAGCCGGAGATATAACTAGCGTTTGTAATGGAGATTTCACGTACGTCTTGTACGTCACTACATTCGTAATTGTTGGCCAACATTTGTGTGACCGTGTGTATGCAAGACAAGTTGGAGCCAACACCCTTTGTTGTCAGAAAGTCCGATCGTGTGTACGGGGCATTACACTTTCAGGCCAGAAACTACAAAGCATGTACAGCATCTCACCCTTCCTCTGTCAGCTGGTGGCTTCTCCTTCTGGTACTCTTTTCACACACCTTGTTCATAACCTCAAGGGTTAACTAGGATACACTTGGTATAATACAGTTCACTCTTGTCTATACCTTGGAGTGTTAAACATGGCTTTACTCCCAGTTCCCAGATCTTTGTCATACACCATAACTACCCATTATTCTTCTCACATACATGGCTGTACAACGCATTCAATTGTCAGTGCATAGATTGGCTGTACTGTCCCTAGTGGTGCTGCTCCCCCCAGGAGCACAGTTAGGAAACCATTGTCACTCCATTAAAGGCAGTGCCTAAACAGTAATCTTAATCGCAGGATTACCCGATACTCTTTAATGGAAAAAGTCATACTTAAAGTGGATGTAAACCCAATGTCATCCTTTCTAAACTACTGCCATAGGGGTTATCTATAAGGATATACATGCCTCCTGCATGTATCTTTACCTGTCAAATGTCTCCCCTCTGTCTGTTATGAGACTTGAAAAACTGCAGATTCTGTGGGTGGGTCTGTTGTCTGGAGCTCGGTGGGTGGAGTCGTGATGTCAGTAGACTCCCCGCCCACCTCTACACTCCCCTTGTCAATATGCATTTTTCTCCTGTGTATTTCTTACACTGAACTTCTGCTATGATCTCTAACATCCAGTGAAAAGACAGGAAAGTAACCACATGACTTCAGCATGCCCAATTATGCTGAGGTGTGGAACATCCAATCCTGGCAGAGCAGCAGAAGAAAGGAGTGGGAGGGAATTAAAAAATACTGCATGTCTCTTAGGCTAGTGCACGAGATATGTAAATCACCTGTCACTCACAGCAAGGGGGAGGATTTGACAAAGTTTTTCTCTGTTTGTCAAGATTTATCTCACTGAACAATAAAAGAGGATTGCTCAGAGATGGATTAACTCTTTGTGGCAAGACTGGGCTCAAATGATAGAAAATCTTATACTGTTTATTATGACATAAAAAAAAAAAATTCGGGTTTACAACCACTTTAATGTAATTTCAAAAGTTATTTTCAATCATTTTAACAAGCTGAAGCTTATGTGAAATTTTAGTGATTGGGTTTAGATCTCTGTAAATCAGATCACATTTTTAAAGCTGAACTCCAGAACAAATAAAAGACCCAATTAAATACAAGCAGTGTAAGTACCTGACTTTAGCTTGGAACCAGCCTCTTGCAGTCCCCAAAAAGAAGAGCTCAGATGAAGGTGTCCCCTGAGGGACACATTAAAGTATAACTAAAGACAAAACTTTTTTTTTTTACGTTTTAGAGTAGAGAGGGATTAGAACACTTGTCAGTTGTTATTGTTGTCTGTGCCTCTGTTAAGGAGAATCACCCTCTCTATTTGTCCTGTATATCATTATCATTGAAAGTGAAAGCAAAAAGAGAACCCCAAATTTTGGGTTGTCCCCAGAAAAGTAATAGAGGGGAAATCTTCCAATGGGAAAACTAGATCTGGTGACCCGGGGGTCCCCAAGGAATTCCCTTAATTTGAAGGTATTTCCTCTCACTTCCTGTTTGACTATGGGACAGGAAGTGAAGGAAAATCTCCGCAATGGGACACAGATGGCGAAAAAATTAACTTTAAATATGTGATTTACCTGGTTGGTCACTTAAACCGGAACTCCAGCTAAAAGTAATAAGATATAAATGAATAACCTATTAAGGGACAAAATAACAAAACCTGAATTTGCTTCCAAAATCCGCTTTAGGTCAGAGACTACTCCTGAGACTATAGCAAAACAATAAAAGTGATCACAAAACAATATCATCTTTGCCCCAGTTGAAGACCTCCCTAGTGTTGAAACGTGTCGGACCAGCATTCTCTGTACCCCACATTGCTTTTATCCTTTTATTGTCTTGTGATCACTTTTATTGTTTTGCGATTTGATACTTGACCTATTATCAATAAACCACCGACCTGCACCATTTGGAGTTCTCCTTCCCTTTCCTCTCCATGTGTTCGTCCCTTGGAGCTTATGAAGAGGTGGATCCCGAGACCACCATCCGGACCACAGAGCGCCTTTGAAGTCCACGGACCGAGAGTTGGGGACACCATATCAGGACCCGTCTGACCTTCGCACCTGTTCCATACTTCATATCATCTTGAGCCTGTATGACCCTTCTGTCATATGACACCCAGGGTCCACCACAGTTGGTAAGAGTATTCATTTTTTCTCTATTATTTGTTTACTGAAAAGTAACTGCAGACAAGCAATTCACCATCCTCATGTGACCGAAGACATCCTTACAGGAGGAATTTACCTTGTCACAACACTTATTTAATTATCTATTTATTTTTAGCAGCGATCGGTGACTTATAGCAGGACTTCAAAATTGCGGCAGACAGTCTGACACTAACTGACACTTTTGGCACTTTTTGGGAACCAGTGACACTAATACAGTGACCAGCGCTAAAAATATACACTGTCACTGTACTAATGACACTGGCTGGGAAGGGGATAAATAGCTAAGGCGATCAGAGGGTTAAATGTGTGCCTAGTCAGTGTTTGTGTACACTGCTTTGCAGGGAAAGAAAATCCATCATGTCCCCCCTGTCAGAACAGAGCTCTGCCTTGTTTACATAGGCAGAGCTCCATCCTGTGTCTCTCCTTGTCGATCAGCGGGTGCCCCCGGACATCCATTGGCTGGCACATGCTGATCGGCCTCTGCTTTGACAAATATTGGTATTTACTGACCGCTTATCAAAAAGTTTGTAAATTTATTAAACCTCATCCAGAGATCACATACAAGAGATCTCATTCACTTAGAGACACTCTGGTCACTAGACACCACAGTAGTACAAATATGGTTAAAAGCAAGTCCCCCGGGAAATTATCCATGTGGCAAATGCAATTTTTGTCGATTCATTATTGCAGGAAGAAGCATCGAGCTCTCTAACGGAAACACTTGGACTCCAAAATACAGAGCCAACTGTCAATCAGTTAGCTCTGTATATTTAACCGCTTCCCGCCCGCCGTACGCCAAATGACGTCTTCGGCTTTGAGCGGGGACATCTGAGTGATGCTTGTAGCTACAGACATTATCCAGATATCATCTTTTAGAGCCGGCGAATCTGCGCACCATAAGAACGATCACAGCAGCTGTTCCACCACTTGATCGTTCTTACGGGAGGCGAGAGGGGACGTCCCCCCTCCCGCCGCCCTCCGGTGCTTGTACCGACTCTCCGCTACGAACGGTGAGTCGGTCACAGGATCCGCCAGCCCCAGATGTTTAGCATAGAGATTTCCGGCAGACCAGATGGTTGACGGAGTCTCTGTGATCATTTGGAGGCCGGGCGCGATGTTATGACGTCAGGCCCGGCCTCTGTATTTGAAAAAAAACGGCGCCGCTTCGGCTGGGAAGCGGTGACCGTTTTTTTTTTCTTGATTGCAGGCTTCTAAGCCTAGAGGTGAGATGTGGGGTCTTATTGACCCCGCATCTCACTGTAAAGAGCACCTATCATGCTTATTCCTATTACAAGGGATGTTTACATTTCTTGTAATAGAAACAAAAGTGATCAAAAAAAAATTTGGGGGAAAAAAAGTGTCAAGCTAAAATAAAAAACAGTAAAATTAACAATAAAAAAAAATGTAAAGTGCCCCTGTCCCCGTGAGCTCACACGCAGAAGCGAACGCATACATAAGTCCCGCCCACATATGAAAACGGTGTTCAAACCACACATGTGAGGTGTCGCCGCAAACGTTAGAGCGAGAGCAATAATTTTGGCCCTAGACCTCCTCTGTAACTCAAAACATGTAACCAGTAAAAGTTTTTAAAGCGTCGCCTAAGGGGATTTTTAAATAGCGAAGTTTGGCGCCATTCCACGAGCGTGTGCAATTTTGTAGCATGACATATTGGGTATCTTTCACATTATGCAAAAACATTGGGCTAACTTTCTTGTTTTGTTTTTTTTTTTAAAGCCCAAAACATTTGAAAAATTGCTGCGCAAATACCGTGCTAGATAAAAACTTGCAATGACCGCCATTTTATTCTTTAGGGTCTCTGCTAAAAAAAACATATATAATGTTTGGGGGTTCTATGTAATTTTCTAGCAAAAAAAATTATGATTTTTACATGTAGGAGAGAAATGTCAGAAATGGCCTGGTAGGCAAGTGGTTAATGAAATGCTGCTGTGGAGCGTTTTACGTGGGTAAAATGAAGCGCCCACTGTTTTGTAGAATCAGAGATCATGTATCCCTGATTTCTAAACACAAAATGGAGACACCCATAAGCCGACATGTGGGTTGATATCACAATTATAATCTTAAGTCTATTGGCTTTTTCAGTCTTGAGCATCTACCCCAACATGAACGTGGGGGGGATATTGATATCAAGCTTCTCCAGTTGGAGACCAGATGGACCTACACATTACAGGCCACCCGTTCTCCAGGCCTGAACGAGGGGATCATTTTTAAACCTTTCTTATGATGATATCCCCTTGAGATGAGGTGGGTCCTTGTTTGGGAACAACTATCTCTGCACCTTGAGCCCTACTGACCACAGTTTATGAATCCGTCATTTATGATTTTCTTTCATCCCATTTCTTTGGGTCCTCTGGTGGTCCCGTGTGTGTGCGCCCTGCCTTGGGCCTAGCTGCTGCCTATGAGACGGTGTTGCCGGCTTCTTGCCCACTGGGTAGCAAATGAAATTTAAACTAAATGACATATGTGACATAATTGTGTATACTTGTTGATTATCTGCTCACATTAAATGAGTATTGATAAGTGTGATGTACATGCATGATTCATTTGATTTGGCTGTCATTTCAAGGGCTGGGGTTTTGTTTTGTTTTTTTTGTTTTTTGGACGCACCCTTGTTTTGCCTGGGCCCTGTTCTGTCCCTGTCTATTGACTCCCGTACGGACGCGCAAGGGTGCGCATTAGGAGTAGCATTGTCCCCTCCTGGGTGATGCTGTCCCGATGCATGCCCGCCTTGAGGTGTTCTGTCTTTCACGGCTTCCATGCTGCACATTACATCTGCAGGACAGGTTCTCTGTCCTGCACTGTCTGCAGGGCTTGTATTTCCGCCCTGTTAGATGAAAACCGGATGTGATCATCATTTCCGGTTTCCTGGTTTCAGTCCGTGCTGCTTGCACCTCCTTGTTTGCGTCCGCGGGGCATCATTGCGGCGTGATGTCACATGCCGGTTTTGGCACCACGGGGGGATATTTAAACCCTAGACTTTGCAGATGCATCTTGATACAGCCCGGGAGCTCATGACACTACATGTCAGGTTTCCACAAGGTAACTACCCCCTTTCTAGTACTGGGATTGTTTGTGTTTCTATTAGAAGTCTGAAGGATTCTATACTAATTCAGATATACTTATCATGTTGCAGAGAATGCTTTTAGCTATATTTGCCTTTTGGCAATTTAGCTTTGTGCCTCTCTGCCACCCCCATACGTCTTTTCAGCTCTTGTGCTTGAGCGGGATGGGATTAGCTCAAGTATCAGTCATTCTGAGGTGAGGAGCCTTTTTCCCTACATATGCTCCCTGATACTATGAGATCGGGTTTGGTGACTTTTGTATAGGATAATGACTGACAGATGTTTTTATGCTTTACTAGATTGTGTAGATGACATTAAGTTAACCACATGGAGTGAACTTACCGATGCCGCTAATGATATGAGAGTGTGGTGAGTACGGTTCATATACAGTTGGTTGTGGACTGCTGCTTCCCCCACCCTTAAGTTGTTTTATTTATCTATTTTTACTTTGATGTATTATTCCCTGCAGATACTGCCGCACTTCTTACCTGTCTGACCTAATTGAAAACTACATCCCCCCCTATGGGAAGTCTGACACTTTAGGGATCAGTTTGGGGTCCAGGCAGCGGGAGTTTGTGGCCCCCCTCCCCCAGCTGTGCTCACTCCGGGACCCACCAAGGTACGGGGATTGGGTTCTGGGCTGTGTGTGGGCGGGGTGTTTTTTTGTTTTTTGACATGAACCATGCATCTACAAAGTTATATTGTATAAACAAAATTTTCTTTGTGTATTGAGATATGTTAATACATGTTTTGATTGTTTTCTTTTTATACACCTAAGGTTCTGTATAATTCCCTGGTTTTAATACTTTTAGTACCTGAATGCCTCCATCCTTTTCCTGATGAAGCCGTCTTTGCAAAACATGTTGAAACTGTAGGATGCAGGAACTCTAACTCTGTACTTACAACTCCAGTTCTCTCATTAGGTCAGGGTTGAGATAGGTGTATATACCCAGGACCATGAATGTAACTGTAGTTGTATATACTTTTATTGTGTCTTCAATGTACTATTTTGAATAAATGATTTATACTTTTATTAAATGTATTGTTTTTCTTCACATATGAAGTACCTCTAAAGTCCCATCTTCAACAAATTTTCTCCTCAAAACAGAAGAGGTGTGCCAGCTATGATCTATATGTGATTCTGCACAAGTGCGGCCGCCCTCTAGGAGTAAATATACTATAGGGTGGTTGGCAACCCATATACAACCCATATACAAGGCAAGGCTAAACCCCTCAGGTCCTTAAGAACAGGTATCTGCAATTTCCAACGGTCCCAAATTTTGTTATATTTTGTAGGGCAACTTCTATTAACATATTAACTTCCTAAGAGGAAGAGTGTTAATAATATCTGTTATCGACTCCTCCCGTGTGTGTGTGTGTGTGGGGGGGGGGGGGGGCGCCTGCATCCAATGATGGGCCACCTATTTCCTTGCACTAAACAGAGTTTCATGGATAAATATGTGGAATATTTATCAATGTCTGAGTCAGGGAAAATTTCCAAAAGGCATAGTTTAGGATCTAGAGATATAGGAGATCCCATGTGGTCATGGAGAAATTGGATCACCTGAGCCCAGAAGCCACGCACGTGCGGGAAGTGCCAAATCAAATGCCCAGATATACCTGGAGATATATGGCATTCAATAATGTTTTTTTTAAAACTGAAATCTGGGCACAAATATTTCTATTCCACTATATTCCTCAAAAGATACAAACACATTTTATGTGCACCAAATTCCTTTGCAAAAACTGCTATTAACTTGTGAGACTTAATGCACACAGCGACAAGAGGGACGTAAAATGTACATCTGAGTGTATCTCCCTGCTCGGTAGAGACAGATACAGCGTACAGCATGCTGCCAGCAGCTATTCAAGATAAATGACAGGTTGAAATGTGCAGCAGGTGCATGCAGATATACACACATCCAAGGAGAATTTCTGCGTTCGGGCAGGGCATATGTCTCTGCCTACAAGTAGGATGTACATATATCTTCCCACAGTCACTGCATAGTTCAGCCTGCCATTGATTTTGACAGGCTGTTGACAGCAGGTTTTATACTGCACCTGTGACTTCCAGGACTAAGTATTAAACCTGTATGCTGTATGGCCCACTTGCATCCTTGTGCATGAATCCTAAAAGTAGCGGTGGCATAATCACTGGTACATATAGCCTGTGCAGAGGGAAAATTACTTTAAGGCCGGGTTTACACATATGCGAATTGGATGCGGTTTTCTCCACATCCAATTTGCATGACAGGAGAGTGTGACCGGCTCTCAATGGAGCTGATTCACACAGCTCCGGGGTGGCCGCGGTCTTCATTGAAGAAGGGTCCTGTGCGTCTTCTGGTCTGAATCAGGTGCAAATTCAGCCAAAAATGTGGAACTGATTTGCGCCTGAATCTGTGAACAGGGACGCACCGGACCCCATGCTGTGAGTCGCGGAAGCAGCATATGTGAACGGAGCCCTAAGCCTCTTTTTTTACTACTTAGATCCTCTGTCATATGTTCCTCTGCAGTGTCTCTTCCAGGAGTGGGGACTGGTAACCCATCACCGGAGACTGTGCCTGCTTTGACCAGTCCAAGTCACCTAGGGTGCAATGTGGCTATCTAAAAAAGAACTCTTTCATTCTGCAGTGGAAGAGCAAGACCAAGTGTATCATGTGTGTATGGAAAGTAAAAGGGGATTTGTACAATTTTTTTGTGTTTGTGTTTCTGTTCTGCTGTTCATGAGGCCTTAGGTGGGTGACCTGAGGGCCTGCATGCTGAAGGTACAGAGAGCTGACTGAGGGGCTGTCATCAGAAGATTTATTCTCCGCTAGAGAAAGGTGTCACATGGATGTTGTAAAGAGGCAACCAATTTTCGCTGGGCATTTGTGAGTACAGACTGCTGTGACAGATCTTAGAGATTTTTGGACTGCTGCCACCCCTCTTATGCTAGAGAGTTAGCTGTATATGAGTATCCCACTCTAAATCTATCCCAGTTACTCCAAAAATAAAAACAACAAAAAAAAAAAACACCCCTAGACTGTTTTTTTAGGCAAAGAGTGACTGTGTGCCTGGCTGCAAGGCAATCCACCAGGAAAAGAGCTTGGGCAATTTCCAGGGGCTTCTTCAGGGGTAGTGCTACATTAACATGATATTCCAACACCCCCCTCAGATCCTTGGGCACCCAGGCTTTGAAATGATTAAAACAGGGTCACAGTTGCTACCTTTCTGTTCAGCAGACTTTTATGTCAAAGTAGTTGGGTTGGCTGTAAAAGCAGCCCGATCACTTTTACAGAACTCTCATGTTACCCCCTTTCCTGCTCTACCTTTGTGGTTCCTCCAGCGAGCCTGGGACCACAAAAACCACAGCAGGATGGACTTTCATCCCTTGATGTCCACTGCAGTGTGTGAACCAGCTCTGAGCATTTTCTGTTTCAGACTTGTCAAAATCCTGGCAGCAAAACTGGAGGCTTGTTAGCCCCCCTGTGATAGTTATAAAATTAAATGAACAAAAAAAAAAAAAATTGCAATCAAATAAAACAGATTTTTTTTTTAAAAAAGCACCCCCATCACCATGCACACACAAATGCAAACAAGCACTTGTCCCAGAGTGAGGGGAATATGGTAATTATAGGTCCTTCGTTTACCATTAACCCTAAACTGATGTGACATAAAGGCTTTTAAAAGTACACTTCTTACCAACTTTGAATACTGTAACTTTTCACCACAGTTTTGAAGCTTGACATATTTGGTTTCTATTTACCCGACACTACCTCATCTTTATTTTGTACAAAAAAATGGGGATTAAATTGTGTGAGCTAAAAAATCATTTTGATGGAATTTTTCTGAAAATATAGATTTGATAAAAAGTTTCACTAATATCATACAACATAAGGAATTGCAACTACTATTTTTATGTTCTACAGGGCCTCTGCTTTCAGGACTCAATTTTCTTGCTCCTCTTTGTCCCTCTCATTTGTCATTGTCATAATGGTTAAATCTGCAAAATAGTGGATTATCCCGCACACTGCCTGCTTTCATTATAGGTACTGTACACCTTTATTGTGGTTTAGAATAAATATACAGTAAGATAAGCACAAGGGCACCTGTATGCACGGGCTTAATTCTTTTCAACCCATTGTTAGGTTGATTCTGGTGAAGATTAGATAGTATGATACAATCCTATTTCTATATAATTAAACAGTGAATTAATCTTTTCAAAAGCAGCAATTGCCAAAGACAGGAATTCAATAGAAAGTTTATTATAAAGATTTAATTTCACTTAAACATCAAAAAACCAACATTCTGTAAACATTTGGAGATTGCCATTTTCTTCTTTTCACTGTATAGAAGCTGGCACTATGTCACCTGGGTGAACGTAGCAGTGTGTTTCTCTTAGCTTATCTATTCCTCATCATCGGCTTACCATAAATTCCATTAGGTGCTTAACATAAATATGCATCTTTATATATATATGTACTTACATCTTCTTAGTCAATAGATAAGCTTTAAAACAAGCCCACCCTGATCTCTATAGCTGCAGGCACTGTGGCCGAGGCTTCTTTAGGCCCTGGCACCCTGGGGCACAAATCTCCCCCCAAATATCCCCTCTGGTGCCCTGCATCTACCAACATTTATCTGCACAGAATCATTCTGACTGCTGATGTTCATGGCACTTACTGTACTCCATGTTTCTATACTACAATGTTTTTTATAGATTGATTTGCAAGTAATCTGTAAAAGAAATTGTGGAATAAAGATTGAAAGCACAGTTAGTCTCATAAACATAGTGCAGTCGGAAAGGGTGATGCAGAATGCAATGGCCACTGAACACCAATATTGTTTTGGGGCATTGACCTCCAAAATCAGCTTTTGAGCATTAGCCATCACCTTTTAAGGGGGCAATTACCACTGGCCACCAACACTTAAGGGTGCCCTGACCCCCGTTGTTACAGGGAGCATTTACAAATTTACCTTTAAGGGTGAACACACCAATGACACCCAACATTTAAGGAAGTACTTATCAATGACCATAAACACAGGGGAGCACTTATTCTTGGCTGCTGCACTCTATGTGCAGAGATTTCTTTGATTGATCGATGTGAAGGGAGGAATCTGTTAAGTTCTCTTTTTTTGTTTAGCCCACAGGCTGCATGAAAAAAAAGGACATTACATAAATGCCCAACAAGGACCAGTGACGTACTGGTACATCGTTGGATTTTGAGTGGTTATACCAGGGTGATGCCTGCAGTTAGCCGCTGGATCTCTTTTAAAAGCAGTGGGAAAGGACGCCCCACCCCTGCCACCATCCACGGCTTTCTCTGACTCTCCTGTCCCACCCAGGAACCCAAGAATGCAGCTGGTTGTTCTGCCTGCTGACCATAGAGCTGATCAGAGACCGGAATGGCTTCAATCACCTCTACGGTTTAAGAAACAGGAAGCTATGAGCATTTCATCACTTTGGTTCCGCCAGATATAAACATCACCATTTTTTAATTGGGGAAGTATCAAATTACACCGATCTTGGTGTGATCAGATGCTTTAAGGGCTAATAGACTCCAGATTTTTTTTTTTTAAAAAGAGTACCTGTCACTGCCTATTGCTATCACAGAGGATATTTACATTCCCTGTGATAACAATAAAAGTGATTAAAAAATAAAAAATAAAGGACAGTGTAAACATAAAAGAAAACAAAATAAAGAATTTTAAAAAATTAAAGCACCCTTGCCTCCCCCACCCCCCTGCTCACGTGCAAACGTAAGCGCCAGTGCCGGTCCGAAGTTGATATGTAAACAGCGCTTGCACCATGCATGTGAGGTATCACCGTGAATGTCAGGTGGAGGGCAGTAATTCTATCACTAGACCTCCTTTTAAAGCGTCGCCTATGGATATTCAAAATTTACGTAGTTTGTCACCATTACACGGGCATGTACAATATTAAAGCATGTAATGTTTGGTATCTATTTACTCAGTGTAACATCATCTGTTGTATCGCATCAAACAATTGGGCAATATATTGTGTTTTTGTGCATTAAAATTCAAAAAAGTGTATTTTTTCCATAAAAATTGTGTTTAAAAAAACGGCTGCTCGAATACTGTGTGACAAAAATTGCAGCACCTACCATTTTCTTCTCTAAGGCCTCTGTTTTTAAAAAAAAAAAAATGTAATGTTTGGGGCTTTAAAGTAATTTTCTAGCAAAAAATACAGATTTTTTTTAATGTAAACAAAAAATGTCAGAAAAGGCTTGGTCTTCAAATGGTTAGAAGATTGGGTGATGTGTGGTATAAGCTTCTAATGTTGGGCAAAAAATGCCAGGACAGGTCAAACATCCTCAAATGACCCCTTTTTGGATTGTAGACACCCCAAGGTATTTGCTGAGAGGCATGCTGAGTAGATGGATGATTTTATTTTTTGCCAGATGGAATTTAGATTTGCATAACTGTGCATTTGTTGCAAGTCCTTTTGAGTTACAAAAACAGTGTGCTTCCAAACCACTTCACATCATATCACTCACATTCACCACACCCTCTTATCCCCATAGTAAAAAAATAAAAGACTAGTAAGGCCTATTCTTTTCGCTGCCTAGTTTTCTACTACTTTGTCATTCATTTGCATTCTCTCAATGTTTGAATTAAAACATCTGCCAGTGTCCTATGTCTTTATTACATTTCAGCATAATTTTGCTCATTAAAGGTGTCCTGAGACTGGTCAGTTTTACACTGCTTTATCATCTCTTTTCATTTAATTCTTGTAGGAAAACATCTGCTTGTTCCCTGTGTCTCTAGTAGCTTGTGGCCTAGTCTTGCTTATTACAACTGCCAAGCTGCTAGCCCATTCTGAACTGTTTTAATGTCTACAGCCTCATAATTCCTGAAGAAAAACATATGTCTGTGCCTTGTGTCTTTCGTAGATTTTAGCATTGACCCCTAACCACAGGCGGTCAGACTCGCTTTCCCCAGAATAAATCATGAGATAAATACTGATAAGCCACTAAGCATCAATCCTCACTAGCCTCACTGGTTAACTCTGCAGCATTACTCACAGGAAGGCCAATTTGAAGGGTAGAAGAAGGCTCCACATAGTGTATTTCCATAAACCAAATTTGGATTTATTAAATGTAAAATATACTCACAAACAAAAGCAGTAAAAACAACAAATTAAAAAAAATCTGAAGCAGGTGTCATTCAGCGTGCATGATGACATCACATCCTCTGCTTTGTCCAATGCGCTTCATCGCAATTGACATCATCAGCTGCCAGCCTTAGGGTTTAAGTTATCCTCCGGTCTTAAATGGTTTTGTAAACGTGTGTAAAAAAACACAAAAAGGGCTCTGGCAGTGAAAGGGTTTGCTGCTTTAAAGGGTTAAAGCATCCCCAAGCTTGTAATTTAAAATATTTTGTGTGTTTCTTTGTCACCCCTAAAGCAGCATGAAAAGGACCCTCTGCCCATTGTATGGTATTTCAGTTTTATTCACTCTCTAAGTTCAGGTTTGCAGAATTTAAAACAGGATTCACCGAAATCAGCAAATTCAACCCTAGCAGATTTGCCATACATTTTCCTCTGTAATGGCCCCACATTCTATGGCCATTATGGGGGTTTCTCTTCTCCTTTTCAGAATAATTTTATCTCTTGGAAAATGCAACAGAAGGTGCTGGAATAAACTAAGGTGGGCAGAAACACTAATATTATGCAAGACAGATCTGACTGTTGAGGCATCCAAAACATATAAGAAACCAGAGGCTGGCTAAGTTCTCCAAACTTCATCTGTAGCTAAAAAAAATAAAAAATCAGTTTTCGGTGCCCTTTATAAGCTTAATGAAGATAGTTTACAGAAGTAAAATGAGAAGCTAGTAAGGGCATACTTTATGAACATACATGCATGTCTTAAAGATAGCTTTTGGTAGGTATGTAGGTTTCTACATGTTTTGATGGAAGAAGACTGATAGCATAAGAGGGAGAAATATGGAGTGGATGTACTATTTTTTTTTTGTTTTAGATAATTTTAGATAATAGAATAAAGTCTAAGTTTTTAACATTTTGTTTTTGGATTCTTTATTTGTGTTTAGGTAGGTACCTTAGCAACATTTTTAGGCAACTAATAAATAACACACATGCAAGAGAAAATAAAAAGAACCAGATATTTATGCTAACCTTTTTCCCAAGCTGGCCAAGAATGATTGCAGACATATGTTCCTTTCTTCATCCAGAAGTAAATCAAAGGGGCCTGGAAACAAAGCACTGAGAGAGGACATCAAAATTATTGACACGCAGAGATGTTGCTAGGACTGGGCATTTGAGGCATGTTGTTCTGTGGTGTGGTGTTACTACTATGTGGGAATCCTGCTTCCTGTGACTCTGCAAGGACATAACAGTAATGCCTAGCTTCCTCTGACCCCACTGGGAAATATTTTACTGAAAGGTCGGTTAAAAATTTACCTACAATCCTCCTTTGACATGTAAAGAGCTACAGATTACCCAATACTAATACTTAAAGTGACACTAAAGTGTCTGTGTCTGTGTATGGATGATGGCACTGTAATTATTTTAATGAAAAAATAAATTTTTAGTCCTCTGCTGCTTGTCACGTGTTAAAAAAAAAACAGTCTTTGAAATACAGAGTAAAAATAAATAATTGATATTAATAAACTGGCATACAAATATATATATTAGCAACTACATGGTGTGAGTGGATTTCTGCAATCACAAGCTGTGTCACACTTCTCCAGCCTGTGTCAATTGTGTGTATGTGCTCAGCATAAGAGGGGGGGGGGTGAAGTCTCCATCAATCAACATTTAATATCCAACCCTCCTTGTGTTAAGTCATTTAGTGGGCATAGAGTTGGAGGGAGTTGGCAGTCATTTACCACAGTGTATACACCCGCATGTGTTTCTATCGTCACCTGGGCAGCTCAGATGTGATCAAGGAGTAAATGTTCAGCATAGAAAAACACTGCAAACTGAGCATATGCACTAGCTGCCAATGTCTGCTCTGCAGAATTCCCAGCTGCGGTGGAGACATGGACAGGAATAAGGGCTAGAGAACAACAGGGTCAGCCGGGTTTTTTGCAGTATACAGAAAATGAATCTCGTAGTGACAGAGTAAGTATGAACAGCATGTAATAACACAGCAATGATTGATTGTTTTTAATGATGTGGGTTTAATGACACTTTAACCATGTCTTAAAGCATTTGTATTTTTTTCTTTTTGCAAAAAAATAGCAAACATGTTATATTTACCTGGTTTAGCACAGAGTGGACCCAAACCTCTTTTTCTGGGGTATCCTGCAAGCGATCCAGGCTCCACTTTTTTCTGTGTGTCACCATAGGTAGCCACTTACTATGGTGGCAACACCTGCGGGCTCGCTCCCAACCCCTTCTGTCTGTGTCCATTGATACACACAGCGTGGTTCATCCCTGCCCCCCGCTCTCTGCTCAAAGGATTTCATGGCTCCTGCCTCTCTCTTTGATAAGGAGAGAGAAAGACCAGCGCTGCTGCAGATGGGCACAGCGTTGGATTCAGAATGGGCTCAGGTAAGTATGGGGGGGGGTGGCGATACTTCAATGGAACATTACTTTAGGTAGAAAAATTTTCTGCCTTTGGAAACACTCTAGCCCAAAACATAACCTAACCCCTACATTAACATTTAATGTCTCCCTTAACCACTTACGGGCCGCCCGCCGTTGTTTTACATCACTACTTTAAAGAGGATTACCATTGTTATGGCAGCAGCTAGCTGCCATATCCCTGATATCCTCTTCTTTAGCGGATTGTCCGCTTTCAGATAAAAGTGGTCTCTGCAGATTCGCCACAAGATCACTTTTATCGACGGTGGGAGAGGGCCCCTTCCGGAGCCCTCCTCCGCTTACCGGAGCCGTCGATAGCGGCGGAGGCAATCGCTTCCTCTTGCTGGCTTGGTATGGAGACAAGTGAGGGAAAGATGGCCCCCACCCATCTCCATATCATTGCAGGGCGGAAGCAATGTCAAAACGTCACTTCCACCCATAGCTCTTAAAGGGACATTTTCTTTTCTTTTTTTTTTTTTTATTTTATTTTTATTTAATTGCATTTCTGTGTAAATATGAGAACTGAGGTATTTTGACCCCAGATCTCATATTTAAGATTTCCTATCATGCTTTTTGTCTATTACAAGGGATGTTTACATTCCTTGTAATAGAAAAAAAAGTGACACAATTTTTTTTTAAAGGACAGTGTAAAAATAAAAATAAAAAGGTAAAATAAATAAGAAAAAAAATGTTTTTAAGCGCGCCCGGTCCTGCCAAGCTCGCGCTCAGAAGCGAACGCATATGTGGGTAGCGCCCGCATATGAAAATGGTGTTCAAACGACACATGTGAGGTAACGCCACGATCGGTAGAGTGAGAGCAAAAATTCTAGCTATAGACCTCCTCTGTATCTCAAAACATGCAACCTGTAGAATTTTTTGAATGTCACCTATAGAGATTTTTAGGGTAAAAATTTGTCACCATTCCACGAGCGGGAGCAATTTTAAAGCGTGACATGTTGGGTATCAATTTACTTAGCCTAACATTATCTTTCACAATATAAAAAAAATTGGGCTAACTTTACTGTTGTCTTATTTTTTTAATTAAAAAAAGTGTATTTTTTCCCAAAAAAGTGCGCTTGCAAGACCACTGCGCAAATAAGGTGTGACAGAAAGTATTGCAACAACTGCCATTTTATTCTCTAGGGTGTTAGAAAAAAAATATATAATGTTTGGGGGTTCTAAGTAATTTTCTAGCAAAAAAAAATGTTTTTACCTTGTAAACCCCAAATCTCAAAAAGAGGTTTGGTCCTTAAGTGGTTAAAGTAAACCTTTTACAACTTTTTTTTAACACCTCCTTTAATGTAAGCCTTTTAGAAAGTTACTTCCTTCTAAAAAAGATATGGTGAAAACACTCACCCACTAGTGGTAGTAGTTTCTTTTTTACCTAGTCACAATGACTCATCATCACATCTGCCCAGTTAGTAGGAACCTAAGCCAAAAAACTATAATGCCCCGTACACACGGTCGGACATTAATCGGACATTCCGACAACAAAATCCTAGGATTTTCTCCAACGGATGTTGGCTCAAACTTGTCTTGCATACACACGGTCACACAAAGTTGTCGGAAAATCCGATCATTCTGAACGCGGTGACGTAAAACACGTATGTCGGGACTATAAACGGGGCAGTAGACAATAGCTTTCATCTCTTTATTTATTCTGAGTATGCGTGGCACTTTGTGCGCCGGATTTGTGTACACACGATCGGAAATTCCGACAACGGATTTTGTTGTCGGAAAATTTTATAGCCTGCTCTCAAACTTTGTGTGTCGGAAAATCCGATGGAAAATGTGTGATGGAGCCTACACACGGTCGGAATTTCCCACAACAAGGTCCTATCACACATTTTCCGTCTGAAAATCTGACCGTGTGTACGGGGCATAAAACTGAACCAGAGGTGGAGATGGTAGAATGATCACTATTGATCTGCAATGTGGCAGATGTGGTAATCACAATATTGGCTGAACAGAACTCCATTGTTTTTGGTATGTAAAACATGTCTTTTTTTTTGTCTTTTTTGGGCGTCATTCAATGAGTTAAACCTTAACAGTAAATGCTACTTTCTGTGCTGGTGAGTTTTCCAGAGCCATAATGCTTGGAAAAAAGTCTCTTAATGCTTAATTCTATACTGTTATTTCATATCTGTTACAGACAGGCCAAGGGCATGTACTGTTAAATTATCATTTATTAGTATTCCTATTAGACTTAGCAATTGGACACACTGGTACACTGATACCAGAAAGATCTGTGTAATGATGAAGTTATAGTGGAATATTAATATTTGTAAGAATGTTTCCCAAAATGATCAGTCAGTCCACTGTCCTTGAGTAATTTACTGTAGCAAATGGTGTGCAGTAAAACTACACAAAACCCTAACACGTCTCATGCACAATGCTCTTAATATTAAGCACTCCTTGCAAGAAATGCATTTGAGTTCTCTGTGGTTTAACTACACATTGTTAGCTTCAATAAGTTACCTAAATAGAGCGGATCAAGAGTAATCATTCTGAGAATTATTCTTTCAAGAACCATCCTTAACATTTAGTTTCACGTTTTCATATTTCTTTTTTCTTTTAGTTAAGTAAAAAATACACTAAAAAAGAGAGGTTGAGGTTAAGCATTTTAAGGTTGAGGCTTTAGGTTTACTGTTTTTATCCAGGTTGTCATGCATGGGGGGTTTACCCCTTCCCCTTCATTGAGTTAGTTTCCGGGCAGGCGAACAGTCACGCAGAGAACGCCTGGGTTTCAACTCATGGTGGGCATCTGGGGTGCAGGGACCTTCCAGTCGTCTGCCCTCCGTCTTGCTACTCCGGCGGACATGCTCAGTCCGCCGGTGAATCTCTGTGTTTTGGTGGGTTGCGCGCTGACGGTGCGCATGCACGATTGGGGATGGAGAGGTATGCGTGCACCCCAGGAGGTCTTTAGAGAGGCAGACTTAGGACACAGATGACACCAGTCAGGAAGTAGGTATAAGCGCACGGCAGTCCAGTTATGGCATTCGCTCCACAGTAGCTGGATGTCAGGACGCTGTGTGCTTTTCCAATCCCCTGAAGGTAATGATTCATTTTAAACTTTAGAATGAATGTCCTATTTGCAATGTGTAGTTATTCACTCACTGTTAGGGATGGGCTTTATGTTCGGGTCGAACTTGAGTTTGACTCAAACATTGGCTGTTCGTCAGTTCGCTGAACAATTTGGGGTGTTCGCTGCAAATTCAAAAGCCATGGAACACCCTTTAAAAGTCTATGGGAGAGATCAAAAGTGCTAATTTTAAAGGCTTATATGCATGGTATTGTCATAAAAAGTGTTTGGGGACCCGGGTCCTGCCCCAGGGGACATGAATCAATGCAAAAAGAAGTTTTAAAAACTGATGTTTTTTTGGGAGCAGTGATTTTAATGCTTAAAGTGAAACAATAAAAGTGTAATATTCCTTTAAATTTCATACCTGGGGGATGTCTATAATATGTCTGTAAAGGGGCGCATGTTTCCCGTGTTTAGAACAGTCTGACAGCAAAATGACATTTCAAAGGAAAAAAGTCATTTAAAACTACTCGCGACTATTAATGAATTGTCGGTCCGACAATACGCATAAAAGTTAATTGATAAAAACGGCATGGGATTTCCCCAAAGGGGAACCCCGAACCAAAATAAAAAAAAAATGCGTGGGGGTCCCCCTAAATTCCATACCAGGCCCTTCTGGTCTAATATACAAAAATGACACTTTTTATGGATATATATTTACTTTATGGAATAATGTTTATTGATATTGTATATCTTTAATAATATTATAGATGTACACGTGTGTTTCCTGGAGAATACCCCTGAGGAAAGAATTTATTTGAAACACGTCTGGTTAAGGATCACATTTGACCGTGTGCTGCTATATTGGTGTTTTCTACACAGTTTTGTATACATTCCAACCATTTGTCCTAAGTGACCATGCTTTTAAAGTTTTTTATCAAATAAATATTTTGTATTTTATAAACACTCTTTCATACTTTTTTTGTATAGATATCAATGCCTTTTAAGTCCGTTTAGGGGTACTTATTCTTTTAGTTTACAATTTCTGGATGTGGCATTATATCTATGTGAACAAAGAGTTGGGGGCACACCCTAAAAAATGCATAAAAGATGGTGCAGCCATAAGACCATACAGACAGAAAAAAAGATTAAAGTGCACACATACAAAAATTACATTTAACTGCTGCAAGGCTATTTAAAATAAAACCTGAGCATATTCAGAAATTATGGGGATTTAGTTACACCATATGGCCATATAGAGCTAAGCCCACTACTACGTCAAAGTACCCCAATATCAGTGGGACCTACGCTATCCATGGAATGGAAGATCCTGCTTCTCTGAACAATGGGAGTATACACTCCTCTATATGGGAGAACTAAAGGACTCCTCCTATAACACAGGTGGACACTAATAAGAGGCAATGATGGGGGGTAGGGTGCTCCAGCCCAAAGGGATTTGGTAAGAATCCATACACTAGACAAAGATTTGGGGGGCACACCCTAAAAAATGCATAAAAGATGGTACAGCCATAAGGCCATACAGACATATCTATAAGATCATAAGACCATACAGCCATATCTATGTGAACACAGTTGCTGACCTCCCTATTTTACTGTTTTAGGTTTAATTTTTTGAGCTGGGTATATTTTATTTATTATAAAATATACCTGTCTATTTATATGTTATATAGTCTTGTGATTTTCTCAGACTTACATATCCAGTTGCTGATCATCAACAGTATATAAACGTCATTACTTTGACATTTAATACCGGGGTTATGGTCGTAGCTAGAAGTGATCTCAGTGGCGGATTTGCCACAGGATCACTTTTAGGGGTGGCGGGAAAGGTACCCTCCTCTCGCCACTTTCCGGACGTTTCTGCGTTTACCAGAGCCATTGGTAAACCTGGAAATCGAGTCGAGTGAGAGCAAGATAACCCCCACTGGGCTCTTTGCCCTTGGAGGATCTGAGTGACATCTGATGTCCCTTCCAGTTCTCAGGCAGATAGACAGGATTTTTTTTTTTTTATTAAAGTCAAAATGTAATTTTTTCTTTTTTTCCTTTTAAAGGTAAATGAGAGCTCTGTGGTCTTTTTGACCCCAGATCTCTCAATAAAGAGGACCTGTCATGCTTATTTCTTTCTCAAGGGATGTTTACATTGTAATAAAAAATAAAGTGACAGTTTAAAATTAAAAGTAAAATTGAAAAAAAAAAATGTAAAGTGATCCATCCCTCCATGCTCGGGCGTAGAAGCGAATGCATGCGTAAATTGTGACTGCACATGTAAACGGTGTTCAAACCACATGTGAGGTTTCGCCGCGATCCTTAGAGTGAGAGCAATAATTCTAGTGCAGGACCTCCACTGTAACTTTAAACTGGTAATCTGTAAACATTTTTAAAGTGTCGCCTGTAGTTTGTTGCCATTCCATGAGCATTCGCAATTTTAAAGCATTTTAAAGCATGACATGTTAGGTATCTATTTATTCGGCATAACATCTTTCACATTATACAAAAAAATTGGGCTAACTTTAGTGGTGTGGTTTTTTTCATACATTAAAGTGTATTTTTCCAAAAAAATTGCGCTTGAAAGACCGCTGCGCAAATACAGTGTGACATAAGATTTTGCAAAGATCGCCAATTTATTCTCTAGGGTCTCTGCTAAAATATATATATATATATATATATATATATATATATATATATATATATATATATATATAACATTTTAGCAGAGACCCTAGAGATTAAATTGACGATCGTTGCAATATCTTAGAACCAGAAACAAAAGAGCCAGAAACATTGTACAAATTAGATGCACATCATGTAAGGAGGCTCCAGATTCAGAGGGAGACAATAAACCAAAATTTTATTTTGAACAGAACAAAAACAGACAATTTTATAGACTAAATTCCTAGTATGTAAAATATTTTACTAGGCTGCAATTTCTGAATGAGACACCAGGCAGGTTCTACTCAATAAACCAAAATCACAGTGCATTGCTTTACTGAAGCTGCTTACATAGTGTACACTAAGTCTGTACAATTTTTGGTTTTTCCCATGAAAAAAATGCACTGAAATTTTGATTTATTGCTTAAAACCTGCCTGGTGTCTCACTATGAAATTTGCAGCCTAGTGAAACTGTTTATATTCTATGAATTGAGTTTGTGCGGTATTTCTGCTTACATAGTGTGCATTGAGTCTGCACAAACTTTTTGCTGTTGTCTTCTATGGTTGTGGAATAATACACAGAATTTTTATTTCATGATAAAACCTGCTTGGTTTCTCCTTCCTAAAGTGTGACCTAATAAGGCTGTTATTTATGAAATACCATTTTGTGGATAATAATACACCTTCATTTTATTTACTGCTAAAACCTGCCTCATCATTTCCACTTAAATTGCAGCCTGCTAAAGCTGCTGAAATAATGTTCATCGAGTATTTACAATACTTCCGGTTACATTAAAATGTTTATTTCACAACACAATCTGCCTAATCTCTTCCTTTGAAATTGTGGCCCAATCCAGCAGCTTACATACTGTGCATTAACTGTTCACAATTTTTGGCTATTTAATATATATTTTTTCAATGTAATACCAGATGCATATTTTTATTTGAAGCTTTAAAAATAAAAAAAATCCATGAAAATATTAAAAAAATATAAAAAAATGTTTATTCTTTGTAAAAAAAATTAAATAGAAGGGTGTTTTTTTTAATTTTTTTTAGCAATGATAAGAATTAATGGTTTTTAAAGCTTTATAATGTGCTTATGATTGTTTGATCACCAATAAATAACGATGTTAAGGTAAATAGTTCAGATGAATCACTGCTCACTATGGCAACTTGTAAACACACAGCAGCGATATAATGCTGGTGTTCATCATGACCCCCTACCCCGAGGAAGTCACGTGAAAAGTGACACAATGCGTCGGGAAGAGCCAGTGACATAATTTCCGACATCTCTGTGACTCAGAAGTATTGTGAGAAGGAGATTTACTGTTCCGTGGATAATTTTACATGCTTTGTGACAAGTAGTGTTGATCATTCATCCCCCAGCGGAGCTTGTCCAGTCTTAAAGAGGGAGTCCCGCGAAAAAAAAAAAAATTAAATGTCAGCAGCTACAAATACTGCAGCTGCTGACTTTTAAAATAAGGACACTTACCTGTTTCAGGGTCCAGCGATGTCGGCACCCGAGGCCGAACCGTCGCTCAGCTCTCGGGTGCTGCCACCGCCATCTTCTGTAAGGGAATCAGGAAATGAAGCCTTGCGGCTTCACTTCCCGGTTCCCTACTGTGCATGCGCAAGTCGCGCTGCACAATCAGAATGGTCCCTGCCATCTCTGGGACCCGTGTGTGTCCCAGCAGACAGCGCGGGGGGACGGGAAGTGGCGTAGACTCCCGTGGGAGTCTACACCCGGAAGTGGGTGCAAATACCTGTGTTAGACAGGTATCTGCACCCCCCTCCCCCCTGAAAGGTGCCAAATGTGACACCGGAGGGGGGGGGTTCCAAAAAGCGGAGGTTCAATTTTTGTGTGAACCTCCGCTTTAATAATACATCCTAAGAGAAGTACAATTAGACTGGAGACACACCAGACCAACAATATATTATTCTAAAAGGCAATGTAATGGGTCATATATCTAAGGTAAGCAGACATTGCACATAGAGGTGTCTGGTGATTTTTTTTTTTTTTTTTAAATAGCTGTCTTTCTACGGATGGACTTCTTACTTTCATTCTGCACCATTTGATTTGTGCCCTTGAAGTGGACTTTTATTATCACAGGAGTTCTTTTGGACATTGTACATACTGTATGTGTCACTAAATGTTTTTTTCACGAATCAGTACATCCATGATGTTATATTTTATGTTTTTTTTTCTTCTTGAACAGTGCACCATTTCTCTCATATATATTTCTATAAATATAGCATTGAGATATGTTGTGACAGCAAACAATGGGGAGAGGGGTAGGCGCAAAGGCAATAGTTCTCATTCTAATATAGTTCATACATCTAGATTGGTGGTCCACACTCTAGAGCAAGCTGTTCCAAGAGTTGTAACTCACTGAGGAGATAAGAGAGGTAGCAGAGAGGGAAAGTGCCACTAAGATCTGTTGTGACCAATACTTTCCCTAATCAATTCAACCCTATTAACGCTCATATCATATCATACTGTTTGTAACACCACATACAGCTGAAAGGCATCGCCCAAACATTTAATTTAAATTGGTGTTTTTCCAGTATCCCCGCTGTACAGTATTTAAAACATTTTTCAATTGGTACTTGTCTCCTATTCCAGTGCTCAGCTCCTCATAACCTTTGTTTGACAATCCCTTGTCTATAAGACTTGAAACTGGTCAAAGTTTATTTTCAAGATTTGCCCTCTGTAGACCTCATTAAAGTTCACTATTTTGGGCTTTTTCAAAGGGTTTAACAAATGGCCCCAAAGCTGACCCCAGGCTGGTTTGCTCATCCCCAGCATGGACCCAAAATTCAATACCAACGATGATTTCAAATGGCAATAATTTTTTTGGTGTTAAAAACAGAAACCACATGTCTTTGGGATCCTAACAAAAGCCAACAGACACATTAGATCTGAATGTAAAGGTAGGTTTCTGCTTTACCTATAGGTCTTACACTCGTAGTGTACATTTCTTCAACAATTTGAAGCCCAACACATCTTATTAGTACTGGCCCAGGGGGCAAATGACACCCTTCCACACAGCCTATTCCTCCCCTGATAATATTTTGAATCTTTGCACAAAATGTAATGTATCCAGAGTGGTACAGAATTTCACTTTCAGTTAAACTTGACAATAGCAAATCAAAATGATATGTTGTAGATTGAAACATTACTATTGATCAATCATTTTTGTAATGGGACTGACATTGAGCTACTTGGAGCATTCAATTAAGTCAAATACTGGTATTGTGCGTTCAAATTCTTAAAATCAGCTCAGTAAAAAAAGCATTTAAGATAAGAATTGTTTGTTGAAAATTCCATTTGTAGCATTAGTGATCATAAGGGAAAAGACCACAATTGAGCTCTTTCATTGCAAACGATGTGATAGGTCTACCAACATATATCTCTCCTTAGGTATATACAACTAGCGTTTGGAAAATATAATTTATTATAAATATCTCTTCATATTTGGAGAATTATTGTGACACAACTGCAGGTGTACTGCTTAAACATATTTGCAATTTTAGATTATTTCCCTTCATACAAATCCACGTTTAGCCATTTCTTCCGGGACTATGTACTCTTCATTTTATTTTCATTGGCAGCACACAGTGTTCAGTCTGAATATTGTGTGCAGTGTTCATGGTTCCAAAAGATAGCTTCAAATGCAGTTGACATATGGCTGATCCCCCTCTTAATATGTGCACAACTGAATAAATAGTCCTTGTGCTGGATCAAACCAATCTCCCATCAAATTAAGAGAGTTTAAATCTCCGTCTTTAATTAAACATTAAAGAAACCATTAAAGAGCAGGAGAAGGGAGCCTGTGCTTCCAGCTGACAGACTTTTATTCACAGGTGATTAATAGATGAAACATGCACAAATGTATTAAACCAAATTTAGCTTCCAATGTATGAAAAATAATGATGTGGAAGATTCCAGGTTCTTGATTTTCTTTCTAAATCCATATGTTGTTTCACACAATTACATTTCAATTAAAACATACATTCAGTTATTTAGTTTTGGTAGCTGAAATGATTGCTCTTTCATGTTTCATATGAACTTTAAAGATGGAATGCAACTAAATATCATATTGCAATTATTTGTATTTGAATCCATCCAGTCCTGATTTGTAGAGCTTTGCCACAGATCACATTTCTCAAAACAACCAGTGAAGGAGTTAACTCGGCTACACCTCTAATAAATAGATCCAAGGGGCCAAGTAATGCCTACTACCTGTATCAAGGATAAGTCAACCATCACCCCCCACTAATTCAAAGGAGGATGGCAAACTTGCAAACAGCATTTATAAAAAGGTTGGGCTGGAGGTCCCCAAGAATTCGTCAACAAGCAACAACTGGTTTTACAAAAATATATGTTGCTTTATTGAAAAATCACAATATCCACCAAATACAAATATATATATATATCTACCATATGATCAAAATAAAATTGACAAAGTTGTCAAAAGGGCACAAGTAGCTACCACAGACATTCATCCATCCACATACATGCTTTTTACTTCAACTTACAGATCTCTTCTCCGCTACCATGTGAATGGACAATGAAACAAGAAATAGAACACTAATGAACTCATCTCTATGCCACTCAACTCCTTTCTCCTAATAGCATACTCCTTGCACTGCGGCACAACTGATTGGCTTCTTGTGCTGCTTTTTTCTCTTTAAGTCTGGGTTCTGCTGTACAGAGATTGCAAGAGGCTGATATCTGGAAAATTTACAAGGCTTGCATAAAAATAAATAAATAAAACATTGATAAATATTAACCACTTCCGGACCAGCTGCCGCAGTTTTACTGCATCAGGTTGGCTTGGCTGGGCAAATCGACGTTACCTTACGTCGTTTCACCTTTTGGCCACTAGGGGCGTGCGCCCACAGCATATGCCCGGAGCCCATGCGAGTGCCCAGCGAGCGCAATGACTGCCGGGCACCCGCGATTGCTCGTGACAGAGCGAAAACCGGGATCTGTGTGTGTAAACACACAAATCCTGGTTCTTTCAGGGGAGTAGAGACAGATCGTGTGTTCATACTAAGTATCACCAATCTCTCTCTCCTCCTAGACAGTCCCATCCCCCCACAGTTAGAACACACACTAGGGAACACAGTTAACCCCTTGATCGCCCCCTAGTGTAAACCCCTTCCCTGCCAGTGACATTTACACAGTAATCAGTGCATTTTTATAGCACTGATCGCTGTATAATTGTCAATGGTCCCAAAAATGTGTAAAAGTGTCCAATTTGTCTGTCGCAATATCGTAGTCCCAATAAAAATCGCAAATCACCGCCATTACTAGTAAAAAAAAAAAATAATAATAAAAATGCCATAAATCTATCCCCTATTTTGTAGACGCTATAACTTTTGCGCAAACCAATCAATATACTCTTATTGCAATTTATTTTTTTACCAAAAATATGTAGAATACATATCAGCCTGAACTGAGGTAAAAAATGTGTTTTTTTTTTGTTTGTTTTTTTAAATGTGGGATATTTATTATAGCAAAAAGTAAAAGATATTGTGTTTTTTGCAAAATTGTTGTTCTTCTTTTGTACATAGTGCAAAAAATAAAAACCGCAGAGGTGATCAAATACCACCAAAAGAAAGCTCTATTTGTGGGAGAAAAAGGACATCAATTTTGTTTGGGTACAGCGTCGCACAACCGCGCAATTGTTAGTTAAAGTGATGCAGTGCGATATCGCAAAAAAAGGCCTGGTCTTTGAGCAGCCAAATCTTCCGGGGCTGAAGTGGTTAAGCTGCATTAATTTATGTGTTTTATATTTGTTTTTTTTTTATCTGCCTAAAACTCAATTTAAAAGTGGAACTTCACTCTCTTTAACATTGACTATTTTTAATCCGTATGCTGCTATCATGGTAAATAGACAGGAAAGCATGTCATTTACTTATTTTAAACTTTTTTTTTTTTAATACAAATGTTTTTATTGAGAAAAATAAGCATGGATAATGAGCATCATTTACACTGAATTTGACAACATAAGACATGTAACAGAGTGTAAAAAACAGTGATTACAGAGTTCACATATCAAGGTAATAAAAAACAGTTTGCAAGCTAGAGCTATAGTGACCTGTCTTTTTTTCTTAATAGTGTTGCATTAGTACGATTCCGTGGGGAGACTGCCCTGAAAGATGAGATCTAATGCGATCTAAGGGCTTTGTAGGCTAGTCCACAGCAACTTGATACTTCAGCGTACATCAAATCAGAAAAAATACTAATAAACTAAAGAACTAAAAGGAAAAGAGGAACTCAAAGTCTGAGCTATAAAACTTAATAGTTTACGGGAAATCACTTTGGGATTTGCTGTCGGTACCATCACCTCAAGTGAGGGTACCCAATCAGTACAATAATAGATGTGCATGGTATCCATGATAGTGTGGAAGACCTTCTCCATGAGTTGGATAGCCACTATTCGTTTAATGACCTGATCCCAGGGGACCCCAGCAGGGCTGATGCAAGGATTTTTGACACCCTAGGCGAAACCTCGTTTTGTCGCCCCCCCCCTGCTTCCACCCCTTTTTCCCTGCCCATGTAAACCCCAACTTTTTAATGAAGTGCCCATCAAATGCAGCCTCACCAGCACCCATCAAATGCAGCCTCACCAGCGCCCATCAAAAGCAGCCTCACCAGCGCCCATCAAAAGCAGCCTCACCAGCGCCCATCAAAAGCAGCCTCACCAGCGCCCATCAAATGCAGCCTCACCAGCGCCTATTAATGAATGTTTGCTTGCTTCCATTCATTCGGGAGTCGGGAGACACAGATACGGTCTTCCACTGTCAATGTAAAAAAGCCTTCGCGCTATGGTTATAATAGTCTTCCACTGTCGCTGCGCCTCTGACACTATGAGCGGACGGAGCGGGGGCTGCCTGCTGATGCTAAGACTTAGTTGCTTGCTGCAGAAAGAAGAGAGTAGGAACACCAGTGGCCGGGCGCCCTAGGCAGCAGTGCGCCCTAGGCGGCTGCCTAGTTTGCCTAGTGGTAGCACCGGTCCTGGACCCCAGGGGAACGCCAAAACAGAGCTATAGACCAGTGGACTGCACTAAAGAGTGTATGGGATAGTTTTTGTTCAGGGGGGGTGGTTCCAGGTATGACAGCGAAGAATAAGCACATCTGATGGGTAAGCGTAGTCAGGGCACCTGTGATCTCCGCCACCTTAGAGGTTACTTTTTGCCAAAGAGCCCTCAGAGCAGTTCAGCTCCAGAAGAAGTGTAAGTGAGTCCCCTTCTCTGGGCAACCTCTGAAGCAGTTCTCCGAGACAGTGGGGAAGAATTTGTGTAATTTAGCAGGGGTATAGTACCACCTGGTGTGTAACTTCACCATTGATTAAGAACACAAGTTTCTCTATCAAAAAGACTAAAACTGGTTTTGTAGGGACAAAAAAAGCCAAAGGAACCTTCTAGAAGGTAAATAATATTTAAGAACGGGCTAAGTTTGGCTTTGTTCTTCATTACATTTTAGATTGTCATGCTTTCTGAAACATATTTTGATCAACTTTTGTTTGCAAATGCATTTTACTTTTAATCAGCAAGCCACCCACCTGCTGTTTATGTATTTTTGTTTGTTGTGCCGGAAGGTGATGTGCAATACATTAATCCTTGAAAATAGAAGAAGCCTTCATAAATTATAAAAAAAAATACAATGAATAAAGTGGTTAGCCTCAAATTGCCTTCAGCTAGATGTAAATATCAACTTCAAAAAAGATCAAAAGTAATTTAGCAACTGCTGCTTCTTGCCTCAAAGGAACAATTGCTAGAACGTTGGGGACCAAAGTCTAAAAAAACTGAGTATGAGAAGTCAAATCTAGGAGATGAGCAAAACTGAATGTTCAATTACCTGATATTTCAGAGAAAATCATTAATCAATAATAGTTTATCGTTTTGGTGAGATGGATTGTCAGTAAGGAGGGTAAAATAAAGATTTTTTGGTGGTTTATATACAGTATCTCACAAAAGTGAGTACACCCCTCACATTCTTGTAAATATTTTATTATATCTTTTCATGTGACAACACTGAAGAAATTACACTTTGCTACAATGTAAAGTAGTGATTGTACAGCTTGTATAACAGTGTAAATTTGCTGTCCCCTCAAAACAACTCAACACACAGCCATTAATGTCTAAACTGCTGGCAACAAAAGTGAGTACACCCCTAAGGGAAAATGTCCAAATTGGGCCCAAAGTGTCAATATTTTGTGTAGCCACCATTATTTTCCAGTACTGCCTTAATCCTCTTGGGCATGGAGTTCACCAGACCTTCACAGGTTGTTACTGGAGTCCTCTTCCACTCCTCCATGAGGACATAACGGAGCTGCTGGATGTTAGAGACCTTGCGCTCCTCCACCTTCGGTTTCAGGATGCCTCACAGAGGTTCAATAGGGTTTAGGTCTGGAGACATGCTTGGCCAGTGCATCACCTTTGCCCTCAGCTTCTTTAGCAAGGCAATGGTCATCTTGGAGGTATGTTTAGGGGCGTTATAATGTTGGAATACTGCTCTGTGGCCCAGTCTCCAAAGGGAGGGGATCATGCTATGTTTCAGTATATCACAGTACATGTTGACATTCATGGTTCCCTCAATAAATTGTAGCTCCCCAGTGCAAGCAGCACTCATGCAGCCCTAGACCATGACACCCCCACCACCATGCTTGACTGTAGGCAAGACACACTTGTCTTTGTACTCCTCACCTGGTTTCTGCCACACACGCTTGAAACCATCTGAACCAAATACGTTTATCTTGGTCTCAGCAGACCACAGGGCATGGTTCCAGTAATCCATGTCCTTAGCTTGCTTGTCCTCAGCAAACTGTTTGAGGGATTTATTGTGCATCATCTTTAGAAGAGGCTTCCTTCTGGGATGACAGCCATGCAGACCAATTTAATGCAGCGTGCGGCATATGGTCTGAGCACTGACAGGCTGACCCCCCACCCCTTCAACAGCAATGCTGCAGTCTATTTCCCAAAAACAAGCTCTAGATATGACACTGAGCACGTGCATTCAACTCCTTTGGTTGACCATGGCAAGGCCTGTTCTGAGTGGAACCTGTCCTGTTAAACCGCTGTATGGTCTGTATGCAGCTAAGTTTCAGGGTCTTGGCGATATTCTTATAGCCTAGGCCATCTTTATGTAGAGCAACAATTCTTTTTTTTTTCAGATACTTTGATGCTTTGATACTTTTTCAGATACTTTACTTAGAGTTCTTTGCTATGAGGTGCCATATTTAACTTCAGTGACCAGTATGAGAGAGTGAGAGCGATAAAACCAAATTTAACACACCTGCTCCCCATTCACACATGAGACCTTGTAACAATATTGAGTCACATGACATCGGGGAGGGAAAATTGGGCCCAATTTGGACATTTTCACTTAGGGATGTACTCACTTTTGTTGCCAACGGTTTAAACATTAACTGGTTGCTGCCCGCCCTGCCGTCACTTGACGGCGGGGCGGTGCGGCTCTTGTTCTGGGATGACATCATATGACAGTGACCCAGAACGGGTCATGCGCCTGCTGGGGCTTGCAACGTGGTGATTGTGGCCGTGGCGTGTTGCTGGGACACGGCGAGACCCTGATCGTCACATATAAACAAGGAAGTGCCGGTAATTGGCGCTCCTTGCCTCACACTGACAGAGTGTGTGGCGAGGAGAGCTGTTCAGTGGCATCTCCACGCAGGGGGACATGTAGGAATGTAATCAGGGCACTGATCAGTGCCCATAAGTGCGACATATTAGTGCCTACTCATCTGTGCCACCTCATCAGTGCCCATAAGTGCCGCCTCATCAGTGCCCATAAGTGCCACCTCACCAATGCAAAATTTACTGACAGAAAAAAAGTAAAAAAACATTTTTTTCAACATTTTTGGGATTTTTTTGAAAAAAAAATAAAAAACCCAGCAGTGATTAAATACCACCAAAAGAAAGCTCTATTTTTTTGAAGAAAATTATAAAAAATTTGTTTTGGTACAGTGTAGCACAACCGCGCAATTGTCACTCAAAGTGCGACAGCTCTGAAAGCTGAAAAATGGCCTGGGCAGGAAGGGGGTGTAAGTGCCTGGTAGGCAAGTGGTTAATGGCTGTGTGTTGAGTTATTTTGAGGGGACAGCAATTTTACACTATTATACAAGCTGTATAATCTCTACTTTACATTGTAGCAAAGTGTAATTTCTTCAGTGTTGTCACATGAAAAGATAGAATAAAATATTTACAAAAATGTGAGGGGTGTACTCACTTTTGTGAGATACTGTATGTGCAATAGAAAATTTATTTTCGCTATACTGAACCTGTTCAACCATCCGCAGCCTCATTGTTTTATTGTTTTAAGTTCTTTTCACAGAAGAGAGTACACAAATGTGAGTGTATTTATAGCTGCTATAGTATACAATATATACAGTTGTGCTCATAGGTTTGCATAACGTGGAAGAATTTATGATTTCTTGGCCATTTTTCAGAGAATATGAATGATAGCACAAAAACTTTTTTTTCACTCATAGTTAGTGTTTGGCTGAACTCATTTATTATCAATCAACTGTGTTTACTCTTTTAAAATCATAATGACAACAGAAACTACCCAAATGACCCTGATCAAAAGTTTACATACCCTGGCAATTTTTGCCTTATAACATACAAACAAGTTGACACAAAGGTGTTTGAATGGCTACTGAGGCCGGGTTCACACTGGTACGACACGACGGTCGTACCACTTTGGATCTGACTTTGCCCTGCGACTTGAAGTCCGACATGCATCTGACTTCAATGAACAGTAATCCGACTTTGATCCTCTAAAATACCAGGCACTGTTTCTGGTATAAATCTTTAGGGGGAACTCCACACACAATGTAAAAAAAAAAACGGCATGGGTTCCCCCTCGGGGAGCATACCAGGTCCATCAGTCTGGTATGGTTTTTCAAGGGAACCCCCATGCTGAAAAAACAGCGTTGTGGTCCCCCCACAATCCATACCAGACCCTTATCTGAGAACACAGCCCGGCAGGTCAGGAAAGGGGGTGGGGACGAGCAAGCGCCCCCCTCTTGAACCGTACCAGGCCGCATGCCCCTTTGGGGCAGGGGGGCCCTGCGCCCCCCACCCCAAAGCACCTTGTCCCCATGTTGATGAGGAGAAGGAGAAGGCCCTCAGATCCCGGCCCCCCACCCTATGTGAATGAGTATGGGGTACATTATACCCCTACCCATTCACCTAAAAAAAAATGTCAAAAATAAAACACATTACACATGTTTTTAACTACTTCGATACTGGTCACTTACACCACCTTCCTGCCCAAGCCAATTTTCAGCTTTCAGCGCTGTCACTGTTTAAATGACAATTGCGCGGACATGCTACACTGTACCCAAACAGAATTTTTATCGTTTTGTTCCCACAAATAGAGCTTTCTTTTGGTGGTATTTGATTACCTCTGCATTTTTTTTTTTTTTGCTAAACAAATAAAAAAAGACCTAAAATGTTGAAAAAAAAAGTTTTTGTTTTGTTAATGTTATAAAATGTTGTAAATAAGTAAGTTTTCTCCTTCACTGATGGGCACTGATAAGGTGGCACTGACGAGCACTGATAAGGCGGCACCAATGAGGTGGCACTGATGGGCACTGATGGACACTGAGGATGGGCACTGATAGGCGGCACTGATGGGCACTGGTAGGCGGCACTGATGGGTGGCACTGATATGCAGGACTGATGGGCACAGTTCCTGCTGTCCAAGACACGGTGGATTTGCTCAACCGCAACAATTAGTTGCTTCAAGAAATGGTTACCAAGGCACCAAGGCACAAGCAGCAAGCAAGAGGGCCTTTGACAGGAAAAGAAGGGGTGAACTAATTCTCCACCGGGGAGACCAGGTATGGCTGTCTACTACGAATCTCAGGTTGGCATGTCCCTCAAAGAAACTGGCACCTAAGTTTGTGGGGCCATTCCTAGTCAAGAAGAAACTTAATAAGGTTGCTTATGAATTATCTTTACCTGATTCACTTAAAAT
The DNA here is from genome assembly GCA_037952835.1 of Lithobates septentrionalis. Classification (NCBI taxonomy): domain Eukaryota; kingdom Metazoa; phylum Chordata; class Amphibia; order Anura; family Ranidae; genus Lithobates; species Lithobates septentrionalis. Next base: position 5,706,317 of record JBBDGP010000366.1, on the reverse strand, counting down.
TATGGAAATGTGGCGCTCGCAAATGTTATTAGACATGTGTGACCAAGTGTAGATGAGTGCAGATGTGAATATACAAAGCAAAAAACATGTAAATAAAGTCCAAATAAATGTGCTGAATGTTCTGAACCGCAATGGGAAAAAAACTTTTGAAGTGCAATGGACCACAGACGCTCCAGGACTTTTCAGGTGCAGAAACGCCACCCCCACATGTGTCCCCACTCACCAAATGGCGATGACCCCCAGCTTTGCAGTCTGGGGGTCACTTCAGGCTTATGTGATGGTATCCAGAGAAGCTCAGGAGTGGTGTTGTGCACATCAGATCAAATGATTTCTTGTTGGAATTTCTCAGCAGAATCACCAGGCACCAAAAAAGGAAAAAATTGAACTAATAGTGAAAAGTACCGTTTAAAAAGGGACTTATTCCATATACAAATGGGTACTTACAAAATAGTTGATAAAAACAGGCATGTAAAGGGATTAGAGATGGATCCGGATGCTGGTCACGGCGTGCGTTCCAGAAACCAGAAAGTGCGTTCCAAGGAGCAGGGAATGAGGCCAGTGCCACCGGAAATACGTCAACATGTTTTGCCAACCTACAGGGCGTTATCAAAGACCTAATTTCCGGCCCACTTGACCGTCTTAAATAGAGGAAAGAAGGAAACATCCCCCATACAGAGGACTAATCACCATCCACATAGGAACCATGCTGATGATGAAATTAAAAAAGGTCTCTCCCACAGGCAGAGCACAACCGCTGGGAGAGACCAAAAAAGTGCAAATAGCAATCTGCAAAAACGATTCCAAGGACTAAAGACGTCAGTTCCAGCTAAACCATGGAGCATACTGGGAATATATTTACATACAAAATGAACTAAATCTACATACAAGCCGAAAAATGAAATATAAAAGGAAAAACTAATACTGAAAATAAAAATGAAATAAAAATAAATATTGTATAAAAAAACCCCAAACAAATAAAAAATAAATAAATAAATAAAAATATAAATAAAAAAAAAATCAATAGAAAAAAAAAAATTTAAATGGAAAAAAAAGAAAAATACAATGGATAAAAAATACTATATGGTTCTAAAAATTCGACAGGAAACAGTTCAGATCCAATTCGATGTTTAACCCTTGGGGGCTCATCGTTTTTAAATGATGGATCCAGTGGGTCTCATTACGAGAAATAGCTCGCTTGAGGTTACCTCCTCTCCAATGCCCCTCAACTCTGTCAAAGTAACAGAAGGTGAGGCCACTGGGGTCCATACCGTGAACTAGTCTGAAATAATTGGATAAACTGGGGTGTTTGTAACCTTTTTAATCCTATTAACATGCTCGTGTAATCTCACTCCCAACGCTCTGGTGGTCCTACCTACGTATTGTAACCCACATGGGCAGGACAATAGGTAGGTAACGTGGGTAGTGCCACATGTAATACATTTCTTAATTTTATAGGATTGACCAGTGGAGTGTGCTGGGGTCAACAACATTGGGTGCCAGTTTCGGAATCTCGTTTTCGTCCGAAAAATAAATTTATTTAGTTACTCCCGAAATTCGTTTTTATTTATTTCGTTTTTCGTTAAAAACTGCATTAGTCCGAAAATCCAAATTAAGGTCGAATCTGTGAAGGCTTATGGTGTCTGTCGAATGTTCAAAAAAGATTTGATGGAGCTGCTAAACTGTACGACGCAGTATAGTTTACCTGCTCCGTCGAATCCTCTTAGAACTTTCAACAGACACCATAAGCCAAAGTACGTGTGTACTTAGTTCTAGCTATTTTACTGCTCCTCCTCTTTGGTTACAATCAGCCAATAACATTCATCATCATCATTATTTTTATTTATCTTTTCTCCCCTACGTCGAAACTTTTCTCCCCTACGTCGAATCTTTCTCCCCTACGTCGAATCCTTTCTCTCTATGTCAAATCTTTTCTCTCTATGTATAATAATCTTGGACTAATAGAGTTAAGGTTAGGCACATTCGACCACAGATTTGATGGACACAGATTGTTATTGTCATCATCATGCCGAATCTCCTATCTATATCGAACTGTTGTAGCAACGAAAACGAAAATAAAGCATTTGTTTATGTCGGATCTTTAGTTTTTCGGATTCTGCACTTTCGTTATCGTTTGTTAAAACGATAACGAAAATACCTGAAATTCGGACGAAAATGCATTCGGACGAAAACAAATGCACATGTCTAATAACCATACGCTGTCCACTAAAACCTATTTTAAGGAAGTGGACAGAAATGGTTACATCCCCCTTGGGAGCTGCCATCACCCCCGTTGGCTTATTTCCATTCCTAAAAGCCAATTTCTAAGAGTCAGACGCAATTGCGCAAGAATCAAGGATTTTGACCTACAAGCGCAAGTTCTGTATGAGAGGTTCTTGGAAAAAGTTTATACCCCATGTGAGTTAAACAAAACCTTATCCTTGGTAAGGGGTATGAATAGGAACGATTTGTTTAACCACTTGCCGCCCGCCATATAGCAGAATGACGGCGGCAAAGTGGTTTCAATATCCTGACTGGACGTCATATGACGTCCGCAGGATATTGAGCCGCTGCGCGCCCCCGGGCGATCGTTGTTGCGGTGTGTCAGTCTGACACCCTGCAACACCGATCTAGGTAAAGAGTCTCGGACGGAGACTCTTTACCACGTGATCAGCCGTGTCCAATCACGGCTGATCATGATGTAAATAGGAAGAGCCGGTGATCAGCTTTTCCTCACTCGCGTCTGACAGACGCGAGTAGAGGAGAGCCGATCGGCTGCTCTCCTGACAGGGGGGTCTGTGCTGATTGTTTATCAGCACAGCCCCCCCTCGGATCCTACCCAGGACCACCAGGGAAGCCGCCCAGGACCACCAGGGAAATCAGCCACACTGGACCACCAGGTATGCCCCATAGACCCCCAGGGAAATACTGATCTGTGCAAAGGCAGCTGCCAATCAATGCCCAGGCAGCTGCCAATTAGTGCCCACTCCAATGCCTACCACTGCCAGTGCCACCAGGGATGCCTATCAGTGCCGCGTATCAGTGCCCATCAGTGCTCATCAGTGCCACGTATCAGTGCCAATCAGTGCCACGTATCAGTGCCCATCAGTGCCGCCTATCAGTGCCCAGCAGTGCCACCTATCAGTGCCCAGCAGTGCCACCCATAAGTGCACAGCAGTGCCACCCATAAGAACCCATCTGTGCAACATTTCAGTGCCCATCAGTGTCGCCTAACAGTGCCCATCAGTGCCCACCAGTGCCACCCAGTGTCACCCATGAGTGCCCATCAGTGCCACCTATCAATGCCCATCAGTGCTGCATATCAGTGCCACCCATCAGTGCCGCCTACCAGTGCCCATCAGTGCCGCATATCAGTGCCCATCATCAGTGCCTATCAGTGCCCACCAGTGCCACCCAGTGCCACCCATGAGTGCCCATCAGTGCCACCTATCAATGCCCATCAGTGCTGCATATCAGTGCCACCCATCAGTGCTGCCTACCAGTGCCCATCAGTGCCGCATATCAGTGCCCATCGTCAGTGTCTGTCAGTGCCCGCTCATTGGTGCCACCCCATCTCTGCCGCTTTATCAGTGTCCGTCAGTGCTGCCTTATCAGTGCCCTTCAGTGAAAGAGAAAATTTACTTATTTACAAAATTTTTAAACAAAAACAAAAGCAAAACTTTTATTTTTTTCTAAATTTTCGGTCTTTTTTTATCTGTTTCACAAAAAATAAAAACCGCAGAGGTGATCAAATACCACCAAAAGAAAGCTCTATTTGTGGGAACAAAATGATAAAAATTTAGTTTGGGTACAGTGTTGGATGACCGCGCAATTGTCATTCAAACTGCGACAGCGCTGAAAGCTGAAAATTGGTCTGGGCAGGAAGGTGTCTAAGTGCCCTGTATTGAAGTGGTTAAAAAGAAGGAAGTTGCCAAAAGAGATTTTGGTATTGCTTTTATATCAGGTTTTACCCTCCAATAGAAACAAGTGGAACATTGTTCTTAAGCTTTGGCATCTTCTATTGAAAGATGACGATTTAGCCAGTGTTTTACCCAGTAGACCACAGTTTATTTACATCAAGCCTTCTACGCTATGACTCAAGCTGGCACCCAATGTTGTTGACCCCCGAAAAAGCTATGCACTTTTTTGGACCAGGTGGGTTTTTTCAGTTGTGGGAGATGTGTTATATGTAGGACATCTAAACACAGGGTGAGGAAAACAACTGAGTTTACAACACACTTCACCGGTCAATCCTATAAAATTAAGAAATGTATTACATGTGGCACTACCCACGTTACCTACCTATTGTCCTGCCCGTGTGGGTTACAATACGTAGGTAGGACCACCAGAGCGTTGGGAGTGAGATTACGCGAGCATGTTAATAGGTTTAAAAAAGGTTACAAACACCCCAGTTTATCCAATCATTTCAGACTAGTTCACGGTAGGGACCCCAGTGGCCTCACCTTTTGTGGCATTGACAGAGTTGAGGGGCATTGGAGAGGAGGTAACCTCAAGCAAGCTATTTCTTGTAATGAGACCCACTGGATCCATCGTTTAAAAAAGATGAGCCCCCGAGGGTTAAACATCGAATTGGATCTGAACTGTTTCCTGTCGAATTTTTAGAACAATATAGTATTTTTTATCCATTGAATTTTTCTTTTTTTTTCCATTTTAATTTATTTATTTATTTATTTATTTATTTATTTGTTTGTTTTTATTTATTTTTTTATATTTATTTTTATTTCATTTTTATTTTTAATATTAGTTTTTCCTTTTATATTTCATTTTTCGGCTTGTATGTAGATTTAGTTCATTTTGCATGTAAATGTATTCCCAGTGAGCTCCATGGTTTAGCCGGAACTGACGTCTTTAGTCCTTGGAATCGTTTTTGCAGATCGCTATTTGCACTTTTCTGGTCTCTCCCAGCGGCTGTGCTCTGCCTGTGGGAGTGACATTTTTTCATTTTATCATCAGCATGGTTCCCATGTGGATGGTGATTAGTCCTCTGTGTGAGGGATGTTTCCTTCTTTCCTCTATTTAAGACGGTCGAGTGGGCCAAGAATTAGGTCTTTGATAACGCCCTGTAGGTTGGCGAAACATGTCGACGTATTTCCAGTGGCACTGACGTCATTCCCTGCTCCTTGGAACGCACTTCCTGGTTTCTGGAACGCACACCATGAGCAGCATCCGGATCCATATCTAATCCCTTTACATGCCTGTTTTTATCAACTATTTTGTAAGTACCCATTTGTATATGGAATAAAACCCTTTTCAAACGGTACTTTTCACTATTAGTTCCATTTTTTCCTCTTTTGGTGCCTGGTGATTCTGCTGAGAAATTCCAACAAGAAATCATTTGATCTGATGTGCACAACACCACTCCTGAGCTTCTCTGGATACCATCACATAAGCCTGAAGTGACCCCCAGACTGCAAAGCTGGGGGTCATCACCATTTGGTGAGTGGGGACACATGTGGGGGTGGCGTTTCTGCACCTGAAAAGTCCTGGAGCGTCTGTGGTCCATTGCACTTCAAAAGTTTTTTTACCCATTGCAGATCAGAACATTCAGCAAATTTATTTGGACTTTATTTACATGTTTTTTGCTTTGTATATTCACATCTGCACTCATCTACACTTGGTCACACATGTCTAATAACATTTGCGAGTGCCACATTTCCATAATTTTACATTTCTAGTGAGTAGCACTTTGTACATGGCAGCTGCTTTAGTTTTCTTTTTCACTGTTCTTTCACCATTCAGCACGAGTTTAAATTTTATATTATTCACTGATTCACTTAAGATACATCCTATCTTCCATTTTTCTCTCTTGAAACCCACAGTTCCTGACTCTTTTCCAGATATTCAGGCCACCAGAACCTTTTTATCTGTTTCACAAAAAATAAAAACCGCAGAGGTGATCAAATACCACCAAAAGAAAGCTCTATTTGTGGGAACAAAATGATAAAAATTTAGTTTGGGTACAGTGTTGGATGACCGCGCAATTGTCATTCAAACTGCGACAGCGCTGAAAGCTGAAAATTGGTCTGGGCAGGAAGGTGTCTAAGTGCCCTGTATTGAAGTGGTTAAAAAGAAGGAAGTTGCCAAAAGAGATTTTGGTATTGCTTTTATATCAGGTTTTACCCTCCAATAGAAACAAGTGGAACATTGTTCTTAAGCTTTGGCATCTTCTATTGAAAGATGACGATTTAGCCAGTGTTTTACCCAGTAGACCACAGTTTATTTACATCAAGCCTTCTACGCTATGACTCAAGCTGGCACCCAATGTTGTTGACCCCCGAAAAAGCTATGCACTTTTTTGGACCAGGTGGGTTTTTTCAGTTGTGGGAGATGTGTTATATGTAGGACATCTAAACACAGGGTGAGGAAAACAACTGAGTTTACAACACACTTCACCGGTCAATCCTATAAAATTAAGAAATGTATTACATGTGGCACTACCCACGTTACCTACCTATTGTCCTGCCCGTGTGGGTTACAATACGTAGGTAGGACCACCAGAGCGTTGGGAGTGAGATTACGCGAGCATGTTAATAGGTTTAAAAAAGGTTACAAACACCCCAGTTTATCCAATCATTTCAGACTAGTTCACGGTAGGGACCCCAGTGGCCTCACCTTTTGTGGCATTGACAGAGTTGAGGGGCATTGGAGAGGAGGTAACCTCAAGCAAGCTATTTCTTGTAATGAGACCCACTGGATCCATCGTTTAAAAAAGATGAGCCCCCGAGGGTTAAACATCGAATTGGATCTGAACTGTTTCCTGTCGAATTTTTAGAACAATATAGTATTTTTTATCCATTGAATTTTTCTTTTTTTTTCCATTTTAATTTATTTATTTATTTATTTATTTATTTATTTGTTTGTTTTTATTTATTTTTTTATATTTATTTTTATTTCATTTTTATTTTTAATATTAGTTTTTCCTTTTATATTTCATTTTTCGGCTTGTATGTAGATTTAGTTCATTTTGCATGTAAATGTATTCCCAGTGAGCTCCATGGTTTAGCCGGAACTGACGTCTTTAGTCCTTGGAATCGTTTTTGCAGATCGCTATTTGCACTTTTCTGGTCTCTCCCAGCGGCTGTGCTCTGCCTGTGGGAGTGACATTTTTTCATTTTATCATCAGCATGGTTCCCATGTGGATGGTGATTAGTCCTCTGTGTGAGGGATGTTTCCTTCTTTCCTCTATTTAAGACGGTCGAGTGGGCCAAGAATTAGGTCTTTGATAACGCCCTGTAGGTTGGCGAAACATGTCGACGTATTTCCAGTGGCACTGACGTCATTCCCTGCTCCTTGGAACGCACTTCCTGGTTTCTGGAACGCACACCATGAGCAGCATCCGGATCCATATCTAATCCCTTTACATGCCTGTTTTTATCAACTATTTTGTAAGTACCCATTTGTATATGGAATAAAACCCTTTTCAAACGGTACTTTTCACTATTAGTTCCATTTTTTCCTCTTTTGGTGCCTGGTGATTCTGCTGAGAAATTCCAACAAGAAATCATTTGATCTGATGTGCACAACACCACTCCTGAGCTTCTCTGGATACCATCACATAAGCCTGAAGTGACCCCCAGACTGCAAAGCTGGGGGTCATCACCATTTGGTGAGTGGGGACACATGTGGGGGTGGCGTTTCTGCACCTGAAAAGTCCTGGAGCGTCTGTGGTCCATTGCACTTCAAAAGTTTTTTTACCCATTGCAGATCAGAACATTCAGCAAATTTATTTGGACTTTATTTACATGTTTTTTGCTTTGTATATTCACATCTGCACTCATCTACACTTGGTCACACATGTCTAATAACATTTGCGAGTGCCACATTTCCATAATTTTACATTTCTAGTGAGTAGCACTTTGTACATGGCAGCTGCTTTAGTTTTCTTTTTCACTGTTCTTTCACCATTCAGCACGAGTTTAAATTTTATATTATTCACTGATTCACTTAAGATACATCCTATCTTCCATTTTTCTCTCTTGAAACCCACAGTTCCTGACTCTTTTCCAGATATTCAGGCCACCAGAACCTGTGACCATCAATGGTAAAGAGGAGTACAAGGTGGAGGCCATCATAAACTGTAGGAGGAGAAGGAATCAGATACAGTACCTGGTTAAGTGGAAGGGTTATGGCCCGGAGGATAACTCTTGGGAGGTTGAACAGGATGTGCACGCCAGAGACTTGGTTAATGCCTTTTTTCGCAGTCATCCACAGAAGAGAGACCTGTTGGGCACTCGGAGGTTGCCTGAAAGGGGGGGGGGGGGGGGGGGCAATGTCATGGATCTGCCACCTAAGGGTTAACATAGTGCAGACTGATTTCAGTGAGTGTCTTTGCTGTCTGATCTGCAGCTCATACTTGTTCCCGTGACTTCCTGTTCCTGAGCTCTGATCTGTTACCTGTGTTTGACCCGGCTTGTTTGACTACGATTGATCTCTGTTATCCTGCCCCCGGCTTGCCTTGTAACCACGCTTATCTCTACATTGCTTGATATCCTGTTGCTGAACTTTGCCTGTATCCTGACCATTCTCTGCCTGTCGTCTATACCTACATCTGATCATCTGTTACCAAACCTGGGTTGTCTGACTACGTATTCAGTGTCTCCTCAACCCTGTACCTACCAGCCTGCTCCTGTTTCCTGCTGCATCAGCTGAACTGACAATACCAAAGACGAATCAGGCACCCATACACCACCAGGCTCTTGCGGCCACTGTTGCAACACCGGTGGGCCTTGAGCCAGGGTTGTACGAGAAAGCCCTCCCACTGCACGTCAGGCTCATCCGGTAGGTACGTAACACAGGGAAAAGACATAGAGTATACCATGTATCCCAACAATATGTTACCCCAGCATTTCATATTCCTGATATGTTTCTGTTGTAGCATGTACTTGTATTAAAAAGTATCATATTCTATTTGTATTGCTTCCTTTGTGTGATATACGGTGATCTTGCCAGTCCCCTTGCTTTCCTATTTCAAACTGATCACACCAGACACGAGAATAAATCCTTCCCAGTGTGGTCAGTCTTCTAGATGTGCTGTGAGAACAACCTGCCCATCCTCCAATTTTAAGACTTGTAATGACACGCCCTCCTGCACAGCCATTCATTAGGAAAGTCTGTGTTGCCTTTTCTCCACCCCCACCTGTCCAACCCCCTTATGCAGCTGAGAACAGAGGACATATGATTACTTATAAATAAAAGAAAAAATAGTATGTATAATATTTTTATATATTTACACAAATGTTTTACCTCTCTTTTTTATTTTAAATGGAATGGGATGAGCTGAACACCCCCTGTTCGGTTTGCACCAGAACATGCGAACAAGCAAAAAATTTGTTCCAACACGCGAACACCGTTAAAGTCTATAGGACACGAACATGAATAATCAAAAGTGCTAATTTTAAAGAATTATATGCAAGTTATTGTCATAAAAAGTGTTTGGGGAGCTGGGTCCTGCCCCAGGGGACATGGATCAATGCAAAAAAAAGTTTTAAAAACGGCAGTTTTTTCAGGAGCAGTGATTTTAATAATGCTTAAAGTGAAACAATAAAAGTGTAATATTCCTTTAAATTTCATACCTGCTGGGGTGTCTATAGTATGCCTGTAAAGGGGCGCATGCTTCCCATGTTTAGAACAGTCTGACAGCAAAATTAAATTTCAAAGGAAAAAAAGTAATTTAAAACTACTCGCGGCTATTAATGAATTGCCGGTCCGACAATACACATAAAAGTTCATTGATAAAAAGGGCATGGGAATTCCCCACAGGGGAACCCCGAACCAAAATTTAAAAAAAATGACGTGGGGGGTCCTCCTAAATTCCATACCAGGCCCTTCAGGTCTGGTATGGATTTTAAGGGGAACCCCACGGCAAATTATTTTTAAAAAATGGAGTGGGGTCTCCCCAAAAATCCATACCAGACCCTTATCCGAGCACGCAACCTGGCAGGCCGCAGGAAAAGAGGGTGGCGAGAGAGCGCCCGCCCCTCCTGAACCGTACCAGGCCACATGCCCTCAACATTGGGAGGGTGCTTTGGGGTAGCCCCCAAAACACCTTGTCCCCATGTTGATGGGGACAAGGGCCTCATCCCCACAAACCTTGCCTGGTGGTTGTAGGGGTCTGCGGGCGGGGGGGCTTATCGGAATCTGGAAGCCCCCTTTAACAAAAGTACCCCTACCATTTCACAAAAAAAGTGTCAAAAACGTTAAAAATTACAAGAGACGGTTTTTGACAATTCCTTTATTTAAATGCTTCTTCTTTCTTCTATCTTCTTTCTTCTATCTTCCTTAGGTTTCTTCCTCCATCTACTTCTTCTTCTGGTTCTTCTGGTTCTTCTGGTTCCTCCTCCAGTGTTCTCGTCCGGCATCTTCCTCCGCGGCGCCGGCGTCTTCTCCCCTTCGTCTTCTGGGCCACTCCGCATCCAGCATGATGGGATGGGAGGCTCCCACTGTGTGACGCTTCTCCTCTTCTGACGGTTCTTAAATAACGAAGGGCGGGGCCACCCGGTGACCCCGCCCCCTCTGACGCACGGGGACTTCCCTATGGCATTCCCCGTGACGTCAGAGGGGGGCGGACAGGGAAGTCACCGTGCGTCAGAGGGGGCGGGGTCGTAATATGCTGTGAATGTCCCCTTTGTCTTCATGCATGCTGGATTTTTATGTAATTTTTTTTGTCCTTCTTGCATATTTGCCTTCACTTACCTCCCCAGCATGCTCTCCTGGCCCTATATTCACCTCATGTAGTCACTTAACAATGTATTTTGTCAGCTCCATAGTGGTGCTTTACCCTAAACACCTCCTAAAAGGTGTAAAATTGTGATGTGTGCTTTAAATTCAGGCAGAGTGCCAGAGGCTTTTTTTTGGGTCCCAAAATCATGTGGAACCCTCCCTCCCCCCAACTGCTAACTCAGCTGATACCAATCCTCTATCTGCTGACTTTGCCAAACCCATACACACTATACCCACCTCTTTTGTGGTCATATTTATGGATGAATTCCCCAAAGCATGTACTGCAAGGGCCTGCCTGAATACTTTTAAATGGTACTGTTTTAAGTTTTTGTATCCTATTATTATCCTGATAGGTAATAGCAGAATGTAAAAATGTGCTAAAATGTGTACAGTGTGTATTTATCTCTTTGTATTATGACACTTCTTACCTGTCCAGTGGGCTGCCAATACTGTAAAGTAAGGAGGGGCTGGCCAAAGTAATCCACATTATTTAGGCATTCATCTCTCAATGAAGTGGAGAGGGTTACCTGGCCAAAACATCTCCCACCCCATAAAATTAAAAAAAATGGCCCATGAGAGGGGGAGGAGATCTGATATGTGGACCTCATACCTTTGTCTTTAAATAGTTCCTAAAAAAAAAGTTAAACTGATGTTGGCCAAGAATGTTTTTGTGTCTTTGCCCAGACGGAGTTCTACAGGCGTCTCCAGAATGGCAGCTTGGACCACCTCCAGAAGACAATGCGGAAGGACTCCCATTCGTCTTCATTGCGGATGAAGTGTTTGCACTGGGGGACCATCTTATGCAGCCATTCCCTATGAGGACCTTCACCCTGGACCAGAGGGTTTTCAATTACCGGCTGGCCAGAGCCAGAAGAGTGGTGGAGAACACGTTTGGAATAATGGCCAGCCGGTTCCGCCTATTTCTTACACCCATACACATGGCGGAGTATAAACTCAATCACATCATCCTGGTTTGCTGTGTTCTCCACAACTTTTTAAGGAGAAATTCTGTGAACTATGCGGGCTCAGTTGGGCCTGAATCCAGAATTAATGTAAATGAACCAACCCTGACGGTGCTTGAAGCTGGCCGTCCTGGCTTGCCCCCCTTGAGTGCCCGTGAGGTCCGTCTAAGATACATGGAATACTTTGCGGGTAGGGGGGCCATCAATATGCCAGACAATGTTTGAGACATTTTTTAAATAAAAGACAAATTTTAACTACTAAAATATTTGCTGACATTTACTGCTTGTGTTTCTTTTAGCTGACCCTGAGTGAAATGTGGGGAGTCCTGAAAATGGCGTGATTGTGTAACATTAGAAAGCACTGTTGGGTGTTATTTACTAAAGGCAAAGACACTTTGCACTACAAGTGCACTTGAGACTGCACTGAAATGGCACTTGTAGTGCAAAGTGGATTTTGCCTTTAGGAAATAACCCCCATTGTCACAGAAAACACCAATTTTACTACACCAAAAGTTTCGGAGTATTGAAAGAAGAAGCCACACATTCTTGATTATAAATCTTTTTAATACAAGCACAATCACATGTGCATTTATAAAAGGTTTTTAAAACAAACCAACATGTTTGTTATATAACATTTTTTTTTTGTCACATTAAGAAAAGTAGAAATGTCCATTTAGGGTAAAACAGGCATGTTTAAAACCAACAAGAAAGACACAAATCTGGAACTTTGTTAGAAATTGAAGGCAATATCAGACATGAGTATTTATAAACTGTGTTTGATATTGTGTTCAGATGGGGGGAAGTCACCCCTGGAAAAGCCAAATTTTGAAGATGCACACAAATTGCTGAATGTCAACATGTGCTAGCTGCCATCACGGGGGATCAAGGAACGTGTTTTGGGGGTGCAACCCCTTCCTCTCAGCTACTTTATTATTGAGGAAAAAAACGCATACATTGATCTCCTGTGATGGCAGATAGCACATGTTGACACACTGTGTGCATCTTCAAAATTTAGCTTTTCGAGAATATGTCAAAAAATGTAAAAAAAAATATTCTGTAAAAAAAGCACAACTAAGTAAGGGATTGGGAGGGGTTTTAAACTCTCCCTAAAACATCAATGATGTTCTTCATTTTGTTTTGAACATCATTGATGTTTTTCTTGATGTTTTCCAAGTCCCTATTACACCCCATGATCTCCCCGATCAGGATCTGGGCACTTTCACTGGTGAAATGACCTTCATCCACAACATCACGATCACCTAAAAATATAGAAACAAAAACACACCATGTATTATAAATATGGCTGCATCCATCTCTTACCTGAGCCTGTGGTCGCAGACACTCACCTGTTGTGGTGCCAATTTCCACCACGTCTTCCTCCTCCTGCTCTGCTGGTCTTCAGTGGATTTCCCCTTCTTCCAGAGGTGTGGGGTCTGTGGTCTCCTCGGATGAGGGGTGTCCTCCGAGTCTTTTATCCCCTATTTACAAAAAAATAGGTATACTTAGCACACAGATATTTGATGGCAGAAATAGGAACATGAAACATTGCTTGGAAGTGGGGTACAATTGTCTGTTTTGGCAGAGTTCAAAGATGTTGCATTTGTCTTGTCCTTTGTCAAGCTTGAATACTTTACCTGTCTTGTACAAGCTTCACAGATGGAGACACCCCTATAGTATACACTGGAGCACCTGTGTGGGGCCCCCTAATAAAAAGGGAAAAGGGTGTTCTTGTGTCCCACACTAGTGCTCCAGTGTCCAGATGTGAAAACTGCTGCTGAGTGTCCTCTCCTTACACAGAATCTAGTTGGCATTTAATTCTAGTTACAAACCCATCTACACAACCAAATTAGTTTCAGACAAGTAGGCCGTCAAAAATGTGGGGAAATGCATATGGCAAAAACAATGGTGTTTTCTAGGCCGTACGAACAACGTTTGATACGAACTAATAATGTGCCCATGAACATGAAAGTTGACATTTTAAACTGGATAACAGTTAAGAAAAGCACATGGAGCAGCATGAACGTAATAAACATAAAAAGAATAGGAACACAGGACAACTACTTACTTTTTTGCAGCACTCTCTGGATCTTTCTGTACTGCTCATGCTCTCTTAATTTGAGGTCCGACCACCGCTTCCTGAGCTGATCTTTCGATCGTCGTACCCCGAAATTCCGGTGCAGACTCTTGACCACTTTCACCATGATCTTGGCCTTTCTGACATTGGGGTTGGGGTAAGGTCCATACTTCCCATCATAGTCGGCCCTCTTCAGGATGTCGACCATCTCCAACATCTCCCCAAAGGACATATTTGATGCCTTAAATCTTCTCCTTCTTGATCGGGAGGTTTCAGGCTCCGAGCTTTCCTCCCCCTCCTCCTCGTTTCTGTAATTAGCACGCACCTGTTGTGTCTCCGCCATGTGCTCTTCCCTACTGCGCCAACGAGAAGGGGCGGGGAACAGAATAGAAAGAACGTCAGGGGCGGGCGGAGTTACACGCATGCGCAGTGTATATAAAGCGTAACACGCGTGCGTAGTACGTACGATCTGTGAGCGGAGCAAGGAGTATCGGAGGTGCCGATCGTGAAAACGAAGGTAAGATCTAAACTTGGGCCTATACTGCTTCTAAATTGATGCCTATATTGTAACTATATTAGTCGAGTTTTGCCTGACATTAGGGTTTGTCTTGTGTTGTGTCTTGCAGAGAAAATGGATGGCTTCAATGACCATAATTTCCTCCCCCTTTTCATAGACAAATACAGGGAGCTGCCCTGTCTGTGGCAGGTGAAACATCCACATTACAATAATAAACGAAAGAGGCAGGCTGTAGTTGGTGAAGCCGGTGGTCCCCACAGCAACCATCCCCTATTTAAAAACCAAAATTGGTGGCCTGAGGAGCACTTATCTTAGGGAGCGCAAGAAGGTCACGGATTCCCAGAGATCTGGAGCTGTAGCAGATGACATTTATGTCTCCAAGCTGTGGTACTATGAGAGACTGGGACTGTCAGACCAGACTGGAGTCAGGGAATCCCTCTCCACTCTTTCTTCCACTCTTCCTTTCACCCTATCTTCCACCCCAGCTGAGGCTTCCCATGTCCAACCTGGGACTTCCAGCCAGGAAGAAGTGGAGGAGCCCAGGTGGAGTCAGGTATATCATTCTTCTACAGATTTCTGGTCAATAAATAAATGATGTTTACTAGATGTTATTATTGATCACTAATTGCTGATTTAATAGAGTGTTTTACATATCAATAGACAGTAGTGGGCACCAAAAATTAGGACAAGAAAGAAAAATGCTGGGCTCAGAATGATAGTCTGTTATATTTGTTAACATTCAATTTGCAACAGTCATGATATTAAAATTATGTGTGATTGATGAATAAAAAACTAAAACTATGTCCCTTTTTCATACACAGGAAGACCTCAGCCAGGATGAGGCTCTGGAATGTGGCACACAGGAGGAGGCTGTGGAATGTGGCAGCCAGGAGGAGGCGGGGATTAGTGGCAGTCAGGAGGAGGCGAGGCTAAGTGGTAGCCAGGAGAAGACCGGGCCCAGTCGCAGGCTGACAGAATCGCAGGTTCCTCCCCTCCGCCTTCCATACAAAAGACCAAGGAAGGGGACTCACATGTAGGATTCAGCACTCAGGCTCATTCAGGAGGCTTCTGCGTCCCTCAGAGCCTTACCCACTCCTGAAGAGGCCTTTGCCTGCATGGCTGCCACCAAACTGAAGGGCATGCAGGAGGATCAACGCAAGCTGTGTGAGGACCTTCTGTATAAAGTTCTAAGTAAGGGGATGAGTGGCGAAATCACACCCAATAACCACCTGAGTGAGTTGGCCCATACCCCTCCTCCTCCTCCTGCTGCCACAACTCCACCACCACAGCCACAGCATGGAAGGAAGACCAGAGAGCGATGACCTGGGTTCAGTCTGGTCTGACAAAAGCTGCAGTCTCTTGTATGACCACAGCCTGGGGACACAGATGTCATCTGCTGCTTTCCGGATCTCTGGGACTTCTGGACCAGACTGCACTCCCTTAGATATGGACTCCTCAGGCCACCAATTTTGCTGGAAAATAGTTGATGTGTGCCCTGGGGGCCAAAGGCTTCACCAATTTCTGCTGTTTCTCCAGCGTTGCCTCCCTCTTTGTTTGGTTGTGAGCCCTTAATAGAGGTTTTTTTTTTGTTTCAATTATACTCGCCTATGTGTGTTTTCCTTCAAAAAGGACAGTTTGTTTGTGAGGAGGCAGGTACATTTAAAAAATACAATGTGAAATTAACAAGGAACACCAACACCAAGCAACCTCCTTGAGATTAAATAATACAAGATATCAATGGTGTTGTGGTAACTTCACACACAAAACACACACAAAAATATTATAGAGTAAAACATAAAAAAAACACAAATAAAAAAACAGCCTTGAAAAAAATACAAACACTAAAAAAAATACAAAAACAGCCTTGACAAAAAATAAAATAAAAATTTCAAAACAAAAAAAAAGAAATTTGGTCAGATAACAAATCTAAATATATTGAGGGAATCACAATAAATAATAAAGAAAGAAGTTTGTGAGAAGTCTGTGTGAATATGAGCAGCAAAACTACTTCATTATTCTCACATTATAAAGAAGAAGAGAGTGCGCTGTATTAAACTATTGAAAACATTGCAGCGTGACGAAAGTGCTGTATCCATTCCGAACGCTAATTTTACCAGACCGAGCTGTTCCGTCTCGGAATTTCTTCTGAGCATGCGTGGCACTTTGTGCGTCGGAACTGGCCACACACGGTCGGAATTGACGCGATCGGATTTTGTTGTCGGAAAATTTTATAGCCTGCTCTCAAACTTTGTGTGTCGGAAAATCCGATGGAAAAAGTCCGATGGAGCCCACACATGGTCGGAATGTCCGACAACACGCTCCGACATTTTCCATTGGAAAATCTGACCATTTGTACGGGGCATATAAGTTTTTAAAAGTACATCACAAGTGCAAGAGGGATCTATAAAAATTTTGAGGAAAGAAAGATGTATCCCAGGAGGGCCATATTTCTCAAATTTGTGTAAATCATCACAAAGAATAGCAGCAAGTTTTTCATTAGACATGTACCAATTCATTTTATTTTTAACCGATGAGGAATTTGGTGTAGCGGACCACCAAGCTTTTGCCAAAGTTTGTTTGGCAGCAGTGAATAAGAATGTTAAGAGGCGGAATTGATTATTTGTGAAATTTCTTGGTTTGAAATTTAGTAAGGCTTTTAGTGGGTCTTTGGAAAGTGGTTTATCCAACATGGTAAAACTTATTTGGTATGTCAGACCAAAATTGCTTTATTCTAGGACAATACCACCATATATGTAAGAGGGTACCAATGCTCAAGCATCCTCTAAAGTATTTATCAGACACTGTTGGTTTGAATTTGGCTAAACGTTGGGGAACAAAATATCATCTCATTAGCAATTTATAGTTAGATTATACTGCTGCTGTTGACAGAACAGTGGGACGCCTAGTTTGAATTTTATTATCTCTAGGGTTTTCATTCTTTTTTCCTTTCTCGCTAGTTATGGCTTCTCAGTTACAAAAAGGGAGGGTTCCTATTTAGAAATACAGTGTTACTTCTGTAGATCTACCAGTGCCTTAATGTTATGTTACCCCTGTAAGAGATAATTCGTTAGTTCAATGTATTTACCTCTTTTGGCTGTCTTGGTCAACGAGGAGTCTTTTTATGTCTGATATGTCATTGTTACTACTGCATTGCAAAAACTTCAATAAAAATACTGAACGGGAACAGTGGGACGTAATGTACCAAATTTGTTTCCAATCTTTTTCTGCTATAGGTTCGGGGTCTCTTCATTTCTAATGTCAACCACACCTCCATCAATGACAGGGAAGGTTTTAATACCCCATCAGTCACGGTCTCGGCCATTCTGAAAGCTCCTATACAAGTGTCACTGGTGCATTGCACACAAAACACAAACAAAAAGGAATACACTGGTTCATAAATAATATCTAAGTATCATAGGATTTCAGTTATCAACATGAAGCTTACACGGGGCTCTGTGCTCAGAATGGAAGAACCAGCAGCTTATGTTTACCTTCCCTTCACTCCCTGATACTCTGTTTGGCCACTGAGAACAAAGTTCATTAGTGGCCAATTAACAAGCTTCAGCATTCTCACATTGTAAGAACATGTTCCTTATACATATACTGTATATAAATACTGGGTATTTTTCTTCACTCCTAATAACCTAACAGAGCAGACACTGACAGTTAATGGACCATTGGACTACAATTCCCAATGCGAGCCGGATATAAGGAGGACAGAAAGCTGTTTTTTTCTGGTGTTGAATAGAGTGACTTCCTCTTTGCTGTGAGGGGACCCAGGTGTGCACATTGCTACTCCTATGTGCACATAAACCTGCTACAAGCCTGCAGCTGAGACAAAAACTGGAGAGCTGTTAACCTGGGTACTCAGGACCAGAGTATTTCCAGGCAACTTAGAAGCAGATTGACATCTGAATTGTCAATTGTCTGCTTCTGTGTCAGTGGGACTGGTGAGAGAGCACTACTGCCCATAACTTTTTGCTGCTAGCAGAGGCTGAGCACATAGGGACCTTAACACTGTGAGCAGATTTTACTGGGACTTTACTTATGTGCACCACTGTTAAGACTGGGCTCCAACACTAGCCTGCTGAAAAACCAGGTCAAAGGACTGATTCCATAGATAGCTGCTCTACAAGAACTTGACTTGATGCCTATAGAAAAGGGTAACTCTGCAGAAAGTTCCAGGTCTTAGCATAGTCATTCATATAGAGTGCACTCTAGGCAGTATAGCATACTGGTCGGAGAAAAGTTATTACAGCACTGATTACCATTGCCGTTAATGTTATCTGTAACATTGTTTAATGCTGATTTGCAGATTCCCAGATGTAGATTAATCTAATCATATTGATACTTACTCCAAACTAACAATCTAGTAAACCTTTTATTTAGAGAATTGAGTTTTACATGCACTCTATTTTTTCAAATATATACTGTACGTATTGCCATCCAGTTTGATCTGTTACAGTACAACACATTTTTTTAGTCCTAACAAGTCTGATGTTTACTTCCTGATTAGGGATGAACCGAACACCCCCCGGTTCGGTTCGCACCAGAACCTGCGAACGGACCGAAAATTCGCACGAACGTTAGAACCCCATTGATGTCTATGGGACTCGAACGTTCAAAATCAAAAGTGCTAATTTTAAAGGCTAATTTGCATGGTATTGTCCTAAAAAGGGTTTGGAGACCCGGGTCCTGCCCTAGGGGACATGTATCAATGCAAAAAAAACTTTTAAAAACTGCAGTTTTTTCAGGAGCAGTGATTTTAATGATGCTTAAAGTAAAAAAAAAAAAGTGAAATATTCCTTTAAATATCGTACCTGGGGGGTGTCTATAGTATGCCTGTAAAGTGGCGCGTGTTTCCCGTGTTTAGAACAGTCCCTGCACAAAATGTCATTTTTAAAGGAAAAAATCTCATTTAAAACTGCTTGCGGGTTTAATGTAATGTCGGGTCCTGGCAATATGGATGAAAATCAGTGAGACAAACGGCATGGGTACCCCCCAGTCCATTACCAGGCCCTTTGGGTCTTGTATGGATATTAAGGGGAACCCCGCACCCAAATTAAAATAAGGAAAGGTGTGGGGCCACCAGGCCCTATATACTCTGAACAGCAGTATACAGGCGGTGCAAACAAGACAGGGACTGTAGGTTTGTTATTAAGTAGAATCTGTTTGTAATTTTGAACGGGTACATTTTTAACGTGTTTAGCTCCAGCCAAAACATCTTTTTTAAGCTTTTTGGAAAACATAGGGAAGGGTTATCACCCCTGTGACATTTGTTTTGCTGTCTGTCCTCCTCTTCAGAAGATTTCACCTCACTTTTTGTCCCAATGACAAATGTTTTTTGAAAATTTGGGTTTTTTTGTGGAACAAGGATTGGAAAGCATCAGTGGAAAGGAGAAATGTTTTTCCCATATTAACTCTTACAGGAGAGAATTTCCCTTCCTAGGGGTAGATTTCATCTCACTTCTTGTTCTCTCCTTCTGTTTGCAAGTAGGAATCGTTTGTAAGTTAGATGTTTGAAAGTAGGGGCCTGCCCTATATACTCAGCAGAAATTTGGGCCTTAGGTGTTGTTGTGGCCACAACACTGTAAGCCCTCACAGGACCCTGCTGTGAAATATTAGATCAAGAATTGTAATAACATGCCCCTGTTGAACAGGGGCAGAAAAATTGGGCCTTTGGTGCTGGTGGTGGTGCTGGTGCCACAACACTGTAAGTCCTCACTCGCTCTTGGTGGCCGCAGAAATGGGCCCTGCTGTGAAATATTAGATCAAGAATTGTAATTACATGCCCCTGTTGAACAAGGGCAGAAAAATTGGGCCTTTGGTGGTGGTGGTGGTGCTGGTGCCACAACACTGTAAGTCCTCATTCGCTCTAGGTGGGTGCAGAAATGGGCCCTGCTGTGAAATATTAGATCAAGAATTGTAATTACATGCCCCTGTTGAACAAGGGCAGAAAAATTGGGCCTTTGGTGGTGGTGGTGGTGCTGGTGCCACAACACTGTAAGTCCTCACAGACACTCTAGTTGGAACGCAGAAACGAGCCCTGCTGCAAAGTATTGCATCAAAAATTGTAATTACACGCCCCTGTTAAACAGGAGCTAAAAAATTGGGCCTTAGGCACTGGTGCTGGTGCCACAAGACTGCAACCCCTCACAGATACTCTAGTTGTAACGCAGAAACGAGCCCTGCTGCAAAGTATTGCATCAAAAATTGTAATTACACGCCCCTGTTAAACAGGGGCTGAAAAATTGGGCCTTAGGCACTGGTGCTGGTGCCACAACACTGCAACCCCTCACAGATACTCTAGTTGGAACGCAGAAATGAGCCCTGCTGCAAAGTATTGCATCAAAAATTGTAATTACATGCCCCTGTTAAACAGGGGCTGAAAAATTGGGCCTTAGGCACTGGTGGTGGCGCCCAGAACCAAAAATGTTCTTACAAGCTATCAGCGTGATCATTGAGGAGGAAGAGGATAATTACTCAGGGATAGTCACTCAGCATCAGCATAGGCAGTCTTTGAAAGGATCTGAGATTTCAAAAAAAATTCTTCGGTTACATCAGCATCAGGTGCTTGGTAGCTGGTGGTGATCCAAGACTGATTCATTTTTATGAAGGTCAGTCGATCGACCGAGTCGGTGGACAGACGCACCCTGTGATCGGTTACAAAGCCTCCAGCAGCACTGAATGTGCATTCCGAAAGAACGCTGGATGCAGGACAGGCCAGTAGCTCAATTGCATACTGTGCAAGCTCTGGCCAGTGATCCATCCTCAAGACCCAGTAACCCAGAGGATTTTCGGTGGGAAAGGTGTCCAAGTCAGATCTTGCCCCTAGGTATTCCTGCACCATGTAAAACAGACGCTGGCGATGGTTGCTGGAACCGATCATACCTTGGGGCTGCGGACCAAAAAATTGTCTGAACGCATCGGTCAGACGGCCACCTTCTCCACCTTCGTTGTCCAGAAACAGGAGTTTGTAACCTCCCAGTCTCTGGGAACGCATTGCACAGACCTTTCTGCAAGGCCTCCCGAAGATGTTTCATCCTCTGCTCCCTCTGCGATGGCAATATAAGGTCCGCAACCTTACCCTTGTAACGTGGATCAAGGAGCAGTATTGGTCCTTCTCCTTGATACCACGAATACGAGGATCCTTCCGCAGGCTTTGCAGGATCAGGGAGGCCATGCAGCGTAGGTTTGCTGAGGCATTCGGTCTGGAGTCCTCTGGGTCACTAAGGACGATATGGTCCGCAGCCACCTCCTCCCAGCCACGTACAAGTCCATGTGTTTCTTGGGACTGATCCCTTAAAGACTGCTGCTGATGCTGAGTGCCAGGCTCCACCTCCATACTGACACAATCTTCCTCCTCCTCCTCCTCCTCCTCCTCCTCCTTGTCCTCTTCCTGTGTGATCGGCGGGCACGCAGGAACACTGTCTGGATAAAGGGGGCCTTGAGAGCTAAGGAAGTCCTCCTCTTCCTGCCTCTGTTCTGCCTCAAGTGCCCTGTCCATTATTCCACGCAGCGTGTGCTCTAACAGGTGGACAAGGGGGACAGTGTCACTGATGCATGCACTGTCACTGCTCACCATCCTCGTGGCCTCCTCAAATGGTGACAGGACAGTGCATGCATCCCTGATCATGGCCCACTGGCGTGGGGAAAAAAACCAAGCTCCCCTGACCCTGTCCTGGTGCCATAGTCACACAGGTACTCATTGATGGCCCTCTGTTGCGTGTGCAGCCGCTGCAGCATGGCCAATGTTGAGTTCCACCTGGTGGGCATGTCACAGATTAGGCGGTTCTTGGGCAGGTTAAACTCCTTTTGGAGGTCCGCCAGCCGAGCACTGGCATTATATGACCGGCGGAAATGCACACAGACTTTCCTGGCCTGCCTCAGGACATCCTGTAAGCCCGGGTACCTGCCCAAGAACTGCTGCACCACCAAGTTAAGGACGTAAGCCAAACAGGGCACATGGATCATTTGTCCCTGTCGGAGGGCAGAGAGGAGGTTGGTGCCATTGTCGCAAACCACCATTCCTGCCTTAAGTTGGTGTGGCGTCAACCACTTCTGAACCTGCCCCTGCAGAGCTGACAGAACCTCTGCCCCAGTGTGGCTCCTGTCCCCCAAGCACACCAGCTCAAGCACCGCATAACATCTTTTGGCCTGCCTACTTGCGTAGCCCCTTGAACGGCTACGGAGCACTTCTGGTTCAGAGGAAAAAGCACAGGAAGAGGCCATGGAGGAAGAAGAGGAGGGGGTGGAGGAGAGAGGTGTGTCACAATCATTAGTAGTGGCATTTTGGAGGCGTGGTGTCGGAACAACCTCCAACACTACTGCACCTTGTCCTGCATCCTTCCCAGTTGCCAGCAGAGTCACCCAATGCGCCGTGAAACTTAGGTAACGTCCCTGTCCATGCCTGCTGGACCATGAGTCAGCGGTAATATGCACCTTACCACTGATCGCCCTGTCCAGCGAGGCATGGACATTGCCTTCCACATGCCGGTAGAGAGCCGGAATCGCCTTCCGTGAGAAAAAGTGGCGTTTGGGTACCTGCCACTGAGGAACTGCACATTTCACAAACTCACGGAAGGGGGCAGAGTCTACCAACTGAAAAGGCAGCAGTTGAAGTGCTAGCAATTTTGCCAAGCTAGCATTCAACCGCTGGGCATGTGGATGGCTGGGAGCAAACTTCTTTCGGCGGTGCAGCAGCTGGGGCAGGGAAATTTGCCTGATACAATCTGACGTCGGTGTACCAAAAGCAGATTGCCCACAAGTACTTGGCTGTGACACACCTAATTCTACACCTTCATTCCTCTTAGTGCAGGTCTCAGAGAGGACTGTGAAGGTATAGTGGTGTTGGAGATCTCAGCTGATGAGGAGCAAGGAGAGGTCCTCTTTGTTCTTTGGTGTGGGTCTTTTAGATATGCTTGCCAACGAACTGCATGGCAGGTCAACATATGTCTGGTCAAGCATGTGGTACCCAAGCGGGAGATGTTTTGGCCACGCGAGATACGCTTGAGACATATGTTGCAAATAGCAGCGGTGCGATCTGATGCACTCGTTTTAAAAAAGGCCTACACCAAAGAATTTTTTGAATAACGCGCAGAGACTGCAGCGCCCTGCACATGTGGAGCTTTGGGGTGTGATGCAGTCAATGTGCTGCCCTTAGGCTGGCCCCTGGAGGACATCCTGCCTCATTGGTGATGTGCCGCCTCCTCCTCCTCTCTCCTATCAGGCACCCACGTTGAGTCAGTGACCTCATCATCCCCTCCCTCCTCATCACTGGAGCAAACCTGGCAGTATGCTGCAGCAGAGGGAGCATGACTGCCAGATTGCTGTCCTTCTTGGGCACCCCCTCTGTCCGTGCTCATGTTACTGCCTTCATCGAGCTCAGTATCATCATCAGAGCCTTCCAAACGCTGGGCATCCTCCTGGAGCATGTAACCAACACTGTGGTCAAACAGTTTGAGGGACTCCTCAGGAGGACATGGCGGGGCTAGGGAAGGAGTCACTGATGACATTGAGCTGAGGGAATAGGCCGCTGCTTTGCCAGACAAAGTACCCTGGGCATGGGTGAGAGAGGATGAGGAGGATGAGGACGGCTTGGTCCGCATACTAATGGCCTGTAGCTGCACTAAGCTGGGATATATATATATATATATATGTACTGATACTGCAGCTAGCAAAATCAACTGCCTGCCTGTAGTATGAGAACACCACCAACCTTCTACAGGTAGCTTTAGCTGAACACTGTGCAGAGCTCGCAAAAAACTAACTTGTAGCTTTTTTAGCTGCCTGCGGTAGTGATAGGATCAGGAAAACACCACCAACCTTCTACAGGTAGCTTTAGCGGAACACTGTGCAGAGCTTGCAAAAAAATAACTTGTAGGTTTAGCTGAACACTGTGAGGAGGAGGCACCACACTAACTTGTAGTTTAGCTGAACACTGTGAGCAGGACGCACTGCACTAACATGTAGTTTTAGCTGAACACTGTGAGGAGGACGCACCACACTAACTTGTAGTTTTAGCTGAACACTGTGAGCAGGACGCACTGCACTAACTTGAAGCTTTAGATGAACACTGTGCAGAGGTCTCATTACACTAACTTGTAGTTTTAGCTGAACACTGTGAGCAGGACGCACTGCACTAACTTGTAGCTTTAGATGAACACTGTGCAGAGGTCTCACTACACTAACTTGTAGTTTTAGCTGAACACTGTGAGCAAGACGCACTGCACTAACTTGTAGCTTTAGATGAACACTGTGCAGAGGTCTCACTACACTAACTTGTAAGTTTAGCTGAACACTGTAAGGAGGACGCACCACACTAACTTGTAGTTTTAGCTGAACACTGTGAGCAGGACGCACTGCACTAACTTGTAGCTTTAGATGAACACTGTGCAGAGGTATCACTACACTAACTTGTAGTTTTAGCTGAACACTGTGAGCAGGACGCACTGCACTAACTTGTAGTTTTAGCTGAACATTGTGGGCAGGATGCACTGCACTAACTTGTAGCTTTAGATGGAACCCTGTGCAGAGGTCTCACTACACTAACTTGTAGTTTTAGCTGAACACTGTGAGGAGGACGCTCCACACTAACTTGTAGTTTTAGCTGAACACTGTGAGCAGGACGCACTGCACTAACTTGTAGCTTTAGATGAACACTGTGCAGAGGTCTCACTACACTAACTTGTAGGTTTAGCTGAACACTGTGAAAAGGACGCACCACACTAACTTGTAGTTTTAGCTGAACACTGTGAGCAGGACGCACTGCACTAACTTGTAGCTTTAGATGAACACTGTGCAGAGGTCTCACTACACTAACTTGTAGGTTTAGCTGAACACTGTGAAAAGGACGCACCACACTAACTTGTAGTTTTAGCTGAACACTGTGAGCAGGACGCACTGCACTAACTTGTAGCTTTAGATGAACACTGTGCAGAGGTCTCACTACACTAACTTGTAGGTTTAGCTGAACACTGTGAGGAGGACGCACCACACTAACTTGTAGTTTTAGCTGAACATTGTGAGCAGGACGCACTGCACTAACTTGTAGCTTTAGATGAGCACTGTGCAGAGGTCTCACTACACTAACTTGTAGTTTTAGCTGAACACTGTGAGCAGGACGCACTACACTAACTTGTAGCTTTAGATGAACACTGTGCAGAGGTCTCACTACACTAACTTGTAGTTTTAGCTGAACACTGTGAGCAGGACGCACTGCACTAACTTGTAGCTTTAGATGAACACTGTGCAGAGGTCTCACTACACTAACTTGTAGTTTTAGCTGAACACTGTGAGCAGGACACACTGCACTAACTTGTAGCTTTAGATGAACACTGTGCAGAGGTCTCACTACACTAACTTGTAGTTTTAGCTGAACACTGTGAGCAGGACCCACTGCACTAACTTGTAGCTTTAGATGAACACTGTGCAGAGGTCTCACTACACTAACTTGTCGTTTTAGCTGAACACTGTGAGGAGGACGCACCACACTAACTTGTAGCTTTAGATGAACACTGTGCAGAGGTCTCACTACACTAACTTGTAGTTTTAGCTGAACACTGTGAGCAGGACGCATTACACTAACTTGTAGTTTTAGCTGAACACTGTGAGGAGGACGCACCACACTAACTTGTAGTTTTAGCTGAACACTGTGAGCAGGACGCACTGCACTAACTTGTAGCTTTAGATGAACACTGTGCAGAGGTCTCACTACACTAACTTGTAGGTTTAGCTGAACACTGTGAGGAGGACAGACCACACTAACTTGTAGTTTTAGCTGAACACTGTGAGCAGGACGCACTGCACTAACTTGTAGCTTTAGATGAACACTGTGCAGAGGTCTCACTACACTAACTTGTATGTTTAGCTGAACACTGTGAGGAGGACGCACCACACTAACTTGTAGTTTTAGCTGAACACTGTAAGCAGGACGCACTACACTAACTTGTAGCTTTAGATGAACACTGTGAGCAGGACGCACTGCACTAACTTGTAGTTTTAGATGAACACTGTGCAGAGGTCTCACTACACTAACTTGTAGTTTTAGCTGAACACTGTGAGCAGGACGCACTGCACTAACTTGTAGCTTTAGATGAACACTGTGCAGAGGTCTCACTACACTAACTTGTAGTTTTAGCTGAACACTGTGAGCAGGACGCACTGCACTAACTTGTAGCTTTAGATGAACACTGTGCAGAGGTCTCACCACACTAACTTGTAGTTTTAGCTGAACACTGTGAGCAGGACGCACTGCACTAACTGTAAATAGTGTAGCTGCCTGACTGTGGTACTAATAGGATCAAAAGAACACCAGCAATTTTCTTCAGGTAGCTGTAAATACTGTAACAAGACAAGCCTGCCTGTCAGTAAGAAGATAACAGGAACGGATCTAGCTAAACTGAATACAGTGTATATACACTACCGTTCAAAAGTTTGGGGTCACATTGAAATGTCCTTATTTTTGAAGGAAAAGCACTGTACTTTTAAATGAAGCTAACTTTAAACTAGTCCTAACTTTAAACAAATATACTCTATACATTGCTAATGTGGTAAATGACTATTCTAACTGCAAATGTCTAGTTTTTGGTGCAATATCTACATAGGTGTATAGAGGCCCATTTCCAGCAACTATCACTCCAGTGTTCTAATGGTACAATGTGTTTGCTCATTGGCTCAGAAGGCTAATTGATGATTAGCAAACCCTTGTGCAATCATGTTCACACATCTAAAAACAGTCTAGCTCCTTCCAGAAGCTACAAAACTGACCTTCCTGTGAGCAGATTGAGTTTCTGGAGCATCACATTTGTGGGGTCAATTAAACGCTCAAAATGGCCAGAAAAAGAGAACTTTCATCTGAAACTCGACAGTCTATTCTTGTTCTTAGAAATGAAGGCTATTCCATGCGAGAAATTGCAAAGAAATTGAAGATTTCCTACAACGGTGTGTACTACTCCCTTCAGAGGACAGCACAAACAGGCTCTAACCAGAGTAGAAAAAGAAGTGGGAGGCCGCGTTGCACAACTAAGCAAGAAGATAAGCACATTAGAGTCTCTAGTTTGAGAAACAGACGCCTCACAGGTCCCCAACTGGCATCTTCATTAAATAGTACCCGCAAAACACCAGTGTCAACATCTACAGTGAAGAGGCGGCTGCGGGATTTTGGGCTTCAGGGCAGAGTGGCAAAGAAAAAGCCATATCTGAGACTGGCCAATAAAAGAAAAAGATTAAGATGGGCAAAAGAACACAGACATTGGACAGAGGAAGACTGGAAAAAAGTGTTGTGGACGGATGAATCCAAGTTTGAGGTGTTTGGATCACAAAGAAGAACGTTTGTGAGACGCAGAACAAATGAAAAGATGCTGGAAGAATGCCTGACGCCATCTGTTAAGCATGGTGGAGGTAATGTGATGGTCTGGGGTTGCTTTGGTGCTGGTAAGGTGGGAGCTTTGTACAGGGTAAAAGCTAAGGAAGGCTATCACTCCATTTTGCAACGCCATGCCATACCCAGTGGACAGCGCTTGATTGGAGCCAATTTCATCCTACAACCGGACAATGACCCTAAACACACCTCCAAATTGTGCAAGAACTATTTACAGCAGAAGCAGGCAGCTGGTATTCTATCGGTAATGGAGTGGCCAGCACAGTCACCAGATCTGAACCCCATTGAGCTGTTGTGGGAGCAGCTTGACCGTATGGTACGCCAGAAGTGCCCATCCAACCATTCCAACTTGTGGGAGCTGCTTCTAGAAGCGTGGGGTGCAATTTCTCCAGCTTACCTCAATAAATTAACAGCTAGAATGCCAAAGGTGTGCAATGCTGTAATTGCTGCAAAAGGAGGATTCTTTGATGAAAGCAAAGTTTGATGTAAAAACAATGTTATTTCAAATACAAATCATTATTTCTAACCTTGTCAATGTCTTGACTCTATTTTCTATTCATTTCACAACGTATGGTGGTGAATAAGTGTGACTTTTCATGGAAAACACAAAATTGTTTGGGTGACCCCAAACTTTTGAACGGTAGTGTATATATATATATATATATATATATATATATATATATATATATATATATTTATGCAACACCTGGGATGCATATATATACAAAATACACTGTAAGTGCAGCTAACTCACTGATTGTCCTGCCTAATCTATCTAACTCAAATGAAATGACACATGCTTGGCCAATCATCAGCCAGCAATGCACTGCGATGCTGCAGTGAATTATGGGCAGTGACGCGCCACATGAATTTGGCGCGAACGGCCCATAACGTTCAGAATTCGGCGAACGACCGAACAGCCAATGTTCGAGTCGAACATGGGTTAGACTCGAACACGAAGCTCATCCCTATTCCTGATACTGAACTATCCTGTGTGCAGAATATTTATACTGGCACTAGTAATAGTAGTGCCTTATCCTCTTTGCTTAACCTGGTGTGTTAGAGGGACTAGACATGTGCACTACCGAAAAATCAGTTTAGTTGTGTTTTAATTCCATTCCTTTTTTTTTTCATTTATCAGATCATTCGTTATGATCGACATTCGTTACTTTGGATCATTCCTAACTTGGGATTCATTCATATTCCTTCCGTTCCATCTGTTTAGATGCGGCATTCGTTACTTCGGATGCATTGTATTCGTTACGTTCACTAACAGTTACTTTAGCCAAATTTGAAAGGAAATTCCAATAAAAATATAAATCGAATCTATCCCAAATTAGCTGCTATGGCGCAGAGACCTGAATAGAAAAATTACTGACGTGAGCTATTTTACCTATAATTTAATAGTTTACAATAATAAATAATAAATATTAATAATAATAAAAACTATAATAATAGTTAAGAATTTAATTATAATAGAAAATATGAAAAACAAAATGATCCGAATGTAATTGATTCGTTAAACTTGTAGGTTGACTCATTTTTCGTTCTTTCGGATTATTGTATTTTTGGATTTCTGTTCTCTCTGATTTTTGTTCTTTCGGATTTTTGTTCTTTCTGACAATTCATTTTCGTATGCATTTGTCAAAACAGTCTTTTGTTCATTTGAGTGCTTCCGAACAAATATGCCGAATTTCGTCTGAAAACAAATTCGTAAGTAAACGAATCGCACATGTCCAAGAAGGACTGAGGTCATTCACCAAGCTGAGACAAAGAACAGAGAACCCAACCTATCAAGTGGCTCCTGCAAGGGTAGTGCTACATGAGTATAAGCAGCTGGTGGGGCTGCAGTTAAACTGTTGTTGCTGTACCCTGCATGGACAAGTCACAAGTAAACTCCAGTCTAGCAAATGCAAGGTGCCCCTAATAAACAAAGGTCCCACAATGACCTCTGTTTGTTAGGTGCACATTGCACATTAAAAGTGCCCTTATGCCTCAGTGTAGAGCAGATATTAGTATACAGGGCCCAGAAACTGCAACATTCATTTGACTAATGGCATTCTGCGATTTTCAACTTTCTGTTGTATGTCGCAAATTCTCTTCAACATAGACACACTCAATTTTTTTTTTTTGGTTACATGCCAAGAGTTGATGGGGTCCATAGTAAATCAATACAAAGGGCATATGTATTCTTTCTAACTTCTTGGTGTTCTTAGGGAATTTTTTCCAAAACTGTGCAGTAATTCAGCATGAAACTCCTCCTGCAGTTTGCCTCTGTAAAGAGAGATTCCTGTAATATGGAATGGTAACTGCTGCTCACTATCCTTGTACTGGGTGATTAGTCTTATATCTGCATCCCAATAGTTCAGCCTGTAGTGTACCAACTTGCTGCTTCTCCTCCACAGCTCTGATCTTTGCACAAACTATGAGTAGCCCTGTGATGATGTCATTGATAGTTTTACAAAGTGATATCTGGGTTTGCAAAGGCATTTGGTGCACATTTACATCCTTTATGGTTACTTACAAATATATTTAAAGGTTTTTGTTCCTAAGGTATATCTGTGGTCAGGAATAATAAGTAAATGTCAGTTACAAACTACTACACCACCATTAAACGGGCACTTGAAGTTGCTTGCTCTGCTTAGATAAGCTACCACTCCACCAAGGCATGAATCGGTTGTCATATGCTTACAGAATAATTCACACTCGGGGCTCAATTGACTAATAAATGTCTCATGAGATAATTAAATCACGTGGCACATTTTTTCCAATTATCTCATGAAATGCTGAAAATGTCAATTCCCTATCACCTCATGAGTTATTTACCTCACAAACCAAAAGCATGAGGTAAAAGTATGTTAAATTAAATTCACTAAAGGAAATAAATAAATGCATGCGTAAAATAAGTAGTGGCCCAGGCATTAGGTATTTAAGGAATGTAAAAATATAATAGTCAGTTTGGAGGAGTCTCTATTTTTTGGATCAGTTTATCAACAGTAATGCATAGAAACCTAAATACGGAAAAATACAGAATTATCGGGGCTGAGTTACTTAAAGTATAACTAAAGGCAGAACCTTTTTTTTAGATTTGGATAGAGTGGAGATAGATTAGACCCCCTGCCAGTTTTTACGTCCCCATTAGGGAGATTAAACCTCTCCCCAGAAAAGTAATAGAAGTGAAATCTTCCAATGGGGACACTGGTTCTGGTGACCTGGGGGGTCCCCAATGGATTGTTTTAATGTGTGGTGATTTCCTCTCACTTCCTGTTTTGTCTATGTGACAGAAGTGAAATCTCCTCAAGACAACATTGTCTTTTTTATTGGTGGAAGAAGGGTATTTATATATGTGTGTGTGTATTATTGTACTATTTTCATTCAATATTTGACATTTATAAAGATATTTTGTATTTACTTAATTTAACTTAAAGAGGAGTTCCACCCAGGGGGGCCATTAAAAAAAAAAAAAAATAAAAGTCAGCAGCTACAAATACTGCAGCTGCTGACTTTTAATTGGACACTCACCTGTCCCTGGGTCCAGCGGTGCGGGGGATCGAAGCCCCGCTCGTCCCCCCCCTCCGCTCGTCGGCGCCGGCATTTCAACTGTGGGCGCCGGGCTGTGGCTTCACAGCCTGGCACCCACTGCGCGTGCGCGAGCGGCGCCGAGCGCCGTGATTGGCCGCTCAATCACCTGGGACCTGCAATGGGTCCCAGATGATTGACAGGAGGGAGGGAGAAGAGCCGAGCCCTTCCTGTGCCAGGGGGAAGTGATGTCATCAGCCCAGGCAGACGAAGGGGCAGATTACGAGGGACCACCTAGCAACAGGCATTTAGAGGTAAGTAAAAAAAAAAAAATATATCCAAATGTTTTTTTGTTTTTTTTTTTTAGAATTTTTTAGATATGTTTGTTTTTTTGGGTGGAACCCCACTTTAATTTAACTTAGTTGATACACCATGTGTGCCCTCTAAAAGCAGCTTCCCTTTGATTGGTTTTCTAGTCACCTTTTTCTTTTGTATTAATTCGTATGCTGCAGGGACTGCACTGACTTAGTGAGTTTGCAGATTTATACGATTTAAACCATTTTACCTCTTTGTTTGCAATAAAAAACTGACAGTGGTTCTAATCCTTTGTCTCTGTATCCATCCCACTGAACATCTCATGAGATAAAATACCACATGGTTTCACGAGTGAAATACCTCCCATTTTGATGAAATAACTCATGCTTAATTTAAGTAGCATTTTTTTGTGAATTGGAAAAAAAAAAGTTTGATAAAAACTATGAGTTAATTTATCTCAGATTTTAGAAGTAAAATAACTTTTTTTGAAATGAGCCCCCAGTGTGGGGGCTAAAGAATGTGTAATTCAGACGTTTTGCAGAAGATACAGTCAGGGAGATTGTAAAGGAAAACAGAAGACATTAATAAAACATAAAGCAAAAAAAATAAAAATAAATAACAGAGAGGAGGGAGGTAAATCCTCATTTGGCAGGAAACGTCTCAACCTCCCTAATCTCTTTGAGGAAATTGAAGCCCTAAAATTGGACTGACACGTCAATTTCATTTTGAGGTCTTGCCCTTTGTGACATGCTATGTAGGCAGCTATTGAACAGGCAACAACAACAGATGTATTCTTAAATCAGTTTAAGAAAGCATTGACCTGCCATAATTGTAATCATTGATGCTTTGATTTTTTGACACTATACATGTCACTATCCTGAGAGAAAAAAAATTATAATTCCAGTGAATTTGCAAAAGCAAGTCCTTCACAGTCTCAATAAATGTTATTTCATTCACGTATTAAAAACCCAACAAAGAGCTAAAGACAGCTCATGATTACATAAGATTAAAAGCATTACTCGTCTATGATTCTGTAATATTAAAAATGTTAAAACATCTGCTAAGGTTATAGCTTTTTTTTTTTTAGCCCACCAACTATATTAGGGTTAAGTCCATTACAGTTTACAATGTGTTGTCCCTATAACAGTCATGCATGCATACCTTAAGGCCTGGTTCACACCTATGCATTTTTTAGTGCGTTTACAGTTTTGCAGAAACACACTACAGTCCATTTGACATGGTTTCCTATGGATATAGTTCACATCTGTGCATTTTATGGAAAGGGCCAGGGACTTTTTTCTGGTTTTTGGTTCCACAGACTTCAATGGATTAAAAATGTGTATTGAAAAATGCAAACTGCACCTGGAAAATTCTAACTGCAATCTGCATAGGTGTGAACCAGGCCTAAAAGAGAAGTATAGGTTTTGAAAAAAAAAACATCCATACTCAGCTATAGGTAGAAATGAGAGGATGGGATTAGGCTGGATTCACACCTATGCATTTTTTGTGCTTTTTGCATTTTGCAGATTTGGACTACAGATCGTGTTCCTTAGGAAACAATGTTAAATGGACTCTAGTGCAAATGTGCAAAATGCAAAAAGCACTAAAACTGCATAGGTGTGAATCCAGCCTTAGGCTGGATTCACACCTATGCATGCTGCTTTTGAGCGTTTCTGCAGTGTTTTTTGCAGTGCTTGCCGCGTTTTTAAACATGCGTTTTTGATGCGTTTTGACACTTTTTGATGCGTTTTTGACGCGTTTTGCGGTTTTCATTTTGCGTTTTAGAAATAACCAATTGGAAAACATCACTGCTTATATCACAGAATGTCAGCTGATATTAGTACTTCCTGCTTCCTCCCTAGTCTTGCTGTCTTTTGGTGCTTAGATTATCCTGGCTTTAATGTCCTTTTTTCTAGCAGTAGCCACAGCTACTGCTGCAGTTTTGCTTGAAGAGGAAGCTGAAGAAGAAGAACAAAGGAGAAAACTTACATTTTGGGTGCATCCAGTGATTGCCAATAGGGAGCAGAGAGGGCAATTCTGGATAATTTACAACGACCTCCGAGCCCATGAAGACAAGTTTATGGATTACACACGGATGTCTATTAAAAGGTGAGTTATTGATTTAGTACCATTACCTAGCCCTACTCTGGTTTAGAGTTAGGTTATGTTTCAAAGTTGGGTTAGGGTTAGGATTTAAAGTATAGTTAGGGTTAGGATTTAAAGTAGGGTTAGGGTTAGGATTTAAAGTAGGGTTAGGATATAAAGTATAGTTAGGGTTAGGATTTAAAGTAGGGTTAGGGTTAGGATTTAAAGTAGGGTTAGGATTTAAAGTATAGTTAGGGTTAGGATTTAAAGTAGAGATAGGGTTAGGATTTAAAGTAGGGTTAGGGTTAGGATTTAAAGTAGGGTTAGGGTTAGGATTTAAAGTAGGGTTAGGATTTAAAGTATAGTTAGGGTTAGGATTTAAAGTAGGGTTAGGATTTAAAGTAGGATTAGGGTTAGGATTTAAAGTAGGGTTAGGATTTAAAGTATAGTTAGGGTTAGGATTTAAAGTAGGGTTAGGGTTAGGATTTAAAGTAGGGTTAGGGTTAGGATTTAAAGTGGGGTTAGGGTTAGGATTTAAAGTAGGGTTAGGGTTAGGATGTAAAGTAGGGTTAGGATTGAAAGTATAGTTAGGGTTAGGATTTAAAGTAGGGTTAGGGTTAGGATTTAAAGTAGGGTTAGGATTTAAAGTAGGGTTAGGGTTAGGATTTAAAGTAGGGTTAGGGTTAGGATTTAAAGTGGGGTTAGGGTTAGGATTTAAAGTAGGGTTAGGGTTAGGATGTAAAGTAGGGTTAGGATTGAAAGTATAGTTAGGGCTAGGATTTAAAGTAGGGTTAGGATTGAAAGTATAGTTAGGGTTAGGATTTAAAGTAGGGTTAGGGTTAGGATTTAAAGTAGGGTTAGGATTTAAAGTAGGGTTAGGGTTTAAAGTAGAGTTAGGATTTAAAGTAGGGTTAGGGTTAGGATTTAAAGTAGGGTTAGGATTTAAAGTATAGTTAGGGTTAGGATTTAAAGTAGGGTTAGGGTTAGGATTTAAAGTAAGGTTAGGATTTAAAGTATAGTTAGGGTTAGGATTTAAAGTAGGGTTAGGGTTAGGTTTTAAAGTAGGATTAGGGTTAGGATTTAAAATAGGGTTAGGATTTAAAGTATAGTTAGGGTTAGGATTTAATGTAGGGTTAGGGTTAGGATTTAAAGTAGGGTTAGGGTTAGGATTTAAAGTAGGGTTAGGGTTAGTCTTAACCCAAACATAAATTTTAACCATAACCCTAAACAAATTTTTCAAGCGAAATCTACTGACTAAATAGGCTCAATGTAGGTGCTTGTATAGGTGACATTGTGCTTGTGGTTTTCTCAATGGCCTTTTTTGCCCACACAGTTTTGATGCTTTGCTTGGTTTACTCAGCAGCAAGCTGCAACGTCAGAACACATCCTTCAGGGACTGCATTCCACCAGTTGAAAGGCTAATTATTACATTGAGGTAATTTTTAACTTTTTGCTTTATACTTTAACCCACAAAGTGTTAATCAAATGAACAGGCACACAAAATTTATATTTCAGCAAAATAATGTAATTATGATTTTACTTGTGATTTTGGACACAAACATATAACGTGTAGAATTGCTTCATTCTTTCAAAAACAAAATGTTCAGATAACAAAATAAGTAAGGAAGTATTAGGCTCATCCCTATTTCAATATACAAATGAGTTCAGTTAGGTTTCCACCATATTTTTTTTATAAATATAACAAAAACAGAACTAGCATTTAGAATTATAAAGTATGATAAGTAAATGGGTCTTAACATGATTCAGGTTGCTGGGAGGACAAACAAGGAGCACTTTCTCCATAGTGCTGGTCCTGAGCAAGACTTGGGGCATTTGTGAAACGGTAAGGTGGACCCCTATTGCCCACATCTGGTGCTCCAAAACCTGATCCTGGTGGCCCAAGTGCAGATGGTAGAGGAAGTTGGTGGTGATCAAGCTGTCGAAGTGTTGGTCTAGATGGGTATTAATTTCCTGGTCTGTAACTTTGTTGCATAGGCATCTGGTAATATAAAGGGGGGTTTTGGAAAAAAGCATAATTGGTTGTCTGCGTTGGCTGCATTGGAAGATTTCTGTCTGTCTGGAAAATATTTTGGGGACTGGGGATATATGATTTGATGGTCTGCATGACAGAAATTTGCATATCCATTTTCATGGCATCGGGCACCTGGTCAAAATAGGGCACCGGGGTATTGGCAAATTGTTGGGAGAGAGACAATTGCCCTGTAAAACGATCTGACAGATCCTTTAATAAAGTGTACATTTTCTCTGACTCTTTCTCATTTGCCCGTTTGGTGGCACCCCCCCTCTTAGTTGTGCGCACTGGTGCAGCAGCCCCCCTCCTCCTGTTCCTCTTCTCCAGCTATCTCAGCCATTTGCTGATTTGGAGATCCTGGGTTTGTAGGCTCCTGTGTTTGCGCTGATGAGTCTTCTTCTGCAGGTTCATCATCCCAGCAGTTGTCTGCGCTGCAAATCACAACAAAACAGACCATTGTTTTTAGGGTGTGCGGGTAATAATTGCACAGAAACACAGATTCATAATACCTTTTTTAAAAAAATTACCTTCGCATCTCCAGAATGGGTCTCAAAAAGTCAAGGTCTTTGGCATACGAGTATGGTGTGAAGGACATTGCAGCCAAACCACTTCTCATACTCCGTTCCTTTTTTAAATGACTATTAAAGCTATCCTTGGTGCTACGCCATCTGGTTTGCAAAGCTTTTACTGCAAAACAATGAAAACATATTTTTGTTTTAATTTCAGATACCTGGCAACTGGACACTCCATTTCTAGTTTGCATATTCAGTTCTTGATTGGGAAATCAACTGCTAGCTACCTAATCCGGGACACGTGCTCCATCATTTGGGACGTTCTTAAAGAGGTGGTCTTCCCAAAACCTACAACTGATGAATGGGCAAAGATAGCAGATATCTTCTGGCAGCAGTGCCATTTCCCAAATTGCGTGGGTGCTATTGACGGAAAACATATACGCATCCAGAAGCCAATAGGCAGTGGCAGCAGCTTTTATAACTATAAAAAATAATTTTCATTTGTGCTTTTTGCAATGGCAGATGCCAATTACCATTTTATATATGTCAATATAGGGTCCTATGGCAGAAGCTCAGACTCCAGTATATTTACCCACTCAACCTTAGGGCATCTTCTGCAAGAAAATAGGCTGGGACTACCAGCCAATCCACCACTTCCTGGAACGATTTTCCTGCAATGCCGTATGTGTTTGTGGCTGATGAAGCTTTTGCGCTAGGGGAACACCTTCTCAGACCCTATTCAAGCCACTCTTTGAGTCCAGAAAAAAGAGTGTTCAATTACAGACTCACTCAGGCCAGGAGAGTTGTTGAATGTGCTTTTGGCATACTGGCCAACAAATGACGTTTGTTGCACACACCAATATATCTAGAGATGCAACACGCTATACAGGCTGTGAAAGCTACTTGTGCTCTCCATAATTTTATTCAAAAGCATGACGGGTTCCAAATTGAGGACACCCTTGCCAATCAGGCCATGACAAGAGCTGAAATGAGATCCACTCGGGGCAGCAGGAGTGGTGCTGCTTTACGAGAACATTTCTGTTCATATTTCATGTCTCCAGAAGGTCAGCTGCCATGGCAGCTAGATGCAATAGCCTAGATAGACCAAATTTAACATCTTCTAAACATTATGAATGTGTGTTTTTGTGAAGCTTATGTTTGGTAAATTTTTCCAGCTATGCTGTACTTTTTTAATGCATTGAAAAATGTGTATCTGACATTAAGATACTATTAAAAACAAATAGCCTAATTTGTCTATTTTTTTTTGTGTAATAATGTTATTAAATGAACATTAGGCCTCATGCCCAGTTTTTACAACTGCCCCTGAACTAATTCAATGTTATCCTATGTGTCCATGTACACAGTCTTTTTTTGCGTTTTGAGGCAGTTGCGTTTAAACTCGTTTTTCAAGAAGCCAAAAAATGGGTTCATACGCTAAATTTTTCAACATTACAGACGCCAAACGCGGCTAAATGCCGAGACCAAGTTTAGCCGCTTTTGCTTTTCTAAGGCCTTATGCACACGGACGTTTTTACAGCCGCTTTTTTGAGCGTTTTTTGCAGCCTAAAAATGCCTGTCTATGTTAGTCTATGGCTTTATGCCCACCTAGGCGTTTTTGAGCTGCAAACGGCATAGGCGTTTTTAAGCTGTAAAAAAAACCCAGGACCAGTGGGTTGTGAGAGACATTTTTCAGCTGTAAAAATGCTCTAACGAAGATAAACGCTCAAAAACGCTCAAAAATTTTCAAAAACGCCGCTCATCAACGTTTGTTAATGTTTTTGATCCTAAAATAAACTTAATTGCGCTGGCCAAAAATGAAAACAATTAAATAAAAGTGCTTAGAGGGCACAATACATGTGATAACAGTGAGTGCATAAAAATCTTATACAAAAGTGCAAAAAATGAAGGTCAATAATCATAAACAAAAAACGTCTATAATCAGTCCATAATGATGTGAATCGCATTAAACCAAACAAGAAAAAGTCCGCTTCATGTGTTCCATCACCACACACTAAGGATTGATGAACCAAAATACTTCTAATCAGGTGTATATTGATAGCGATGAGAGAAGTAATAGATGTGCGCTTACCCCAAGTGTTGGACCTCCCCTGTGGCAAGGTCTTGTGAGCTTGCAGATTTTACCCTCTGCAGGGACAAGTTGTTAATCTCCTGGTCCTGACAGCGTGTACCACCGACTTCCGTATGGCCGGGATGATCCAACTATTCGCACCTCAGAGGGGGGACTCAGAAATGGAAAAGTCCATATACAGGAGAAGGAGGCAAACGGAGAAAAAACTCCAATAGTGTGATAACGTTTCAGGGTATTTATTGGTTAAAACAAACCACAAAAGATCATTTAAAAATCAGATATAAAAGTATCATTAAAAAAGCCGGCATATTCAAAGGCAGAACGCCCGTGCAAATATATTCTTCAGAACACGTGATGGCTAGCACTGCGAGGCCACGCCCTACATGTTTCGTCATACGTGACGTCTACGGGGGCCCCCGTAGATACTTTTATATCTGATTTTTAAATGATCTTTTGTGGTTTGTTTTAACCAATAAATACCCTGAAACGTTATCACACTATTGGAGTTTTTTCTCCGTTTGCCTCCTTCTCCTGTATATGGACTTTTCCATTTCTGAGTCCCCCCCCTGAGGTTCGAATAGTTGGATCATCCCGGCCATACGGAAGTCGGTGGTACACGCTGTCAGGACCAGGAGATTAACAACTTGTCCCTGCAGAGGGTAAAATCTGCAAGCTCACAAGACCTTGCCACAGGGGAGGTCCAACACTTGGGGTAAGCGCACATCTATTACTTCTCTCATCGCTATCAATATACACCTGATTAGAAGTATTTTGGTTCATCAATCCTTAGTGTGTGGTGATGGAACACATGAAGCAGACTTTTTCTTGTTTGGTTTAATGCGATTCACATCATTATGGACTGATTATAGACGTTTTTTGTTTATGATTATTGACCTTCATTTTTTGCACTTTTGTATAAGATTTTTATGCACTCACTGTTATCACATGTATTGTGCCCTCTAAGCACTTTTATTTAATTGTTTTCATTTTTGGCCAGCGCAATTAAGTTTATTTTATGTTTGTCACTTCATAGATATTTGGAGTTTTATTTGCAGCTGCACTTTTTTGTTTATACGCATTGCTCATTAGCGCAGGTTGACTCTACCATTTTTAATGTTTTTGATCCATTGGAAAATTAAAAAAATACGCCAAAAAACGCTAACACGGAAAAACGCTAAAAAACGCTATAAAACGCTATTGCTAAAACGTTGCAAAAAGCTTAAAAAAAATTGAAAAAAAACACTGCAAAGCTACTGGCATTTTCATAACGTTATTTTAACATCCTGTGTGCATGAGGCCTAAGTGTTTTTAGGCCTCATGCACACGGGATATTAAAATAACGTTATGAAAACGCCAGTAGCTTTGCAGTGTTTTTTAATATAAATTTTTGTAGCTTTTTTTAACGTTTTTGCAATAGCTTTTTTAGCGTTTTTTAGCGTTTTAGCTTCTGCTAGTGTTTTTGCGTTTATTAGCGTTTTTAGCGTTTATTAGCGTGTTTAGCGCTTATGAGCGTTTTGTAGCGTTTATTAGTTTTTTATTAGCGTTTTTAGCGTTTTTAGCGTCTTTTAGCATTTTTGTGTTTATTAGCGTTTTTAGCGTTTATTAGCGTTTTTTAGTGCTTTTGAGTGTTTTGCAGCGTTTATCAGCGTTAGAGCGTTTTTACAGCTGAAAAACCTCTCTCGGAACCCACTGGTCCTGGGTTTTTTTACAGATTAAAAATGCCTATGCCATTTGCAGCTCCAAAACGCCTAGGTGGGCATGAAGCCATAGACTAACATAGACAGGCGTTTTTAAGCTGCAAAAAATGCACAAAAAAGCTGCTGTAAAAACGTCCGTGTGCATGAGGCCTTGAAAGAACCCTATTTTTTTGGACCAAAAAACACAGAAATATGATGGTAAACTGCAGCAGAGAATGACATTTTGCGACCCGAATTTGGGGCCCCATATCTCGGGGCCACTTGATGCTAGGAACCCCAAATTTGGTTTGCCAACACAGTGGAACTAACACTACAACATATCCAAATTTGCGTTTCCTAGCCCCAAGTGACCCTGAGATATGGGGCCCCAAAGTCAGGTCGGAAAATGTCATTCTCTGCTGAAGAAGTGCTTGACATTTTGCGACCCGACTTTGTGGACCCATATCTCGGGTCCCCAAAGTTGGGTCACTAAATGACATTCTGTTCTCTACAGACGCTTCTAGATGCAAACACGGTAAAACACGGCTAAACGCAGAGAAAAAAAATAGAAAGAGAATAACGGTTATAGTCTTTATATTTTCTGCCACTCTCTGTTAATTCTTTTTCTATTCTTTTCTATTTTAAATTTGTTAGAAATTAGGCTGAGTTTAATGAAATTCAGAATAAGTATAAAAAATTCTGAAGAATTCCAAACAAATTTTGAAGAATTGGCCCAATTTAACTGAAAATTGGCCCAATTTTATGGAAATTTTCAACAATTTTATGGAAATTGGCCCAATTTTATTGAAAATTGGCCCAATTTTATGGAATTTTGCAACAATTTTATGGAAATTGGCCCAGTTTTATGGAAATTTGCAACAATTTTATGGAAATTGGCCCAATTTTATTGAAAATTGGACCAATTTATGGAAATTTCAACAATTTTATGGAAATTGGCCCAATTTTTTGGAAATTTGCAACAATTTATGGAAATTGGCCCAAATCTAAAGCAGAACTCCACTCGTCATCATAAAATCTTCATCATAAAAATTTAAAAATGTAGCTAATTTAAATACATGTATTTAGGTAACTAAATAATTAAAAAAAACAAACCTTCAAAAATGTTTGGATCCTGCACATGAACACATACATAGTTACAGTGGATCTAATAGTCTACAGACCCCTGGTAAAATGTCAGGTTTATGTGATGTTAAAAAATGAGACAAACATATATAATTGCTTAACTTGTTCCATCTTTAATTAATGCTGAAGTTTCTTTGGGGTTAGTCAGAGGCACATAAGCAGGTGTGTACTGACTCCTTAACATGATTTTGAATGTGATTGCTTAATTCTGAACACAGCTGCATCCCCAGTTATAAGAGGATGTGCACACTTATAAAACAACATTATTTGAGTTTCTTATTTTGACTACCCAATACAGTTTGTACAGTTTATAGGCCACATTAAGGTTTAAAAAGTTCTTCTAATGATTTCTCTTTGTCCAATTTTTCTACATCACTGAAAACTCAAATTTTAACAAGTGTGTGTAAACTTTTTCTATCTTACTTACATTTGAGGTCTGCTTGCTTCTTGGAGAAAAGATCCCATTGTGGATACAGCTCCTTGGCAATTTCAAGCCACCCCTGGTCCCGTTTTCTACGATCCTTTTGTTGGGGATCAGAAGGAGTGTACAGATAGGTTCTTGGCCTCACCAGGCTGATAAGATGTTCAGT
Source organism: Lithobates septentrionalis (assembly GCA_037952835.1). Taxonomy (NCBI): domain Eukaryota; kingdom Metazoa; phylum Chordata; class Amphibia; order Anura; family Ranidae; genus Lithobates; species Lithobates septentrionalis. Next base: position 5,664,685 of record JBBDGP010000366.1, on the reverse strand, counting down.
CCTCACCATGTTTGCTATAGTCCAAACTGGGATTTGCTGGTTCTCAAGGCATCCTGTGTAGTTTATTTTTAAAGGGCAGGTGTTTGATCACATGGTGATTCCAAAAATGCAAAATGCATCAAAAATGCATCAAAAACGCATCTAAAATTATGGACTTGCGTTTTTCTTGCATGCCCATTGAATTCTATTACATGCAAAACGCTGCATTTTGCATAAAAAAAAGTCCCTGACCCTTTCCAAAAAAGCAGAGGTACAAAAAGGCATTGATGTGAACATGTTCCATAGGAACCCATGTTAAAAAATTCCCATGCATTTCTGCAAAATGCATAAAAAAACGCGCTAGTGTGAATGGAGCCTAAGGCTCGATACACATCTATGCATGTTGCTTTTGAGCGTTTCTGCTGTGTTTTTTGCGGTGCTTGCTGCGTTTTTGAACATATGTTTTTGCAGCGTTTTTGCCGCATTTTTGCCGCGTTTTTGCATTTTGTGTTTTTTTTTACAGTGTTTTTTTAATACTGTATACAGTGTTAAAAAAATTAAATGAAAATAAACGCAAAACGAGGCAAAAACACGGTAAAAACGCCGTACTTGCGTTTTTGGATGAGGGTCCATTGAATTCTATTACATGTAAAACGCTGCATTTTGCATGATAAAAAGTCCCCGACCCTTTCCAAAAACGCAGAGGCACAAAAATGCATTGATGTGAACATGTTCCATAGGAACCCATGTTAAAAAATTCCCATGCATTTCTGCAAAATGCAAAATGCATCAAAAAACGCATTGGTTTGAATGGAGCCTAACAGAGGTCCTTAAATAATCAAATGTACATATAGAATATTTTTTTTTTATAATTCTTTATTATTACATAAAATAGAAAAGAGGTTCAATAAAAATAATTGACAGAGCATATGCAATTAGCTTTATACTGGTCGTTAGTGTCCCACAAGGGCAAAGATGGTCAAAAGTAGATGTTATATCCCGACATGTTTCGCCAGCATTGGCTTCCTCAGGGAATCATTTAGGATCACCAATATTAACACAGCTCTAGCACTCTACCAATCTTAGTCAGAGAGCACAAGACAGGAGGCCCCAACAACCCATCCAAGCAGAGGCGGGGCAGGCCATGCACAACCACAGTAGGTATAGAGTGACCAGGTATGCTCAGTAATATATGAAAGGTAATGCAGGGGCACCTAAAAAGATGTTGTGGTGATGAGGTCAATCTTGTACTGAAATGCCTTAATTAGACACTGTAACATCAAGAGACATGCACGGTCGTCCCTGCTCTCCAGACGTCATCTGAGGTGGTCAGACGATGTCCTATGATGAAACGTGTAAGGTGGAGATTGGTACGCACCCACATCACTTCCGGTCTGTGGTTTTCCAGTCTGTGGAATGCACGCCGGCCCAGGCTCTGTGGATTGTTCTTAATTTATGCTAATGGGGCATATGCTATGCCTTGCTTTTATACAAGAAGAGAGGTCCTGGTATCTCTACCAGGATCAAATAGCGGCTACTTCGGCAACAAAAAGTCTACACCTGGGTATGTTTCTATAAAAATACAAAATGTATTAAACCCATATCAGGAGCATGCTACCAAAATTAATTAAAATGCACCTATAATTAATGAAACAGCTTCATACTACAGGCTTCTCAAGGTTCTCTCAAAGGGAGATACCCCAAAGAAGGATAATTTGATGAACACATTCAGAAAAAGAAAAGAAAAACACACATAAACAAAAACATACAAAAACATAATCAACAACCACAACACAGAAGGTCCGGACACCAGCCTACCACCCACAGTGAAATTGATATGCGATTAACTCGCATTGATGCGACAAAACATGTAAAAAAAGAAAAAAGGGAATAATCCCAAAATCAATTGTCCCCAAAGAGACTTCTTACAATTTCAATATGAATGGCCCCCCGAGGGCTCCTAAAAGAGCATGGTATCAGAAGAATAGCTTGTATATTAATGTTGGAAAAGATTGGATGAGTAATGCTGACTCATGGATAATTAGGACACATAATTGATGTTCATCTTTAACTGGAATATTAGCTATCATATTTTGATTATTGCCTTTGAACTTATATGTCACCAGCCGATAAATAAACAGATGATTGGAGAATATCCTTCAGTGTAACAGTCCGGGCATCTTGTAATAGCGGCTATACCCCAGCTAGTTGGCAAATGTCCTGCAAGTCATAAAGCTTACAATCTTTTCAAATCCAACAAACTTGCAAATAGTGTCCAAGGAGTTAAATTGTATAACTATCAGAGGACTGCTGCTGCAAAATTCTGCCCGTAGAAATAGTGAATGTTTTTGGCAATCTTTTCATTAGACGGTCAAGCAGTTAGTTTATTGCACAAACTATTCAAACAAGCGCTATTTAACCGATTCAAGTGAAATAGGAGAAAAGGAAGTGAGGCTTCAGTATGTTACCATCCTTGGTATTGTCAATAAAGGTCCCGCTCCATCCTTGTACGGATCAAGATCCCATCACGTCAAAACCTTTGTGGCGGCTCACACACGGTGGGACGATCCCTTCCTCTCAGAGCGGAGCTGCTGGGTATGACGCCAGCCTACGACATGCCCCGTACCAACTGCATTGTGGGATAGGAGACGCCGGCTTCACCATCACTCGGCTTGCATGTCACGTCCCACCAACATTACAAGTCCCGTATACCCAGCGGCTCTAACTTAAGGTCACTGACAGGGAGGGGTTGATTTCCTAAAGGCAAATTGCAATGAAGCTCTGCTGACTTCCAGCATCCAATCATACTGTAGGCAAGCAATTTTTTTTTATTATTATAAATATTTTCTTTGCATGCGATTCGGTATTTTTGCCAAGTAAATTGAGAATGGAAATCAATTTTCACCACATTCACTAAGCTAAGGGAAATTTCACTGGCATTGTGAACAGCTCCTTAGGATTTAGTAAATCAACCCCACAGTGCGGGACACCTGAAGTTTGCAGTTGAAGGTATACATGTTTGTCCTCCAGTGAGCTTGATTTTGTAATCCTTTTATTTAGTATATGGCAGTGTAACATTTTATGGGTGCTATGTATACTTTATTATAATTATTACTATTATTGTTATGATTTTTATTATTTCAACTTTCACAAAGATCAAATCCCAGTAATTCTTGAGGTTCTCATTTTTTTTTTACAACTATGGATATGTATCAAAGAACCTATTAGATTTTGTATTTCCACTATGTAACAATACTTTTTATTCGTATTTGAGCTCATCAGTTATTTTTTTTATACAAGGAGAAATATTGCATTACATGAAATATATTTTCTTGCAGACAAATTTATAAGATGATCATTTTCTCTGCTATTATGCTATAGACTGTTGTCGTAAACGTTGCAATAAAAGTGTCTTTGTATAATCTAGGACTTTTCTCTCAAGAGACTGGAACTCTTCACAGGAGATAAGCAAACACTACAAAACAGAAAAATTATATTTCAATGATCTGACTGCATCAAACTGTATTCTTTGTGACAACCTGGTATTTTTTTTACTTTTTCTTGAATTAATATTTGTATCAGGAAGAAAAGCTGTCAACCGTGTTGCAAATTTCCACTGAAATTCCAGAGATGAGTGCAAAGCATGAGAATGGTGCTGCATTTGGTTCTTTCTCCATGGACATCAACTGCTGGACCTGATGTGTGTGAAGCTTTTAGTTCCTTCTGCTGGCCCAAAGCTGGTCTGTCTTGATGATTTACACTGATTCAACAAGACAATGCTTTAGATCAGGGATATGCAATTAGTGGACCTCCAGCTGTTGCAAAACTACAAGTCCCATCATGCCTCTGCCTCTGGGTGTCATGCTTGTGGCTGTCAGAGTCTTGCTATGCCTCATGGGACTTGTAGTTCTGCAACAGCTGGAGGTCCGCTAACTGCATATCCCTGCTTTAGATGGATGTAGAGCATGGGGTTATATCAAGGAAGTAAATTACATTCAGTTACCATATCTATCTATCTATCTATCTATCTATCTATCTATCTATCTATCTATCTATCTATCTATCCATCCATCCATCCATCCATCCATCCATCCACCCATCCATCCATCCATCCATCCATCCATCCATCCATCCATCCATCCATCCATCCATCCATCTATCTATCTATCTATCTATCTATCTATCTATCTATCTATCTATCTATCTATCTATCTATCTATCTATCTATCTATCTATCTATCTATCTATCTAAGCCCTTTCTAATAAAGCTCTCCAATGTTTTGCTACATCTTCTAGCTACTTCCCTCTCACGTCTATATTTGTTTGTCTTTTCCTGACTAGCCTACAATGATGCTGTATTTGTTTCTTTATTCAGCCTTTCTTTCCCATGTTTCATTCCCCTCTTACTCTTCCCCTCACTACCACCCACTGCTAATAAATAATCGAGTAAAAAAATTTGGGAAATTCAGAGCCTGAGCCTGGGGGACGTTAAATGACTGTATTTCTAATATCTTGTGAAATTTGTCTCCTTATCCCTCCCTCTGTTAATTAATTACATGCCACCATGCATCTCACAAGCGCACTGTGATAAGAATGCGTACAACAGGAATAAAATATACACACACACCAGCCCTAAAGATCTGAAGCTGTTTATACGTGGCAGAGGAGCCATGGATGAAAAATGTGCAGAGTTTAGTACTGATATCAGAAAAGCCTAATTGTTATTACATTTTCATAGCCCAAAGAGATTTGGTATCTTGAGGGCTAATAGAAAAAAGAACTGAAAACACAGAAAAATGTACTGTACGAAAACATTTGAAATAAGGGGACATCTGAATAATACATTTATGTAACCTCTGAAAACATCTTTGCTCCCAACCAGATATAAATTTTATGTCACCTTCAGTTGCATCTTTACTCCCAGGTAACTAGGTATGTTCATATCATATGTTATTGTACTTATCATCGCTGCCATAATGACATAGCTACTTTTATCTATCTGGAACTAAGGCTTATTGCTTTTGTGTTACCCCTACTGCTAGTGATGATCATAAGAAACCTTTAGGAGCAATGCAACAGTTTGGAGGCCCTCGGACTATTCGTTGTGTAGTTTGGATTATACCTGGGCCCTTGCTAATACTTTTGTGACAGAAAAATGATAGAAATCTGAGAAATCTGATATGATATTATATGATATAAAAATGATAGAAATCTGTTGTCACATGAAAAGATATAATAAAATATTTACAAAAATGTGAGGGGTGTACTTACTTTTGTGAGATACTGTATATATCGATATAGATATATAGCAAGTGTATATTTTTTTTTTTGGAATGGGCTTTAACATGCACAGTCATCCTATGTAACCGCAAGCAAATAGTCCACACTACAAATGTTGATGGGTTAAATTCACTTTCTGGAGACTTCTTCATAAACTACAAGTTCTAGTTTGTTTATTCAAAATGTGACAAAATTATATATATGATGTCTGTTGTGTAATACTTGCATATTCAACAGGTTCAGGTGACAAAAAACATACAGTATAGTAAATTAACCAGTTGCCGATTGGGCCATAGCCGAATGACAGCTGCAGCGCGGTCGGATAACCCCGGGAGGCTGTCATATGACGTCCTCCCAGATACACGCTCCCATGTGCCCCCAGGAATGTCTGTGACTGGAGTAAAGGGCCAATGACAGTGGGCATAGATGCTCAGCCATGCTCGTCCAGGCTCCATCCATGCCCAGCTATGCTCAACCATGCCCAGCCATGCTCAGCCATGCCCAGCCATGCTCAGCCATGCTCATCCATGCCCAGCTATGCTCATCCATGCTTATCCATGCCCAGCCATGCTTATCCATGCCCAGCCATGCTCATCCATGCTCATTCATGCCCAGCCATGCTTATCCATGCGCAGCCATGCTCATCCATGCCCAGCCATGCTCATTCATGCTCATCCATGCCCTGCCATGCTCATCCATGCCCAGCCATGCTCAGCCATGCTCATCCAGGCCCAGCCATGCTCATCCAGGCCCAGCCATGCTCATCCATGCCCATCCATGCTCATCCATGGCTCATCCATGCCCATCCATGGCTCATCTGTCCCCATCCATGGCTCATCCATGCCCATCCATGCTCATCCATGGCTCATCCATGCCCATCCATGGCTCATCCGTGGCTCATTCATGCCTCATTCATGCTCAACCATGCCACATAAGTGCTCATCCGTGCCACATCCATGCCACATCAGTGCCCATCCATGCCACATCTAAGCCACATCAGTGCTCATCCGTGCCACATCAGTCCTCATCCGTGCCACATTCCTGCCACGTCAGTGCTCATCCGTGCCACATCCATGCCACATCAGTGCTCATCTGTGCCACATTCATGCCACATCAGTACTCATCCATGTCACATCAGTTCTCATCAGTGCCACATCTATGCCATTACAGTGCCCATCAGTGTCTCATGAAAGTGTAATAGGTAGTCAAATTAGATGTGTAATTTATGTCCCTAGAACACCTGACGGTGGTCCCTGCATATTGGGCCTCTGTATGTGTCCAGGCTGTGTAAAAGTCTCACACATGTGGTATCGTCATACTTAGGAGGAGTAGCAGAATGTATTTTGGGGTGTAATTTTTGCTATGTACATGCTACAGTATGTGTTAGAAATATCTTATAAACGGACAACTTTGTGTAAAAAAAAATGTGTTTTCTTACACATGTTCCAAAAACTTGTGGAAAAAAATGGCATTTTCAAAACACTCATCATGCCTCATAGATTATACATTGGGGTGTTGGCTTTACAAAATGAGGTCATTTTTTGGGTGATTCCATTGTCCTGGTGCTCCAGGGCCTTCGAAAGTGTAAGAGGTAGTCAAGAAATGAAATCTGTAATTTATGTCCCTAGAACGGCTGTTGGTGCTCCCTGCATGTTGGGCCTCTGTATGTGGCCAGGCTGTGAAAAAGTCTCACTTATGTGGTAATCGCCATACTCAGGATGAGTAGTAGAAAGTATTTTAGGGTGAAATTTGTGGTATGCATATGCTGTGTGTGAGAAATAATGTGTTATTATGACTTTTTTTTTTGGGGGGGGGGGGGGGATTTTAATTTTGCAAAGAATTGTGGGAAAAAATTACAATTTCAAAAAACTCACCATGCTTTATACTAAATACTTTGGAACGTCTACTTTCCAAAAAGGGGTCATTTGGGGGGTATTTGTATTTTCCATGCTTGTTAGTGTCTCAAGAAATTAGATAGGCCATCAGTACATTAGGTGTGATTAATTTTCAGGGATTGGCATCATAGTTTGTAAACTCTATAACTTTCAAAAAGACCAAATAATATGCATTATTTTGGCTATTTTTACCAAAGATATGTAGCAGTATACATTTTGACCAAAATTTATGAAGAAAAATGACTAATTTGCTAAATGTTATAACTGTAAAGAAGAAAAACACATTTTTGTACAACATTTTCAGTCTTTTTACATTTATAGCGCAAAAAATAAAAAAAACCTAGTGGTGGTCAAATACCACCAAAAGAAAGTTCTATTTGTGTGAAAAAAAGGACAAAAATGTATTATGGGTACAATGTTGCATGAACGAGTAATTGTCATTCAAAGTGTGAGAGCACTGAAAGCTGAAAATTGGTCTGGTTAGGAAGGAGGTTTAAGTACCCTGTGGGCAAGTGGTTAAAGTATATAGAAACTTCTAAAATTGAATATGCTAATGCATTTATAAAAAATAATTTTAAATCAGTTTAAATTTGCATCTTTTATCAAAATAATACCTAGTGGCCCTTTTATGAATGTCCTTGTTTAGGCCTTTTTTATTACCAATACTCTTTTCCTGTCAAACAGTCACCTTGACATCTCATCACATGGCTTCTGGTGGGGAATTTAAAGTGTTACTAAAACCAGGAGCCTGCATTCACTATATCTGGTCTCCCACAGTACACAGAACATGGAAATACAATTATTTCAGTAAACAGAAACTGCTAAATACCTTTTCTCAACAGCAGTATATAGCATTATTGTGGCTTCTACCAGTGCCTGGTTAAAGCTTGTAAGAGGAGTGTTCATACTTCACTGGCTGTCCTATCAGGATGCAGGACCCCTGATCCTCTCTCTGGACAGTTCTGATTGGCCCTGTGCTGATCACATGCACTCTCCCAAGAAAAAAAAAACCTCTAGCAATACACACCAAACTGAGCATGGGCGGCCTGACTCCAGTAACCAGTGTTTTGGAGAAAATGCAAGATGGAAGGATCTGTGCATACAGAATCAAACAACATTTTTACACAATGCAGAGGATTAACCCCTTAGGCTCCACAGTGAGAATAACAAGCATGCTTTACTGCATATACAGGCTGATTTTATTGTTGTGGATCTAGTAGCACTTTAAGTGGTCTTTTAAACACACAGGTACAGTCCACTGTTATCACCATCAGGAGATGTGTCCAATCATTTTTTGCATTGTGCTTTTAACAATGTGTGTTTTTTGTATATCATACTGGACTAAAATGAACCTGTACTTATTTTAAATGTGTAAAAATAAAAGATTTGCTTTGCCACAGACATTATAAGATGCCTGCTGTTCTTCTTCTGTACCCCTCTCTGATTTAGTTTGACTTTGCCTGACCTGACTTTATGACTCAGTCCTGATAACTGATATCCAATTGTTCTATAAAATTGTTTCAATCAGGTTTTAATAATAAAGTGGGTTTTAATAATAAAGTGAAGCTAACTCACAAAGGTGCACAAAATAAACTTTTCCGATGACTAAAAGTAATAATAGACATCTTGTGGTGTCTGTCCCTGAGGCAGGACTTTTACCCTTTAAAATAGAGTAAGGATTCACTTTAGGTGCTGTAAAATGTGGTGGTGCTATAATAAAAGAAAAACTATTTATTGTGCTATATCTTTGTTTTACATTTAAGAATAAATCACATTTATTAATGATACCTAAAAATAAAGCAGTCCTTGAGTTCACCTAGTCTGCCTTTCTCTTGCAGCTGTAACATTTTAGACTTTATCCACATATGAAGAGGGGGGTCACTAGTATTTTTTTCCTACTTATTATACACAAACAGAAACACATACAGCCAGATGCCACCCGCATACCCGTGTTGCCAGGGAAACTGTCATTTTGCTTTTCTGTCACCTCTGGCTGAGTCAGTGAAGCACCAGGGAACGTGTGTGCGACAGGACAGGAGGTAAGGATCAGGAAAATTAGATTGCAGAGCTGCCTATAAACAGCAAAATAGATCCCTGTAGTGGGTTTTTTTGGCCGTAAGTCAGCAAAGCACAGACAGAACACAGTTTCTAAAATAATACTTTAGCTGGGTGATACAGGGAAATGATGTGATAACATAGTTACCAGGGCAACCTGCACTATGCAAGGTATTTTAGAATGTTACACAATGTATAAATCCTCCTTTATGGTTTGTCAACATTCTTTTACCCTTCACAATGCTGTAAATGTTCCTACTTTTCTTCTATCTTTGTGTCACAAAATGGACTCTCAAGTGGAGGCTGGCCTACATCATCATCAGCGGAAAAGGTCGAGTGCTCAGCCAGAAGGAATTGGTATATAAGAATCACCAACATATTAGAGATTGAGGTATAATTCACTGAATGGAAAGTCAGCCCACATTAAGAAATCAGGCTGAAATATAGCAGGCTCAAAGGAAATGTAACTGATAATTTAGAATGGGTTTGGTGGATTCATGATTCAGACTGGTATAAAAACTTACAACACATTTTGTAATTATAAATGTACCTCTTTAGGTTGACAGTTTTTTTTCTGATTTGCTCCTGATTAGGGATGAGCTTCGAGTTCGAGTCGAACTCATGTTCGACTCGAAAATTGGCTGTTCGCAAGTTCGCCGAACAGCGAACAATTTGGGGTGTTCGCGGCAAATTCGAATGCCGCGGAACACCCTTTAAAAGTCTATGGGAGAAATCAAAAGTGCTAATTTTAAAGGCTTATATGCAAGTTATTGTCATAAAAAGTGTTTGGGGACCTGGGTCCTGCCCCAGGGGACATGGATCAATGCAAAAAAAAGTTTTAAAAACGGCCGTTTTTTCAGGAGCAGTGATTTTAATAATGCTTAAAGTCAAACAATAAAAGTGTAATATTCCTTTAAATTTCGTACCTGGGGGGTGTCTATAGTATGCCTGTAAAGGGGCGCATGTTTCCTGTGTTTAGAACAGTCTGACAGCAAAATGACATTTCGAAGGAAAAAAAGCCATTTAAAACTACCCGCGGCTATTGCATTGCCGACAATACACATAGAAGTTCATTGATAAAAACGGCATGGGAATTCCCCACAGGGCAACCCCGAACCAAAATTAAAAAAAAAAAAATGACGTGGGAGACCCCCTAAATTCCATACCAGGCCCTTCAGGTCTGGTATGGATATTACGGGGAACCCCGGCCAAAATTAAAAAAAAAAGGACAAGGGCCTCATCCCCACAACCCTGGCCGGTGGTTGTGGGGGTCTGCGGGCAGGGGGCTTATCGGAATCTGGAAGCAAGGGGACCCCCAGATCCCGGCCCCCCCCTGTGACATCACAGGGAAGTCCCGTCAAGTCACCGTGCGTCAGAGGGGGCGGGGTCACCGGGTGGCCCCGCCCCCGTTATTTAAGAGCCGTCAGTCGAAGAGACGCCGTCACACAGCGGGAGCCTCCCTCCATGACAGCATGGATGCGGAGCGGCCCGGAGAAGAAAATGAAGAAGAGAAGAAGGAAGAAGAGAAGAGGATGAAGAAGAAGATGAAGAGAAGAGCGGGAGCCTCCCCTCATGCCATGGGTGCGGAGCGGCCCGAGGAGAAGAAGATAGAAGACGCCGCGGAGGAGATGCTGGACGAGAACGCCGGAGGAAGAACCAGAAGAGCCAGAAGAACCAGAAGAAGAAGAAGATGAAGGAAGAAGCATTTAAATAAAGGAATTGTCAAAAGCTGTCTCTTGTCATTTTTAACATTTTTGACAGTTTTTTAGTAAAATGGTAGGGGTAAGTACCCCCTTACCATTTCACACAGGGGGGGCCGGGATCTGGGGGTCCCCTTGTTAAAGGGGGCTTCCAGATTCCGATAAGCCCCCTGCCCGCAGACCCCCCACAACCACCGGCCAGGGTTGTGGGGATGAGGCCCTTGTCCTCATCAACATGGGGACAAGGTGTTTTGGGGGGCTACCCCAAAGCACCCTCCCAATGTTGAGAGCATGTGGCCTGGTTTGGTTCAGGAGGGGGGGGGCCGCACTCTCGCCCCCCCTCTTTTCCTGCGGCCTGCCAGGTTGCGTGCTCGGATAAGGGTCTGGTATGGATCTTTGGGGGAACCCCACGCCGTTTTTTTTTTTTTTTTTGGCGCGGGGTTCCCCTCAAAATCCATACCAGACCTGAAGGGTCTGGTATGAAATTTAGGGGGAACCCCACGTCATTTTTTTTTTTAAATTTTGGTTCGGGGTTTCCCTGTGGGGAATTCCCATGCCGTTTTTATCAATGAACTTCTAATGTGTATTGTCGGCAATGCAATAGCCGCGGGTAGTTTTAAATGTTTTTTCCTTCGAAATGTCATTTTGCTGTCAGACTGTTCTAAACACAGGAAACATGCGCCCCTTTACAGGCATACTATAGACACCCCCCAGGTACGAAATTTAAAGGGATATTACACTTTTATTGTTTGACTTTAAGCATTATTAAAATCACTGCTCCTGAAAAAACGGCCGTTTTTAAAACTTTTTTTTGCATTGATCCATGTCCCCTGGGGCAGGACCCGGGTCCCCAAACACTTTTTATGACAATATCTTGCATATTAGCCTTTAAAATTAGCACTTTTGATTATTCATGTTCGTGTCCCATAGACTTTAACGGTGTTCGCGTGTTCGAGCGAACTTTTTTCCTGTTAGCATGTTCTGGTGCGAACCGAACAGGGGGGTGTTCGGCTCATCCCTACTCCTGATTAACCAACCAAGGCTGTAGATTATGTTGAAGTCATATGTCCCAGCAAGACAAACAACATAAGGGAGGAATTGCAAAATCAATAATGGAATTTAAAAAAGGTATGAATGATTTTCTTACTGCTTTTGATATCCACGGTTACATTTAACTGAAAGTTAATATGTGGATATCTTAATCGAGAGAATTGATGCAACTGTACTAGGTATGTCATGAAGGATATTTTCCTCTTTTCACACTAAATGACGAAATTGGCAGCAGTTGCCACTTTGTTGTGCTATCCCTGGCACCAAAACTGAATGTGGGAAGCAGGTAGTGCTGGTCCGACGCGTTTCGACTGAAAAGTCTTCAACTGGGGCATATCCTGATATGATAGGATTGGCCCAGTTGAAGACTTTTCAGTCGAAACACGTAGGACCAGCACTCCCTGCTTCCCACATTGCTGTTTTTATATTTTTTGCGATCACTTTTATCCATTACTGTTTGGCATTTTTTATCTCCAATAAACCAACATTGGTTGACCTGCGCCATGTGGAGCTTCCCTTTTTTCTTTTTCCCCCATGCTTGAGTGCTGATGACTAATCTCTGATTATCGCTATTGTGGACCGGTTCGGTGGTGGATCGGTTTGGAAACTTCACTTTGGAACCATCATCCCAGCTGCGCAGATCAGAGTTTGTGGTCACTACATCACCATCCAGCCTGGTACCATCACATCACTGGGGATCCAGTACCATTAGTCTATCAGACGCACTGCCATATGGTAGGTGCATCCATCTGTTTCGGTAAGAGTACCCACCCTCTCATCTGAATGTTTCCATATGTTTTCTGGTACAGTTTTGGTCCATTGTGACCACGTATCTCCTGCTTCAGTTGAGGATTGAAGAGAAAGTTCCATTGGACACTATACATGAGGACATTTGGCCATTGGATCATTCTAGTCAATAGTTATTATTTCACAGCATTTTTTGTACACAGGTTCTATATACTCTCACTTTATTTGTTTTGAGGTGATTTAGTTGTTTTTTAGCGCTACACTATATGTTTGATCTCTTTTAACTCTGGCTCTGCCTTCTTCTTTGTGGCAGTGCATATCATCTGAGGTGGAAAGCACTGGTGCTGTAGCCTTCCAAAGGTGCATCTTTGAGGCACTGGGTACATCAGTAGTGCCTCACTGAACCAGGAAGTGGGAAAACAGAAAATGTTGACCTATTTAATATATAATGATTTCATATCAGTATGCAGAGCTGCATGCTGATGTGATTTTTGTGAAGGAGGGGAAAGGTTTGCCTAAAGTCTGGAGTATCTGGTTTGCGATTAAAGCAAATATCCTGGAACCTATCTTGCATTTTCTAGCTCTTACTCTACTGTGCCGACTATTTTTACGTTATAAACTTATTAATGTCTGGAACACGCATTTTTAAAGGGACTACCACACTATTGGAGGCTCTGCCTGATCTACCTGTTGTTATACCAAATATATGTGTGACAGCCCTAATGATGTCACACAAGCTAGATTTTTAGGCTGTAAAATTTCAGTTTATACCATGTGGATTTTAAACAATGCAATATTGTCAAGCTTTAACTCTGTTATGTATTTTGTGAAAGATTAAATCTTGTGTATTTTCATTGACTATTTGTTTTGAAATATTACTGTAAATTTTACCTTTATGAGTCATTTTTCATGCAACTTTCCTGTCCAACGCATCTTGATCAATTGAATGCAATTGTTTTACATTAGATAAGCCAACACTGGATCAGTTTGCAATGTATCATTACCCTTCATAGCATAAGTTGTTGTTTAGGGATGTATCAGTCTCTTTACTGGTATGACACTTATTATGTACATACCTGTGTATGTTATTTGTCAGCATTTCAATAAATTGTACACTATATTACCAAAAGTATTGGGACACCTGCCTTTACACGCACATGAACTTTAATGGCGTCCCAGTCTTAGTCCGTAGGGTTCAATATTGAGTTGGCCCACCCTTTGCAGCTAAAACAGCTTCAACTCTTCTGGGAAGGCTGTCCACAAGATTTAGGAGGTGTGTATGAAAATGTTTAACCATTCTTCCCGAAGTGCATTTGTGAGGTCAGGCACTGATGTGGACAAGAAGGCCTGACTCGCAGTCTCCACTCTAATTCATCCCAAAGGTGTTCTATCAGGTTGAGGTTAGCACTCTATGCAGGACAGTCAAGTTCCTCCACCCCAAACTCGCTCATCCATGTCTTTATGGACCTTGCTTTGTGCACTGGTCCAAATCATTTGGTGGAGGGGGGATTATGGTGTGGAGTTGTTTTTCAGGGGTTGGGCTTGGCCCCTTAGTTCCAGTGAAAGGCACTTATAAGGCTTCAGCATATCAAGACATTTTGGACAATTTCATGCTCCCAACTTTGTGGGAACAGTTCGGGGGTGGCCCCTTCCTGTTCCAACATGACTGTGCACCAGTGCACAAACAAGGTCCATATAGACATGAATGAGTGAGTTTGGGGTGGAGGAACTTGACTGGCCTGCACAAAATCCTGACCTCAACCCAATAGAACATCTTTGGGATGAACGAGCCAGGCCTTCTTGTGCAACATCAGTGCCTGACATCACAAATGCGCTTTTGGAACAATGGTCAAATGGACACACTCCTAAACCTTGTGGACAGCCTTCCCAGAAGAGTTGAAGCTGTTATAGCTGCAAAGAGTGGGCCAACTCAATATTGAACCCTACAAACTAAGACTGGGATGCCATTAAAGTTAATGACTGTGTAAAGGCAGGTGTCCCAATACTTTTGGTAATATAGTATATTTAAACCCAAAAACGTAAGGAGAATCTGTCCATGTAGGGCAAAGCAACTGGTTCATCTTAATTCAGACCTGCAGAAATGCAATACAGTACTTGCCTTCCTTTTTACTTCAACACTATTCAGGTTACCTGCGAGAAGTGAAAGCAAAGCCATGAGTAAGCTTTGAGTCGCTGATATGATTAGCCTATATGATGTCACATGGCATGAGTCACATCATGCGAGGAAGATTCAGTTGTTTTCTTCAACTCCCGGGGGTGAACGGAGCAGCAGCAAGTGACAAAAAGGTGAAACTAGGAACAAAATAAAAATAAAAATAATTCACAAAGGCTAATGCAATTCTTTTTTACTTACAGTGCTCTACAAAACTGGGGGGGGGGGCTTATTTACTAATACTAGAGAGTACAAAATCTGGTGCACCTGTGCTTGTTCAGCTTGTTCAATTAGGCTTTGGCAAAAAGAAAACCTAGAAGCTGATAGGATTCTCTGCAGAGCTGCACCCGATTTTACACTCCAGTTTTAGTAAATCAATCCCTAAGTTGTTTTTTTTTTGAGCATTTAGTTGTACTTTCATTTCCACTAAGCTTATACAAAACATGGTAATTTCTTCTGAGTGTACAGAAATCTTCAATTGAATATAATTAGATATAGTTTCATGTGGCAAAATAGATAATTACTTAATTTGCAATAATTTTTTGTAAATACAAGAAAATTTAAACCACTATCCCCAAGGGATTAGCTCTTGTCAGAGTTTCAGGACTCAGAGTTGAATAATTAAGGCCTGTATTGATTACTAAAGAAAGTTTTGGTGTGCACTAAAATCTTGGCTTGTCAACAGAAGGTACTAATTGGGCAACTCTGCTGCACAGTGATGAATTTGCAAGATCTATGTTTGTTTTAACTGTGTAAGGATATCATTTATATATGTTTTATGTATTTACATTTTCAACAACATTACGGAAATGAGAACAACTATAGTGCTTACAATTTTTACAAGTCAGTGATTGCTTAGCTTTGTTGCTAACATTTGGCCGCTTTTCAAATACATACAATCATATGGTTAGTTGCATTTGTAAAAAGAAAAAAATATATAATTCCATATAAAGGGACTTAAAGAGACACGTAAGGATGGACAGGTAGAGCTGTTCTTATGCATCCCTGAGTTCCCTGGACCTTACAGGGAAAAGATATGTTTCTGGGATTTCCTAACCCCTTCATGATATTATGTAAACTGAATGCACAGCTAAGTCCCTCATCCTCACTTTGTGGGGCCAACCATCAATCCCTTCTCTGTTGCGGTGGTTACACAAAGTAGACAATTTTTGTCTCTTAGAGGAACAGAGTATGTAGAGGCATACATTTCAAAAGGGGTCATAGGCCATCATACCAAAATATGGGCCCACTGGTTCAAATTTAAATCCTCTTCAGTATATAAGGAAATGATTTTAGATTCTGCTGACTTGTAACCATTTAATTATTATCTACTAATGTGTTCCCCTATGCTAACTGTCGTAACTAAGGTCTACTCCACCTAATATCAGCCATTAATTCTCTCCTTCCCTCCCACATTCCTCATCCTGCCCTCCCATTCCTCTCTTCTCCCTCTATTCTCACCTTCCCCTATTTAATTTTTCCCTTTTCTTTTTATTTTCTATTATCACATCCAATTTCCTCCCTCTTCTCTTCTATTCAGCGAAGTAATAGTTATGTTTCTCTCCTCCATTTGACCCAAACCCAGGCATTGTTTGAAGTCCCTTAATTTGCCTTGAGATTTAGTGAACGTGCTGGTTCCTTTGAATTCTATTTCTCTTTTACCACATTTTTTCCCCTTACAACCTGTTTACCATGCTCCACCTTTTGTGTATTTCTGTGATCTTTTACTGTGTATCTTGCATATACACGAGGTAAACTGTTTATATGCTTTTTATGTACTATCTGCCGTTCAATAAACAGTAAAAAAAAGTAAATTGAATGTGGTAAAAAGGATGCTTTCATATTTCTTGCCATTTTTAGTTCTTTAAAATAAAGCTGTCACAGTCTGGAAAAATAAAACAGAACATATGATGAAAAGAATGCATAACAGACGTTACATACAGTGAAAACATTATGTAAAAATGATCAGTAGATTTATAGATTTATACAGCTGATGCTATCTGCAGAAGGCGTGTGTGGCCTGTCATTTCTCTCCTCCAAAGTAACGTTGTAAATTTGCATGAATAATCACATATCTTGTCACAATATACAGTAACTGTATAATATTTTGTTTATAAAAGCTCTTTCTTTTATCATTAAAAAGTAGCCTCAGATCTTCAGAAAATTGACTTTCCTAGGCTAGGAGATGATGGCATCAGGAAATATTTCCCTATGTCTCCTCTGTCACAGTGATCACACTGCAACAATGGTACCCTTTTTTTAATACATTCTTTATTTATAAGGCCTCATGTACATTAGACGCTTTTGCAGATGCTTCTAGGGGCGTCTGACTTTTTTTTTTTTAATGACGCTAAACTCCCCTGCATGTTAGCCTATATGTCCTTGCACACATATGCTTTTAGCAGCATTTAGTAGCAGGGGCTTTTAGAGGCAGAAAAAAAACACTGCCAGTGTGTCAAGGAGCAGCAGAGTTTTGGCAGAAAAAATGCTTGACGCTTGTAGACACATCTAAACCCATGTTAGCATTACATCATTTAAATGGCCAGAAAGCATTAGACAATTTTTGAAGGATAAGGCATTTTTTCTGCCAAAATTCTGCTGCCAGGGGAAAAGCTTCTAGGAGAGTTTGCAAAATGCCCTGTGTACATGAGGCCTAAAGCCGCATTCGGAAATGATACATTTTATGTCAGGCATAATGCTCATGATTAACCACTTGCCGCCTGCCATATAGCAGAATGACGGCGGCAAAGTGGTTTCAAAATCCTGACTGGACGTCATATGACGTCCGCATCGCGTCGATCGTTGTTGCGGGGTGTCAGTCTGACACCTGACAGGGGGGTCTGTGCTGATTGTTTATCAGCACAGCCCCCCCTCGGATCCCACCCAGGACCACCAGGGAAGCCGCCCAGGACCACCAGGGAAGTGATCCACACTGGACCACCAGGTATGCCCCTAGACCACCAGGGAAATGCCACTGTGTGCCCAGGCAGCTGCCAATCTGTGCCCAGGCAGCTGCCAGTCAGTCCCCACTTCAATGCCTACCACTGCCAGTGCCACCAGGGATGCCCATCAGTGCCTCATAACAGTGCCGCGTATCAGTGCCCATCAGTGCCACATATCAGTGCCCATCAGTGCCCATCAGTGCCGCCTATCAGTGCCCATCAGTGCCCAGCAGTGCCGCCTATCAGTGCCCATCAGTGCCACATATCAGTGCCACATATCAGTGCCCATCAGCGCCACCCTATCAGTGCCCAGCAGTGCTGCCTTTCATTGCCCATCAGTGTCGCCTATCAGTGCCCATCAGTGCCAACCAGTGCCACCCATCAGTGCCCATCAGTGCCGCCTATCAGTGCCCATCAGTGCTGCATATGAGTGCAACCCATCAGTGCCGCCTACCAGTGCCCATCAGTACCGCATATCAGTGCCCATCGTCAGTGCCCGTCAGTGCCTGCTCATTGGTGCCACCTCATCGGTGCCGCCGTATCAGCGTCTGTCAGTGCCGTCTTACCAGTGCCCATCAGTGAAAGATAAAACTTACTTATTTACAATTTTTTTAACAGAAACAAAAGCAAAACTTTTATTTTTTTCAAAATTTTCGGTCTTTATTTATTAGTTTAGCAAAAAATAAAAAACGCAGAGGTGATCAAATACCACCAAAGAAAGCTCTATTTGTGGGAACAAAATGATAAAAATTTAGTTTTGGTACAGTGTAGCATGACCGCGCTATTGTCATTCAAACTGCGACAGCACTGAAAGCTGAAAATTGGTCTGGGCAGGAAGGTGTCTAAGTGCCCTGTATTGAAAAGGTTAACATTAACAACCAAAATGTTACTGAAAGGAATCAGCATGGTACATCAAGGTCATACAAAAAAGATGGTATGATAGACAGTGGTATCATCTGGATTGATCAAATGCATACATAGTAATTGAGCATAGTATATTAAGGGTGGGGTTTTGGAGGATGCCTTGAAGCTTATGTTGTATTTCAAAACCAGTGTGGTTTCAAGGGAAATTTTTCATCACAGTGTACTTTGGCAGCCTATTTTTGGCTAAGAAATTGCAGACAGCAGCAGCATCCCAATCAAATTTCAATTGATTGATATTAGTTAAAAAATACTTTTTCATATGGCTTGACTGGTCGAAGTAGTAGCCGTAGTAGCCCCAGAATGCCATATTTTTTTGGTTTTGGCTGTGACTAAATCTAGAAGAAGTACTGTATCTGAACACTCAGTTCCTGGCTTGTTGCAGAAGCAGCCACAATCAGGGGTTGCAGGGAAGATTATAGATATGTGCAGCTTGCTTTTGTCTATCTATCTATCTATCTATCTATCTATCTATCTATCTATCTATCTATCTATCTATCTATCTATCTATCTATCTATCTATCTATCTATCTATCTATCTATCTATCTATCTATCTATTTATCTATCTATCTCATCATTCTATTGATTCTAGCTTTCAACCCACTTGCCTTTCCCCAATATCTATATCCAGCCAACCCCCTTAAACTGTATGTTTTCTTCAGTGTGGAGCCATTTATATCTCTTGTTTTGTTTATAGGAGAAGGACTGTCAGTGGCAAAATGAATAAAAGAGTGGAGCAAGAGAAGGTGGGTTTAGAGTTTAATAGCGCCCTTGAGGTGGCCACACTCCAGACAGAGGACAGCAGCTATTCAGCAGCACAATCCTTCAAAGGGACAGCAGCTGGTGCTTTCTGCAAACTGGGACCCAGTGAGCAGCACAAAGATAATGTATCAGATTGCACTTAGGTGGCAGGAAAGGAATAGAAGGACATCCCTAAGGGACAGGCAGAAGTGGGACAACAGTGACACAGTGGAAGTGAGAGCAGAGGGGGGAAATTTTAGAGAGAATTACATGCCATCTAAGGTCTGAGCCCTACTATATACAAACACTTTGCGCTGCATTCTTCTCATATAATCTAGTGTAGGGATGATCTAAATGCTTGGTCCAAATGTATGTCACATTCGTCCACACACTGTAAGTTTAGGGCGTTCGGCGTCGAAGAAAGTGACAGCTTCTGGCTGTCAACACTTGCTATGGAAGCTCCTTAGAAAATAGGCATTTTGAATTTGACAGATTTGGATTCTATTGATTTGAATGAGGTTTAGGTTCTGCTTCCGAACGTCTTTTAACTTTACCAAAACCTGCTCAAACTGAACCCAGGGCAGTTTGGCTCATCCATAATCTAGTGGAAATTTCCTGGCCTGATTTATCACAGTGGCAAATTCCCAGCAGCAATTTATGTATGTGTGCTTTTACATTTTTATTTAAATGTTCATATATATTATTACTTTTTTCTGTATTATTTTATTGATGAGGTGGTTAGGCTGCAGAAGTTGAGAGTGAAGAAGAGGGCAGGACCTGAAAAAGGCAGGCAGGGGAAGGCCGACAGAGATAATTTGTACTTTTATCATATTACACTAATCCAGTTTATGAAAAATTCCATATATGGCAGTTTTTGCATAGTTACATTAGTCTGGTATGGACCAATGTAACTATGCATATACCATACCTGTAAGATCCCACTATAAGTTGGATATCACTGTAGTAGGGGTACAGCTAATGTGATTCGGGGGTGCACCCCCTTCCTCAGAGCTAGCCTAGCTCTGAGGAAGGGGGTGCGCCCCAGAAACATGTTAGCTGGAGTGTTTTTGCAAAGAAGAGTGGGCAAATATTGCCAAGTCAAGATGTGCCAGGCTCATACCCAAATAGACTGAGTGCTGTAATAAAATCAAGGTTCTTCAACAAAGTATTAGTTTAAGGGTGTGCACACTTATGCAACCATATTGTTATTTTTTTTTTATTTTTACTTCCCTCCAACTAAAACATTTCAGTTTGTTGTTCAACTGAGTTGTACAGTTTATAGGTCACATCAAATGTGGAAAAAGATCTGAAATGATTTATCTTTGTCTAATTTTTTTACATCGCAGAAACCTGACATTTTAACAGGGGTGCGTAGACTTTTTATATAAACTGTATATAGAGACAGGATATAGGAAGCTGTCCCTGAAGTTGTTGAAGTCAAGTGGGTATCCCATAACCTCCCATCCCTATCCAAGTTGAAACTCCCTAATAAAACATAAAAACAAAGCTAAGGGCTGATCTCTGTCTCTGAAGTGCTGGTGAAGATTTGGTGTGCCTGGCTGTGCAGGATGGGGTATCCCAGTTCATCTGCAGCTCCTTAGGGGGTGCGCTATATCCTAAAGCTTGCACCTCTATAATCAAGTCATCAGGGGTAGCAATTTCATTATTTTTAGGAAACGTTTTCTTTAAACGTCTCTGTCCTGAAAAATTTTGGTTTCGGACAGATCCAGTGAAGATATTGCATTTAGTGCTTAGTTATTAAGGCATTGCGCTTGTGGTATTGCATTTAGAGAGTGTACCACTCAAGCACTGTATTTTTTTGCTCCCAAACCTTTTGTCTTTGAAGGTTCCGAGTAATAACATCAAAAGGACAAAAGGAGACACTGCTCCTAAATAACTGGCTAAACAAGAGCAATTCCGACAACCTATTCATGAAAATATATAAATATCTGCAGGAGTGCTTTGACTATACATGAATATCTATAGTAAGGCTAAACCTAATTAGAGACTGTGAGGCTTCACATAGTCTGGATGCCCACAAATATGACAGCAAGTACCAGCCATGAAGAAAATTTGGCTTTTTAGGTTTGTCAGGAGCTGAGTATAATGATTTTTTTTCTTTACATTTCTAAGCCAATTTTCATATAAAAAAATGATTTACTAAAGAAAAGAAAGTGAAATGAGGTGAAGTGAAAGGCTACAGAAGAAATCATGTGCAAAGGTATATAAAAATATTTTTTATTTTAAGCATTCTTGCCTTTACATCACCTCCCTTCACCTTACTTTAGTAAATTACTTGTAAATTGCAGGTCAAATATAAGCAAGCTTTTAAAGACATGATTTTTAAAATGTCTTTTAATAAAGTCAGGCTATCCTAATTTCTATTTCTGGATGCTGCATCTGCCGAGTCCTTCTCCTCTCTGTGCTATCAGTAATTTCTGGAGAATCCCACAATCCAGAATATCGCTCCTCATATAAAACTATTTGTGACCTATTGTATGCCAGTAGCTACTAAACTGTGACATGGAGGACAAACATAACCAGATACTAATGTCTTCTAAAGCCGCGTACACATGAGCGTAATGTCCGACAGAAAAAGTCCGACTGAAGCTTTTCATCGTATATACCGATTGTGTGTAGGCCTCATCGGACCTTTTTTTAAAAAAAACTCTGACGGACCTAGAAATGGAACATGTTCTAAATATTTCCGACGGACCCAATTCCTATCGGGAAAACCGATCGTCTGTATGCTGGTCCGACGGATCAAAAAAGACGCATGCTCTGAAGCAAGTACGAGAGTCGTAAGTGTTGTACGTCACCTCGTTCTGGATGGTTGGACTTTGGTCGGACTTTGGGTTGACTGTGTGTAGGCAAGACCGCTTGAATGGAATTCCGTTGGAGTTAATGGAATTCCGTTGGAGTTCTGTTGGAGAAACCGGTCATGTGTACGCGGCATAAAAGTGTATCTTCTTTAACAAAAATTAACTGTTGCTGAAGGTTGCTACCACTTTGATGTTAGGTCATATAGAAGTTCCCTTGATGCCAAAGTATTCTGGACCACCCCAAGTGCCCACAAACTGCCTTACGGGAAGCATCAAAAATAGGTGATCAAAAGGAGATTAGACAGTAGCATATGTATTATGTCACTTATTGAGTATGAAGACCTCTTAAAAACCTTATTAAGCTGTATGATAAACATGGGTGTGATGTAACAAAGAGTGTTTTAAAGAATGGGTATACTCCCCCACTTTGGTGTTGTTGGGTATTTCAGATGATGAACGAAGACCCAAATGTACAAAACACTTAATCTCTAATCTGTTAGAATGCCGTCCCCCTCATGAAAAAATTCCACTAACGCTGTTCTTTCGCTGTACAAGTTGACTTATATTGTTCGAAATTGCCCTAAAAGTTTGATAGGGTATGGCAGCCATGGACGGCCTAGTGGTGGAGTTCTTTTCCACCTGATTATCTTGCCTACTGGGCTGAGTGGCTGTCCTGTTCTATCTTGCTTGATTGGAGAACTATCTTTGGTGGAGGGCCTTTATTTAGCATTTGTATAGGACTGTATAGCTTCTGTATATTCCAGACTGTTGAGTGTGTTTGAACTTTGTTTCATGTCAATGTTTCAATGTTGGTTGAACCCAGTAACCCCTACCACCTGCCCTCCTTCCTCCCAGACAAAGGGTAATAAAGATAAAGATATTATTTTATTATATTGTGTAATTCAGAGAGTATTTATTTTTATTTTAACACGTGTACTTTATGTTTATCTGTCCTAGTAGTATTCATTTGAATAAAAAATGTACCATCAAAAAGAAAAAAAAATGATAGTCATATAGTGCAGGTTTGACATATGCTGTCGTGTCACCTACAAAAAATGTATGTACTTTATGTCCTAGAAGTCTATTGGATATAATTAGCCAATTATTCTGGCAGTAAATAGAATTACTTTTACATACATATTTTATGAGTCACTAGGAATATACGGCAACTTGCACATCAGATTGGTGACATTTTACTAACCATATAGGATCAGAGACTGTAACAGGCTAGTGAAACCAAGATAGCACATAAGAGTATAGCACACCCATTTCAAGTTAAACTATAAACAGCATGGCTCCATTATATATCTTAATTAGTAGCATTTACTTTATTCCATGCATTGTTCAGTAATTTATTGAGGTGTTTTGAAGATATGTTAAAGTGATACTAAAAAAAACAAAAAAAAAAAACAAAAAAACAAGTTAGCACATAAGAGTATAGTACATTGATTTCTAGTTAAACTGTAAACAGCATGGCCCCATTATAGATTTTAATTACTAAGATTTTCTTCATTTCATGCACGGCTCAGAAATTTCTTGAGGTTTCTGAAAGATATGTGAAGTGATACCAAAGGAAAAATTTAAAAAAGTATATGTATACTTATACTTACATGTTCTGTGCAGTATTCTTAGAAGTGGTGGCTGCATAACATTTCTTTTGTAAGTTTGTTTTCTAATTATTTTCAACTGGTAATCCAGCCATTAACACACTTGCTGTCTCAGGGTGTCCACGATTTTTCTTCCACTCTACAGTGCCTTGAAAAAGTATTCATACTCCTTGAAATTTTTCACATTTTGTCATGTTACAACCAAAAACGTAAATGTATTTTATTGGGATTTTATGTGATAGGCCAATGCAAAGTGGCACATAATTGTGAAGTGGAAAGAAAATGTTAATTGATTTTCAACATTTTTTACAAATAAATATGTGAAAAGTGTAGCGTGCATTTGTATTCAGCCCCTCTGAGTCAATACTTTGTAGAACCACCTTTCGCTGCAATTACAGCTGCAAGTCTTTTTGGGGAGATCTCTACCAGCTTTGGACATCTAGAGAGTGAAACGTTTGCCCATTCTTCTTTGCAAAATAGCTCAAGCTCTGTCAGATTGAATGGAGAGTGTCCTGTGAACGGCAAATTTCAAGTCTTACCACAGATACTCAATTAGATTTAGGTCTGGACTTTGACTGGGCCATTCTAACACATGAATATGCTTTGATCTAAACCATGCCATTGTAGCTTTGGCTGTATGTTTAATACCGACCGGCTTCTGTACGTATATGTCGGCACTTTGAAGGTGGATATCTCGGTAACGGCAGCAGCTGCTGCCACAACCGAGGTATCCATCTTTACAGGAGCCGGTCGTGTTTCCGATAATAAAGGTGGTCTCTGCAGTGGATTCACCGCAAGATCACCGTTATCGGCAGCGGGAGAGGTGCCACCCCCCTCCCGCCGCTCTCCCGCGCCTTCCGCCGCAACCGACCAGGAAGCGATCAGGACCTGTCACTTCCTGGTTATGGAGACGAGTGAGGCTAAGATGGCCCCCACCCGTCTCCATACCATAGGAGGGCGGAAGCGACGTCATAACATCAGCTCCGCCCATTTGTCTTAAAGGCATTTTTTTTGTCATTTTTTCAAACGACAATTTTTATTTATTTTTTTTCATTTAAGTCCAAATATGAGATCCGAGGACTTTTTGAGCCCAGATCTCATATTTAGGAGGACCTGTCATGCTTTTTTCTATGACAAGGGATGTTTACATTCCTTGTAATAGGAATAAAAGTGATCCAATTTTTTTTTTTAAAAAAACAGTGAAAAAAGAAATAAAATAAAGTAAAATAAATAAGACAAATTTTTTTTTTTAAAGCGCCCTGTCCCGACAAGCTCGCGCGCAGAAGCGAACGCATACTTGAGTAGCGCCCGCATATGAAAGTGGTGGTCAAACCACACATGTGAGGTATCGCCGCGACCGGTAGAGCAAGAACAATAATTCTAGCCCTAGACCTCTGTAACGCAAAACATGCAACCTGTAGAATTTTTTAAACATCGCCTATGGAGATTTTTAAGGGTAAAAGTTTGACGCCATTCAACGAGCAGGCGAAATTTTGAAGCGTGACATGTTGGGTATCAATTTACTTGGTGTAACATTATATTTCACAATATTAAAAAAAATGAGCTAACTTTACTGTTGTCTTATTTTTTTATTCAAAAAGTGATTTTTTTTCTAAAAAAAGTGCGCTTATAAGACCGCTGCGCAAATGCGGTGCAAAAAAAAGTATTGCATTGACTGCCATTTTATTCTCTAAGGTGTTAGAAAAAAAAAACAATATATAATGTTTGGGGGTTCTAAGTAATTTTCTGGAAAAAAAAACCTGTTTTAAACATGTAAACACCTAAAATCCAAAACGAGGCTAGTCCTTAAGTGGTTAAGGTCATTGTGCTGCTGTAAGGTGAACCTCTGCCCCAGTCTCAAGTCTTTTGCTGACTCTAACAGGTTTTCTTCTAAGATTGTCCTGTATTTGGCTCCATCCATCTTCCTGTCAACTCTGAACAGCTTCCTTGTCCCTGCTGAAGAAAAGCATCCCCATAACATGATGCTGCCACCACCATGTTTCACGGTGGGAATGGTGTGTTCAGGGTAATGTGCAGTAATCATTTTCCGCCACCAATAGCGTTTTGCTTTTAGGCCAAAAAGTTCAATTTTGTGTCTCATCTAACCAGAGCACCTTCTTCCACATGTTTACTGTGTTCCCAACATGGCTTCTCGCAAACTGCAAACTGGACTTCTTATGGCTTTTTTTCAACAATGGCTTTCTTCTTGTCACTCTTCCATAAAGGCCAGATTTGTGGAGTGCATGACTAATAGTTGTCCTGTGGACAGATTCTCCCACCTGAGCTGTGGATCTCTGCAGCTTCTCCAGAGTTACCATGGGCCTCTTGGCTGCTTCTCTGATTAATGCTCTCCTTGCCCGGCCTGTCAGTTTAGGTGGACGGCCATGTCTTGGTAGGTTTGCAGTTGTGCCATACTCTTTCCATTTTCAGATGATGGATTGAACAGTGCTCCATGAGACGTTCAAAATTTGGGATATTTTTTTTATAACCTAACCCTGCTTTACACTTCTCCACAACTTTATCCCTGACCATATATGGTGTGTTCCTTCCTTCATGATGCTGTTTGTTCATGAAGGTTCTCTAACAAACCTCTGAGGGCTTCACAGAACAGCTGTATTTATAGCAAGATTAAATTACACACAGGTGGACTCCATTCACTAATTAGGTGACTTCTGAAGGCAATTGGTTCCACTAGATTTTAGTTAGGGGTATCAGAGTAAAGGGGGCTGAATACAAATGCATGCCACACTTTTCACATATTTTTTTGTAAAAAAAAATTCAAAACCATTTATCATTTTCCTTCTACTTCACAATTATGTGCCACTTTGTGTTAGCCCCGGTTCACACTGAGGCAGCGTGACTTGCAGCGCGACTGCCTCAGGCGACCTGGACATAACAGGGGCGGCGACTTGCAAACGACTTCTATATAGAAGTCTATCGCCTCAAGTCGCCCCCCAAAGTAGTACAGGAACCTTTTTCTAAGTCGGAGCGACTTGCGTCGTTCCGATTAGAACGGTTCCATTGTACAGAACGGGACGCTACTTGTCAGGCGGCTAGGTCGCCTGACAAGTTGTCCTAGTGTGAACCGACCCTTAGTCTATCACATAACACCCCAATAAAATATATTTACGGCTTTTTGTAATATGACAAAATGTGGAACATTTTTAGTTGTATGAATACTTTTTCAAGGCACTGTATCTATGGAGGACTAATGTAGATACCCTTGGGCAGGGGACATTTTCATGGACTTTACATGGGCGCCTAACAAATTAAAGCCTAACTTCACCTAACAATGTTTAAACAGTTACAGAAACAGTTTTTGTCCTATTGCTATAATGATTTTAACTAAATGGATAAAAGCTGTTGATTGTAAGCACCCCTGTTGGTGTTAAATGGTTTGTCTCAACCCTCTAACTGTCCTTAACAGACAGCTTGGGCAGTTAAGGGAAGTTTTAAAACACCATAATTACTGGCAGGATTAACAGGTCAAAATAAAATAAAAATATATAAAAGAATATAAACATAAAAATACATAAAAGAAAAAAAACAAATGCAGACATTACATTTAAGTATTAGTAGGTTGCAATATATTCAATTGTTTTGATATAGAATACAAGTACAGAGACCATCTCCATCCACCATACATGCTAAAAATAAATTATATATATATATACAGTGAGAACAGAAATTATTCAGACCCCCTTAAATTTTTCACTCTTTGTTATATTGCAGTCATTTGCTAAAATCATTCAAGTTCATTTTTTTCCTCATAAATGTACGCACAGCACCCCATATTGACAGAAAAACACAGAATTGTTGACATTTTTAAAGATTTATAAAAAAGAAAATCTGAAATATCACATGGTCCTAAGTATTCAGACCCTTTGCTGTGACACTCATATATTTAACTCAGGTACTGTCCATTTCTTCTGATCATCCTTGAGATGGTTCTACACCTTCATTTGAGTCCAGCTGTGTTTGATTATACTGATTGGACTTGATTAGGAAAGCCACACACCTGTCTATATAAGACCTTACAGCTCACAGCGCATGTCAGAGCAAATGAGAATCATGAGGTCAAAGGAACTGCCTGAAGAGCTCAGAGACAGAATTGTGGCAAGGCACAGATCTGGCCAAGGTTACACAAAAATTCTGCTGCACTTAAGGTTCCTAAGAGCACAGTGGCCTCCATAATCCTTAAATGGAAGACATTTGGGACGACCAGAACCCTTCCTAGAGCTGGCTGTCCGGCCAAACTGAGCTATCGGGGGAGAAGAGCCTTGGTGAGAGAGGTAAAGAAGAACCCAAAGATCACTGTGGCTGAGCAGAGATGCAGTCGAGAGATGGGAGAAAGTTGTAGAAAGTCAACCATCACTGCAGCCCTCCACCAGTCGGGGCTTTATGGCAGAGTGGCCAGACAGAAGCCTCTCCTCAGTGCAAGACACATGAAAGCCCGCATGGAGTTTGCGAAAAAACACCTGAAGGACTCCAAGATGGTGAGAAATAAGATTCTCTGGTCTGATGAGACCAAGATAGAACTTTTTGGCCTTAATTCTAAGCGGTATGTGTGGAGAAAGTCAGGCACTGCTCATAACCTGTCCAATACAGTCCCAACAGTGAAGCATGGTGGTGGCAGCATCATGCTGTGGAGGTGTTTTTCAGCTGCAGGGACAGGAAGACTGGTTGCAATCGAGTGAAAGATGAATGCGGCCAAGTACATGGATATCCTGGACGAAAACCTTCTCCAGAGTGCTCAGGACCTCAGACTGGGCTGAAGGTTTACCTTCCAACAAGACAATGACCCTAAGCACACAGCTAAAATAACGAAGGAGTGGCTTCACAACAACTCTGTGACTGTTCTTGAATGGCCCAGCCAGAGCCCTGACTTAAACCCAATTGAGCATCTCTGGAGAGACCTAAAAATGGCTGTCCACCAATGTTTACCATCCAACCTGACAGAACTGGAGAGGATCTGCAAGGAGGAAGGGCAGAGGATCCCCAAATCCAGGTGTGAAAAACTTGTTGAATCTCTCCCAAAAAGACTCATGGCTGTATTAGATCAAAAGGGTGCTTCTACTAAATACTGAGCAAAGGTTCTGAATACTTAGGACCATGTGATATTTCAGTTTTTCTTTTTTAATAAATCTGCAAAAATGTCAACAATTCTGTGTTTTTCTGTCAATATGGGGTGCTGTGTATACATTAATGAGGCAAAAAATGAACTTAAATGGCTGCAATATAACAAAGAGTGAAAAATTTAAGGGGGTCTGAATACTTTCCGCCCCCACTGTATATATATATATATATATATATATATATATATATATATATATATATATATATATAAGCTCTTTTAGTATGATTCAGCCTTGCAGTTTTAAGATTTCACTTCCCCTTCCCCTCTAGGCCATGGGAAAAATACCATTTATAAAAATACCATGGAATGTAAAGACTTTATTCATGTCTTTCCTCACTTACAACATGTTCCCAGCTTTTGAAGTAGTATGCTGTTCTTCCTTTGGTATAAGAGTTGCTGATTCTTTAGCAGTCACATATACAAGTGTGCTGCTGATATGCCCACTGGCTATTAACATGGAATTGCTGCAAGACAATCCAATCAGTTTTTGACAACTAGAGGATTGTGGACCATTTCCTGTGAAAAAAGACTTCTGAAACATCAGGTAAACACTTTACAAGTGCCACATTCTCAATAAACTCACACTGGGTGTTTAACTGTTTTTTCCATTGTAGTCTGTTGTGATTTTCCAGTCAGGGGCATATATAAGGGGGTACCACCAGTCCTCCTGTACAGGGCCCAGACCAGCAGGGGGGCCCAGGCAGCAGGATGAATCAAATGTGGGCAGGGAGGGTGATCAGCTGGCGGGAAGGAGAGGAGGGAAGCCAGGAGCACTGCGGGGGTCGACATACAGGAGGCCTTGGCAGCAGGGGGACACGTATGTTTCACAGGGCGGGTGATCAGTTAAAGTTATTGCCTCCCCACCACACCAATCACCCTCCCTGTGTAACATACATGTACACCTGCTGCCCAGTCCCCCCCCCCTGTATGCCCACTCTGCAGTGCTCCTGGCTTCCCTCCTCTCCTTCCCGCCAGCTGATCACCCTCCCTGCCCACATTCGATTCATCCTGCTGCCTGGGCCCCCCTGCTGGTGTGGGCCCTGTACAGGAGGACTGGTGGTACACCCTTATATATGCCCGACTGGAAAATCACAACAGACTACAATGGAAAAAACAGTTAAACATCTAGTGTGAGTTTATTGAGAAGCAAGCCCACAATAAGATCCTTCAGGATGGAGAGTGGGGGGAAAGGTACAGTAAATATGTCATATTTACCAGCTCCTTCCTTTAATGAATAAACACAATGAGTGTTCGGTACAGATCGTTCGCTGTGTTCATTCTTAATTGAAGCATAGTAAACTGTGTTTATTTGGGCGGAGGGGGGCCCTGTCGGGTGGGCTGTATGGGACCCTGTGGTTTCTAACAGCAGCCCTGGTTCAAGTTGTCCAAAATCCCTTGAAATGTTGCAAATGACAGGAAATCTGTACCAAGAATGCCATCACTGACCTCTCTTTTCTAAAAAGGTGCCTGGTTTTTATGCTGATCCTGGGATATCAATACGTTCTGTTTGGATAAGGATGCAGATCAGGAGCTCTAAATATTTCCTGTATGTTTTTCCATGTCAAAGGATTGAAGGCTTTGGTGGCCAGGAAACTAGTACTTTCCAAAGGAGGTCAACAATGGCATCCCCTGTGTTTCGTTTAGGACAAGTTTCCTTATTTACCCAAGTTTTATTACATTAATCCCTTAATGGTGAAGGGTAAAATAAATATTTAAGCCTGAACCCAGTTTTGCAACTTTGGCATGTGTTAGTAAAGCTATTCACTATCATCAAAACTTAGTGTATCCAGGTTTATTACTTTTTTTTTTCAGGATAAGTTTGGCTTTCATTTGGTGGTAAATGGTAATGGTTATCTCCTGTTTTTATTATCAATGAAAAATTGGCACAAAATAGTAACAATTATCATTTTTTTTTTTAATTAGCTGTATATTTCTTGCTATTACCATAATGTAACATCAAAGAACAACTCAAAATAAATACTTCTGCTCCTGATAATCCCTGCAATACCACATATGTTGAGACAGATAATTAATAACCACGCTTCCACTCTAATTTCAGCAAGAACATATAAAAGTGTGCACACAAAAACACTGTGAAATTACACAAGTGAAGTAATCAAATGCAAAATGCTAAATAAATTTGTAATATAACAAAAAAGGAAAAATTAAGAAAAAAAATCAATATTTGCAAGAGCCCATAAACAGCCACTAGGTGACCCTTTAGTAAAAGTGAATCTTCCATAAATTCCACACCACTGATAAGTGAAAATGTGCTGCGTCCACCAACACTTAGATACACATCCCACTCACCAGATTCAAAGTCATAATTGGTGGGTTTAATATGTAGGAATGCCACTCTCAGTATCCCAAAACGAACTAAAGCACCAACCCAAGATAACACATCAGACGGGGTGGCTCTGAATGCAGCTCATGTGGTAAACCACGGGGAAGAACAGCAAACCTTTCATGGTGTAATACAATCCAATTTATTGAAACGCAATAAAAATTACACTTACAGTGTAATTCTACATTTTTTTAATCATACCTAAAATATACTGACCTTGACCTTTTACCCCAACCTTTGACTCTGAATTTGACCCTAATTCTAACCCCCCGACATTGACCTAAATCAAACCTTGATCTAACTATTTCATCTTTATTTTGTTATTTTGTTCCCACACACTTCTTTGTTTACACTTTTCTCCTCCAGCAAGGAGAAAAAGATGGAGTGTATCTTTTTTGTCAATTCAAGAGGGAAAAACAACACAGGGGTGGGCTATTCAGTGATTGATCACTGTGATAGCCAATAAGAGGCTATCACAGCAATCATGGTATGGGGACCTGGGCCTCCCAATTCCTGATTGTTAGTAAAAGACCTGGGGCTTTCAGTGAGAGCTCAGTCTCTGTGTGCTGTCAACAAAAACACAGTGGCGTATTATGCTGCCCCAGGTATAAAGACCCACTTCTGTGAGGTCTCATATTCTATATGGATTTGAAAGTAGTTAAAGTGATTTTAAACCCTTATATATATCCATGAAGTGGCTAGTCTCAGGTGATACACAGAGGTTAAACAAATCCTCCTGCATACGTTGTACCTGTTTATCTGCAGCTATTTCTTCTGTAGATTATTTTAAAACACACAGATAAAAGGATTGTTTTCTCAGCTTTTTTCAAATTTCTGACATCACACACACTGCGGAGCTAGAGCACAGAGTTTCCTGGTACCTGTTATGCCGAAGGTTTCTCCGACGGAACTCCGACGGAATTCCATTCCAGTGGTCTTGCCTACACACGGTCAATCCAAAGTCCGACCAAAGTCCAACCGTCCAGAACGGGGTGACATACAGCACGTACGACAGACTAGAAAAAGGACATTCAATAGCCAGTAGCCAATAGCTTACGTCTCTTACTTGCTTCAGAGCATGCGTTGTTTTTGGTCCGTCGGAACAGCATACAGACGAACGGTTTTCCTGATAGGAACTGGTTCCGGCGGAGTTCCAGCAGAAAGATTTAAAACATGTTCTATTTCTAGGTCCATCAGAATTTTCGAAAGAAAAAGTCCTATGAGGCCCACACACGATCGGAATGTCCGATGAAACGATTCCGTAGAACTTCTCCTGCCGGAAAGTCCGACCGTGTGTACTCGGCATTAGCTGAGTGGAGGGAAGAAATTCCCACTAAGTGTGGTGGTTCAGAATGTATAAGAGTCACATGAAAATATTTTTGTACACATACAATTTCGTAGTAGCCTGGTAACTTTTTATGATGTAACCCATAGTACTATTACCATAATTATACCATATAATTGAACTTACCTGCTTGAAAACCAGAAATATTTTTACATGTAATAATATGCCTGTATTTAAAATCTTCATCCTTGCAGTCCCGTCACTAAATCACCCCCAAACCTCTTTCATTGCAATGAAATGATTTTTTTTTATTGGCAAGGTCTTTGCTACATGTATTGCCAAAGCTATTACTGACTAATAAAATACGCATTATGCAAAAATAATTATGGCTATTAAGATAACAATAATTATGTGTAAGATTGCCTGACTGGGTGGTGGGCGAATTTATTAGAAGATTCAGGAGGAAGATAAAGAATACACCAAGCTCTTTCATCTTCTTGTGGCTGCAAGCATTCTGAGTGATTATGAAAGGTCGGGAGCAAGCACGGCACAGAGACAAAGAAGGAGGGGATGTAGAGAACAAGCTAGCTGAGTTAACACAGTACTGTTTGCTGGAGTAAAATAGCATGTACACCTTTTACTGACCTGTAAAATTCATGGGAATAAAACATGTAATTGTAATTAATTTTTTTGGCTAATAATTAGAACGCTGTAGATGGCAGCTTTAATATTTACACTAAGTCATCATTATCACTGATTCATTCCATGGTGCTGAAAATTGCAAGTACTTGTAACAATTTATTTTATATTTTAGCATTATGTAAGCCAGTGACAGTAATTTTTTTAATATGGAAACTTTAATGGCTTTAAGACTACACTTTTCAATTGGATTTTGCAATCTACTGAGTTTAGAGCATAATTTGGGCTCTATTTATAAAACATTTGCTCTGTAAATGTAACAATCATTCTCACAGATGCAACAAATCTTCACTGTAATAGCTTAATACCTTTATTTCCTAGTATCGCCAGTGCCATCTAGTGGCAATAATGCAGCCATTTTTCTGATTGAGTTTTTTTTAGGAAAAATACCGCAATATTGCCACTAGATGGTGATGATATTCGTAGAATATAAATGTATTACGTACATTACGTTAAAAATTTGTTGTACCCCAGTGAGCAAGCAATTGAGCTGCATATTTGAAAGTGACTTGCTAAGCCAGGGATCTTCAAACTACGGCCCTCCAGCTGTTGCAGAACTACACGTCCCATGAGGCATTGCAAAACTCTTGATATTCACAGACATGACTAGGCATTATGGGAGTTGTAGTTCCTAAAGACCCCTGTGCTAAGCTATTGCTAGACTTGCAAGGCTTCAAGTTTGTTGCCCTGCAAGTCCACATTGCATGATTCCAGAACAACTTTCTTTGCAAACATTCTGCAAGTCTGCTGCAAGTGCTGGTTCAGTTATGTTGTGCAATAGTCATCCCACCACAGGGGTCACTGTGGCTTGCAGAGCTCTCGCTGTAGACTCACCATTGCAACTTTGCTCTTGCTAGAGTGTTATCACGCAAATTTTCTACAAATTGGAAAAGTGTCAACTAGAACTTGTGCTTGAAGTGCTCTGCAAGGGTACAACTTGCCAGTGAAAATGGGCAGTTAACAAGACTTACAACTCAACATTGCCAACAATTTGTTGCAAGTTATCCTTGCTATGTGGGACCTGTGCAAATGATTGACACATTTTCACAGTGATTTTTTTTTTTTACATAGACCCCTTGGTGTATTTGGAATCATATAATTGTTTTTTCCTATACCATTATATGCATTGACATACCTTCAGAGACCCAGTCTGTGCAGACAGTGTGGTCCTTTTATGACTTTACAGATTTCACAGGCAGCATTAGGCCTCTTTCACATGGATGATCCGTATGTCCGTTTTTCATCCTTCCGTTTTCGGATGAAAAACGGACATACATTCATCCCTATGGAGCGTCGGATGTCAGCGGTGACATGTCCGCTGACATCCGACCCGCTCCGATCCGAAAAGTGTAACGGAGGAAAAACCTACTTTTCCATCCGTTTTCGGATCGGATCGGGTGACGACGGACACTACGGACCGTCATCATCCGATCCCCCCATAGGGGAAAGCGGCGCTCTGACAGGTCCGTCACTGCACAGTGTGCAGCGATGCACCTGTCATCTTCCTGCTCAGCGGGGATCGGCGGAGCGATCGCCGCTGAGCAAGCGGATGTTCACGGGGCGGATCATGAATGATCTGCCCCGTGTGAAAGAGCCCTAACTCTTCAAGAAGACACCAAAGTTGAATCTAATGTAGTTTTACTTCAGATAAGTGCAATACAGAGCACATTTTTCAGTCTTTTGGAATGTAAGAAACTGTGAAATCTGTCAAGTCTTTGTAAAGTTAAATGTTAAAGTGAAACTGAATGTACAGCAGGGTGAGGCAGGGAGTGTCTAGCTAAGGATAAAACCAACTAACACCAAACAGGAGGGGTAGCAGGGCCACATACCAAGGGCACGAGAATTAAACAGGATGCTGTGGCAGTACACTCTGTGTATTGGTGGATATCACCACAATAATAATGCAATTACAGTGCAACAACATACAAAATACAAACAATATAAAACATATAAGCACAGATAACTTTGTCCACTGAACCCATAAGATAAGAAAAGAGAAAAACAGATATAACATATACTGTATTTGTGGGTCTGTAAGGATCAGATAAAGTCTCTGATGAGTCATAGACTTGACACAGTTGCTGTGGTCTTTGAAGCACTAAGTAACTTCTCCAAAGGAAGGAACTCCTGCAAAGTCACAGAGATGAAAGTAGGACATTATGTCTGGTTAGCTGAAAGAACCTCTTGACAAGTTCATGCTTAGGAGTCTCTGCTTCCAGCACGTGAAGTGAAGAATATTACTAAACAATGCTTGATGTAAAAGATAGCAGGGTACCTGGTGTGATGCCTGAGCTATCAGCAATGTCAACTTGGGTCTTGGTGGATGAATCTGTTGCTGAGTTGCAGATTGGTTCAAAATTCTGATGCAAGAATGTAGAATCAAAATCTTTGAAGCTCTCACCTTGGTTTTAGGCCCTGAGCTTAGCTAAGTCTGTAGCTTCCTTTCTTTCCGTGTCAAAAAAAAGTGAAAAATCATAATCCATACAGTGCACTGTAATCTTACAGATTACATTACTGTATGAAATTATTTCACACCCCCTTTGTCCTTAGGGCTTTGTCCAATGCCCTGCATGCAGTTTTATATTATGCTATCTCAACCTTTCTCTTCTCTTCTACTGGCCACCTCTATGACAAAATCGCACCCCTGTCCTGCCCTGACCTAGCCACTTCTGTCCACAACGCTTCGCTTTTAGCCTCCCTGGACACACTGGCCCCTCTCACTACACACAAAATTATGCCCCGACCCCTTCAACCTAGATATCGACTTGAATTGTTTCATAGCTAACCCATGAGGTGTGTAGTGTAGGGCAACTCAGATATACTGTCTGGAGTGACAATATGTGCACCATACATGCTACAATGTGTATATGTATAGTAGTCTATGTTGGTGGATTACCTTCCCTGTCCCTCATGTCACCATTATTGTTCCCTGTACACATGACTGGGTTTGTAATGTTCCTGTGGTACCTCAACTAACTTTCTACATATTTATTATTGCCCTGGTCTAGATGTAATACCTCCCACCCCCTGTCCATAGTATGATGATTTACCCATACACTTTAGGCCTACCATCTGTATATGGGATGCTATATCTGTAGTAAATAGGTGTGACAGTAGTTGCGTAGGGGGATTATATCAGTATTCGTATGACAGGTAAGGTGGAGTATTGATACTTCGCATGTATATATGCACACACTATGTGTATGTATACATAGATATTTACGATCACTATAGTGGTATGGTGGGGAATCTAAGCATATAATATATTATGTAACTAATCCCACCTAGATTATTTAATCTATGTGTAGTAAATAGTAATTTTGATTTTTTATTTTATATATATATATATATATATATATATATATATATATATATATATATATATATATATATATATATATATTTAATATTTTTATTTTAACCTATCAGTCATTTATCTTTTTCCTCCCCAAGAGATGCAATGGGCATGCTGCTATACTAGGCCTATAGTATTTATTGGTAACCTTTACGTGTTTCCTTATCCATTGTTGAGGTTTACCAGGTAATATCCGGTATACTATGCCTTGTAGTTACTAGATTTACCTCTAGGGGGAACCCAGTGTACCGGCTGCTGTTTACAACAGCATGTAATATCTGGGATTTACTTGGCTGTTTACACCAATGAATATATTAGTGTGTGTACTATAAACTTAGAGAGAGTCTGCCATGGCGTCCAATCAAAGATATTAAACTCACCGCATGTTATTCATTATTTAAACAATAAACATCACGGACATTGCACTAGGAGCCATGGGCTCAATGCTCCGTCTTGGTGTACAATTACGATTGGCTGTCCCCACACTGGGGCGTGGGACAGGCATGGCTACTCTCCCATAAAATTACGTGGTGCGTGGCGTGCTGGTACCGTCGCTGAGGACGCTTATGACGAAGCGCATACGCCGGTGCCATGCACGCTATGTCACTTCCTGGTTTACGAACTGGTGGAACGCAGATGAAACGCAGAGCACCGCTACTGTCTCCATCCTACGTCTAAGCGCTTGTTGTTTGTTCTGAGGCCCGACTGCCATTTAGGAGCCTGCCATATATAACTACACATTGCATAATACCTATTTGAAAGTTTTTGCCGCTGGACTTTTCTTTTTATCTGTTTAATGGCTTTTAATAAATTTACATCATTTTACCACACTATGGGAGTCTACATCTCTTTTCTCCTATGAGGGACTAATTAAAGTTCAGGCTCTAATCTACCTGAAGATAGAGGCTCATCCTTGGAATCCTAATAACTACGGTGGTGAAGTGATTGCAGCGGTTACATCTATATGCGCATTGCTCCTTTGGGGTGAGTGGATCTGGTGAGTGGGGACCTTTGAGGGGGAGCACAAAGTCACCAGAGGATACTGCGAGCACCCAAGTCACCATTTGACCATTTGTCACATTTTTGAAGAACACTAAATGCACACTATATGGACTGTGATTTGCACATCTATATGTGAACTTTTTCTTATACTCTTTACGGACGCATAGCATGCCCGCACTGTGCGGCTTCACCTAATTTGTTACTTGCACTTTGGATATACACATGGTGATATATTTATGTCTGTGTTTAATAATTTAATGATTTTATTCTTATTACTGGTATAAGGTCCTATATTCTGGTAGTTGCAGGCACCACTACCAGGGAACCATTAGGGAATCACTATAAGGCTACTGCGTAGAGTGTGCTCCATATGTTCTCTTAAATTACTGGGACATATCTGTCACGGATCACGTTTAGTTTTTTAACTCACACTAAGAGGTTGGAAATTTCTGCAAGGTCACTTAGATATACACTCTTATGGTACACAGAATGCTAATATATATCATAGACATATTGACTTTTGTAGTAATGGTATTTTAATTGAGTTTGGGATTATATATACTGCATAGGATGCTAACATATCACTCAGTGATAGATCATAGACACAGTTATATTTGAATCATTGGTATTCTACTTGAGGTGGGATCACACATACCGAGTATAGGTGTGGTACACTTACTAGTGGTATAGCACTCAGGTCCCCATCTCTCTTTTCTGCCCATGTTTTGATATTAACCATCAGTAGGTAGCGCCATTTACCCCAATTTATTGTTTGTGTTTGCTTGGAGACCCCCTAGGGGAGCTCTATTAGGGGAGGCAGCAGACCTATCTGCTGTCCTAAGCGCAGTCATATATATTTTTGTATGCTACTTCTCTACCTTCAACTCTCTACTTTGTCCTCCACTGCCTCCACCCACTAACTCATTCACTGACCAGGAGATCGCCAATCACTTCAAACAGAGGATTAAAACAATTTGTGATGTCTGCTGTTCAGATATTTTTCACATTTTACACTTCATGTCCACAGGTACAATCATTACTTCCCTCATTCAACCCCACCAGTATAGACGAGGTTGCTAAACTACTTGCTAACGTCCAACTAACCACCTGCCCTCTGGATCGTGTTCCCTCGCAAATGCTAAGTTCACCCTCTGACTATATTCTACACTCTCTAACCCACATCTTCAA
Source organism: Lithobates septentrionalis (assembly GCA_037952835.1). Lineage (NCBI taxonomy): Eukaryota > Metazoa > Chordata > Amphibia > Anura > Ranidae > Lithobates > Lithobates septentrionalis. The sequence continues at coordinate 5,625,762 of JBBDGP010000366.1, read as the reverse complement.
TCTCTCTCTCTCTCTTCTGGCACCTTCCCCAACTCTAAAACACGCACTAGCCAGCCCTATACTTAAAAAGCCTTCACTGGACCCAACCAATCTTAACAACCTACGCCCCATCTTCTTTCTCCCCTTTTTATCCAAACTCCTTGAATGCCTGGTCTACAACTGACTGAGCAACCACCTTGCCAAGAATAGCCTTCTTGATCCCCTTCAGTCTTGATTTCATCCTCAACACTCCACTGAAACTGCTCTCCTAAAACTAACAAACGATCTACTAAAAGCCAAAACCAATGGACACTATTCTGTACTCCTACTCTTGGACCTTTCTGCTGCCTTTGATACGGTTGACCACCCCCTCCTTATCCAAAAACTCTACGTTGTTGGTCTCAGTGAATGTACTCTTCATTGGTTCTGTTCCTACTTATCCAACCGCACCTTTAGCGTTACTTACAACTCTACTTCTTCCTCTCCTCTTCCTTTCTCTGTTGGTGTCCCATAAGGTTCTGTTCTTGGGCCTCTCCTATTTTCAATCTACACCTCCTCCCTGGCTCAGCTGTTAGCCTCCCATGACTTCAAATAACATCTCTACGCTGACGACACCCAAATCTATTTCTCTACCCCTCAGCTCACTCCCTCATGCATCCCTAATTTACTAACAGATATATCAGTCTGGATGTCACACCACTTCCTCAAACTCAATCTATCAAACTTATAATTTTTCATCCTCCACATCCTCCACCATGTGCCCCTTCCCCTGATCTATCTGTAAAAATCGCTGCCACAACTATCAGCCCATCCCCGCATTCCAAGGTCCTAGGTGTAGCCCTGTACTCTGAACTCTCCTTTAAGACCCATGTCCAATCACTGTCCAAATCTTTTCACCTCAACTAGGGATGAGCTTCGTGTTCGAGTCAAACCCATGTTCGACTTGAACACTGTCTGTTCGCCCGTTCGCCGAATTGTGAATGATATGGGCCGTTCGCGCCAAATTCGTGTGGCGCGTCACGGCCCATAATTCACTGCGGCATCGCAGTGCATTGCTGGCTGATGATTGGCCAAGCATGCACTATGACCCGCATGCTTGGCCAATCACAGCGCCGTCTGAACAGAGAGCCGTAATTGGCCAAAGCCAAGGAGGCTTTGGCCAATTATGGCTCAGGGGATTTAGTACACGCCCCACACTATATAAGGCCGCCTGCACGGCGGCCCTGTGTAGTGTGTGTTCCGGCGTTGAAAGAGATAGACAGAGAGACAGTGTCATTTGATTTGAGTTAGATAGATTAGGCAGAACAGTCAGTCAGTTAGCTGCACTTACAGTGTATTGTGTATATATATATGCATCCCAGGTGTTGCATATATATATATATATATATATACTGTATTCAGTTTAGCTAGATCTGTTCCTGTTATCTTCCTACTGACAGGCAGGCTTGTCTTTTTACAGTATTTACAGCTACCTGAAGAAAATTGCTGGTGTTCTTTTGATCCTATTAGTACCACAGTCAGGCAGCTAAACTATTTACAGTTAGTGCAGTGCATCCTGCTCACAGTGTTCAGCTAGATCCGTTCCTGTTATCTTCTTACTGACAGGCAGGCTTGTCTTGTTACAGTATATACAGCTACCTGAAGAAAATTGCTGGTGTTCTTTTGATCCTATTAGTACCACAGTCAGGCAGCTAGACTATTTACAGTTAGTGCAGTGCGTCCTGCTCACAGTGTTCAGCTAAAACTACAAGTTAGTGGGGTGCGTCCTGCTCACAGTGTTCAGCTAAACCTACAAGTTAGTGGGGTGCGTCCTGCTCACAGTGTTCAGCTAAACCTACAAGTTAGTGGGGTGCGTCCTGCTAACGGTGTTCAGCTAAACCTACAAGTTAGTGGGGTGCGTCCACCTCACAGTGTTCAGCTAAACCTACAAGTTAGTGCGGTGCGTCCTGCTCACAGTGTTCAGCTAAACCTACAAGTTAGTGTGGTGCATCCACTTCACAGTCTTCAGCTAAACCTACAAGTTAGTGCGGTGTGTCCTGCTCACAGTGTTCAGCTAAAACTACAATTTAGTGCGGTGCGTCCACCTCACAGTGTTCAGCTAAACCTACAAGTTAGTGCGGTGCGTCCTGCTCACAATGTTCAGCTAAAACTACAAGTTAGTGCTGTGCGTCCTGCTCACAGTGTTCAGCTAGATCCGTTCCTGTTATCTTCTTACTGTCAGGCAGGCTTGTCTTGTTACAGTATTTACAGCAACCTGAAGAAAATTGCTGGTGTTCTTTTGATCCTATTAGTACCACAGTCAGGCAGCTAGACTATTTACAGTTAGTGCAGTGCGTCCTGCCCCAGTGTTCAGCTAAAACTACAAGTTAGTGGGGTGCGTCCTGCTCACAGTGTTCATCTAAACCTACAAGTTAGTGGGGTGCGTCCTGCTCACAGTGTTCAGCTAGATCCGTTTCTGTTATCTTCTTACTGACAGGCAGGCTTGTCTTGTTACAGTATTTACAGCTACCTGAAGAAAATTGCTGGTGTTCTTTTGATCCTATTAGTACCACAGTCAGGCAGCTAGACTATTTACAGTTAGTGCAGTGCGTCCTGCTCACAGTGTTCAGCTAAAACTACAAGTTAGTGGGGTGCGTCCTGCTCACAGTGTTCAGCTAAACCTACAAGTTAGTGGGGTGCGTCCTGCTCACAGTGTTCAGCTAAAACTACAAGTTGGTGTGGTGCGTCCACCTCACGGTGTTCAGCTAAACCTACAGGTTATTTTTTGCGAGCTCTGCACAGTGTTCACCTAAAGCTACCTGTAGAAGGTTGGTGGTGTTTTCCTGATCCTATCACTACCGCAGGCAGCTAAAAAAGCTACAAGTTAGTTTTTTGCGAGCTCTGCACAGTGTTCAGCTAAAGCTACCTGTAGAAGGTTGGTGGTGTTCTCATACTACAGGCAGGCAGTTGATTTTGCTAGCTGCAGTATCAGTACATATATATATATATATATCCCAGCTTAGTGCAGCTACAGGCCATTAGTATGCCTGGAAGGCCAAGAAGGAGAGGCAGACAGTCACAAGCCAATAAGAGAGGGCAAGCAGGCTCTGTGTCTAGTGCTGGTCGTGGAGACGGTGCATCCTCATCAGCACGTGGCCGTGGGACACGCTTGACCTTTTTTTCGGCAGCTGGCCGTGTTGAGCCGCAACATGCGGAAGACTTGGTCGAGTGGATGACCAAGCCGTCCTCATCCTCCTCATCCTCTCTCACCCATGCCCAGGGTACTTTGTCTGGCAAAGCAGCGGCCTCTTCCCTCGGCTCAATGTCATCAGTGACTCCTTCCCTAGCCCCACCATGTCCTCCTGAGGAGTCCCTCGAACTGTTTGACCACAGTGTTGGGTACATGCCCCAGGAGGATGCCCAGCGTTTGGAAGGCTCTGATGATGATACTGAGCTCGATGAAGGCAGTAACATGAGCACGGACAGAGGGGGTGCCCAAGAAGGACAGCAATCTGGCAGTCATGCTCCCCCTGCTGCAGCATACTGCCAGGTTTGCTCCAGTGATGAGGAGGGAGGGGATGATGAGGTCACTGACTCAACGTGGGTGCCTGATAGGAGAGAGGAGGAGGAGGAGGAGGCGGCACATCACCAACGAGGCAGGATGCCCTCCAGGGGCCAGCCTAAGGGCATCACATTGACTGCATCACACCCCAAAGCTCCACATGTGCAGGGCGCTGCAGTATCTGCGCGGTATTCAAAAAGTTCTTTGGTGTGGGCCTTTTTTGAGACGAGTGCATCAGATCGCACCGCTGCTATTTGCAACATATGTCTCAAGCGTATCTCGCGTGGTCAAAACATCTCCCGCTTGGGTACCACATGCTTGACCAGACATATGTTGACCTGCCATGCAGTTCATTGGCAAGCGTATCTAAAAGACCCACACCAAAGAACAAAGAGGACCTCTCCTTGCTCCTCATCAGCTGAGATCTCCAACCCCACTAGACCTTCAGTCCTTTCTGAGACCTGCACTGAGAGGAATGAAGATGTAGAATTAGGTGTGTCACAGCCAAGTACTTGTGGGCAATCTGCTTTTGGTACACCGACGTCAGATTGTACCAGGCAAATTTCCCTGCCCCAGCTGCTGCACCGCCGAAAGAAGTTTGCTCCCAGCCATCCACATGCTCAGAGGTTGAATGCTAGCTTGGCAAAATTGCTAGCACTTCAACTGCTGCCTTTTCAGTTGGTAGACTCTGCCCCCTTTCGTGAGTTTGTGGAATGTGCGGTTCCTCAGTGGCAGGTACCCAAACGCCACTTTTTCTCACGGAAGGCGATTCTGGCTCTCTACCGGCATGTGGAAGGCAATGTCCATGCCTCGCTGGACAGGGCGGTCAGCGGTAAGGTGCATATTACCGCTGACTCATGGTCCAGCAGGCATAGACAGGGACGTTACCTAAGTTTCACGGCGCATTGGGTGACTCTGCTGGCAGCTGGGAAGGATGCAGGACAAAGTGCAGTAGTGTTGGAGGTTGTTCCGCCACCACGCCTCCAAAATGCTAATGATTGTGACACACCTCTCTCCTCCACCCGCTCCTCTTCTTCTTCCTCCATGGCCTCTTCCTGTGCATTGTCCTCAGAACCAGCGGTGCTCCGTAGCCGTTCAAGGGGCTACGCAAGTACGCAGGCCAAAAGATGCCATGCGGTGCTTGAGCTGGTGTGCTTGGGGGACAGGAGTCACACTGGGGCAGAGGTTCTGTCAGCTCTGCAGGGGCAGGTTCAGAGGTGGTTGACGCCACGCCAACTTAAGGCAGGAATGGTGGTTTGTGACAATGGCACCAACCTTCTCTCTGCCCTCCGACAGGGACAAATGACCCTGTTTGGCTCACGTCCTTAACTTGGTGATGCAGCGGTTCTTGGGCAGGTACCCAGGCTTACAGGATGTCCTGAGGCAGGCCAGGAAAGTCTGTGTGCATTTCCGCCGGTCATTTAATGCCAGTGCTCTGCTGGCGGACCTACAAAAGGAGTTTAACCTGCCCAAGAACCGCCTAATCTGTGGCATGCCCACCAGGTGGAACTCAACGTTGGCCATGCTGCAGCGGCTGCACACGCAGCAGAGGGCCATCAATGAGTACCTGTGCGACTATGCCACCAGGACAGGGTCAGGGGAGCTTGTTTTTTTTTCCCCACGCCAGTGGGCCATGATCAGGGATGCATGCACTGTCATGTCACCATTTGAGGAGGCCACGAGGATGGTGAGCAGTGACAGTGCATACATCAGTGACACTGTCCCCCTTGTCCACCTGTTGGAGCACACGCTGCATGGAATAATGGACAGGGCACTTGAGGCAGAACAGAGGCAGTAAGAGGAGGACTTCCTTAGCTCTCAAGGCCCCCTTTATCCAGACAGTGTTCCTGCGTGCCCGCCGATCACACAGGAAGAGGACGAGGAGGAGGAGGAGGAGGAGGAGGAGGAGGAAGATTGTGTCAGTATGGAGGTGGAGCCTGGCACTCAGCATCAGCAGCAGTCTTTAAGGGATCAGTCCCAAGAAACACATGGACTTGTACGTGGCTGGGAGGAGGTGGCTGCGGACCATGTCGTCCTTAGTGACCCAGAGGACTCCGGACCGAATGCCTCAGCAAACCTACGCTGCATGGCCTCCCTGATCCTGCAAAGCCTGCGTAAGGATCCTCGTATTCGTGGTATCAAGGAGAAGGACCAATACTGGCTGGCAACCCTCCTTGATCCACGTTAAAAGGGTAAGGTTGCGAACCTTATCTTGCCATCGCAGAGGGAGCAGAGGATGAAACATCTTCGGGAGGCCTTGCAGAAAGGTCTGTGCAACGCGTTCCCAGAGACTGGGAGGTTACAAACTCCTGTTTCTGGACAACGTGTTGCTGAGGCTTCGGTTAGTCAAAGAAGGAGCGGTGGAGAAGGTGCCCGTCTGACCGATGCGTTCAGATAATTTTTTGGTCCGCAGCCCCAAGGTATGATCGGTTCCAGCAACCATCGCCAGCGTCTGTTTTACATGGTGCAGGAATACCTAGGGGCAAGATCTGACTTGGACACCTTTCCCACCGAAAATCCTCTGGGTTACTGGGTCTTGAGGATGGATCACTGGCCAGAGCATGCACAGTATGCAATTGAGCTACTGGCCTGTCCTGCATCCAGCGTTCTTTCGGAACGCACATTCAGTGCTGCTGGAGGCTTTGTAACCGATCACAGGGTGCGTCTGTCCACCGACTCGGTCGATCGACTGACCTTCATAAAAATGAATCAGTCTTGGATCACCACCAGCTACCAAGCACCTGATGCTGATGTAACCGAATAATTTTTTTTGAAATGTCAGATCCCTTCAAAGACTGCCTATGCTGATGCTGAGTGACTATCCCTGAGTAATTATCCTCTTCCTCCTCAATCATCACGCTGATAGCTTGTAAGAACATTTTTGGTTCTGGGCGCCACCACCAGTGCCTAAGGCCCAATTTTTCAGCCCCTGTTTAACAGGGGCGTGTAATTACAATTTTTGATGCAATACTTTGCAGCAGGGTTTGTTTCTGCGTTACAACTAGAGTATCTGTGAGGGGTTGCAGTGTTGTGGCACCAGCACCAGTACCTAAGGCCCAATTGTTCAGCCCTTGTTTAACAGGGGCGTGTAATTACAATTTTTGATGCAATACTTTGCAGCAGGGCTCATTTCAGCATTCCAACTAGAGTATCTGTGAGGGGTTGCAGTGTTGTGGCACCAGCACCAGTGCCTAAGGCCCAATTTTTCAGCCCCTGTTTAACAGGTGCGTGTAATTACAATTTTTGATGCAATACTTTGCAGCAGGGCTCGTTCCTGCGTTACAACTAAAGTGTCTGTGAGGGGTTGAAGTGTTGTGGCACCAGCACCAGTGCCTAAGGCCTAATTTTTCAGCCCCTGTTCAACAGGGGCATGTAATTACAATTCTTGATCTAATATTTCACAGCAGGGCCCATTTCTGCACCCACCAAGAGCGAGTGGGGACTTACAGTGTTGTGGCACCAGCACCACCACTACCACCACCAAAGGCCCAATTTTTCTGCCCTTGTTCAACAGGGGCATGTAATTACAATTCTTGATCTAATATTTCACAGCAGGGCCCATTTCTGCACCCACCAAGAGCGAGTGAGGACTTACAGTGTTGTGGCACTAGCACCACCACCACCACCACCAAAGACCCAATTTTTCTGCCCTTGTTCAACAGGGGCATGTAATTACAATTCTTGATCTAATATTTCACAGCAGGGCCCATTTCTGAACCCACCAAGAGCGAGTGAGGACTTACAGTGTTGTGGCACCAGCACCACCACCACCACCAAAGGCCCAATTTTTCTGCCTCTGTTCAACAGGGGCATGTAATTCCAATTCTTGATCTAATATTTCACAGCAGGGCCCTGTGAGGGCTTACAGTGTTGTGGCCACAACAACACCTAAGGCCCAAATTTCTGCTGAGTATATAGGGCAGGCCCCTACTTTCAAACATCTAACTTACAAACGACTCCTACTTGCAAACGGAAGGGGACAACAGGAAGTGAGATGAAATCTACCCCTAGGAAGGGAAATTCTCTCCTGTAAGAGTTAATATGGGAAAAACATTTCTCCTTTCCACTGATGCTTTCCAATCCTTGTTCCACAAAAAAACCCAAATTTTGAAAAAAACATTTGTCATTGGGACAAAAAGTGAGGTGAAATCTTCTGAAGAGGAGGAAAGACAGCAAAACAAATGTCATAGGGGTGATAACCCTTCCCTATGTTTTCCAAAAAGCTTAAAAAAGTTTTTTTGGCTGGAGCTAAACACGTTAAAAATGTACCCGTTCAAAATTACAAACAGATTCTACTTAGCAACAAACCTACAGTCCCTGTCTTGTTTGCACCGCCTGTATACTGCTGTTCAGAGTATATAGGGCCTGGTGGCCCCACACCTTTCCTTATTTTAATTTGGGTGCGGGCTTCCCCTTAATATCCATGCAAGACCCAAAGGGCCTGGTAATGGACTGGGGGGTACCCATGCCGTTTGTCTCACTGATTTTCATCCATATTGCCAGGACCCGACATTACATTAAACCCGCAAGCAGTTTTAAATTAGATTTTTTCCTTTAAAAATGACATTTTGTGCAGGGACTGTTCTAAACACGGGAAACACGCGCCACTTTACAGGCATACTATAGACACACCCCAGGTACGATATTTAAAGGAATATTTCACTTTTTTTTTTTTTTACTTTAAGCATCAATAAAATCACTGCTCCCGAAAAAACGGCCGTTTTTAAAAGTTTTTTTTGCATTGATACATGTCCCCTGGGGTAGGACCCGGGTCTCCAAACCCTTTTTAGGACAATACCATGCAAATTAGCCTTTAAAATGAGCACTTTTGATTTCGAACGTTCGAGTCCCATAGACGTCAATGGGGTTCTAACGTTCGTGCGAATTTTCGGTCCATTCGCAGGTTCTGGTGCGAACCGAACCGGGGGGTGTTCTGCTCATCCCTAACCTCAACCTCTGCAACATCTCCAAAATATGCCCCTTTCTAACCAATGACACAACAAAGCTCTTAATTCACTCACTGGTCAGCTCTTGCGTCGACTACTGCAACTCCCTACTCATTGGCTTATGTCTACATAGGCTATCCCCCCTTCAATCCATCATGAATGCTGCTGCCAGACTCATCCACCTTACCAATCGCTCTGTGTCTGCTACTCCTCTCTGTCAATCCCTCCAATGGCTCCCGCTCACCCAACAAATTAGATTCAAAATGCTAACTTTCAAAGCCATCCACAATTTAACCCCAGCTACATCACTGGCCCTAATCTCAAAATACCAACGTAATCGTTCTCTTCGTTCCTCTCAAGACCTCCTGCTCTCTAGCTCCCTCGTCACCTCCTCCTTTGCTCGGATAGAAATACCAGTTTTCCTGGACACAAGAACTGAGATATCTGCCACTGACTTTTCAGGCTCTCAGTTTTTCTGGCTTTCATTCTGTGCAGCCAACAGTCTCCCCACTGAAGTTGATAGGAAAACATTGGCAAGACTGAACTTTTGCCAATTGACTTGCAAATAACCTTTCTGCAAGATCTGAACAGATGTTCATTCTGGGACTTTTGCCTGGACTCCATGGTGTAAACTTAAAATGAGATCTGCAACAGTTGGAATGGGTCTGCAGTATTTGATAGCTACAGGAAATGTTTAATTCTTCAGACTCTTGTGAGGCATGACTCAGTTATTCCTCCCAATGTAGGTGCAAACTCAGAAGTGGCTAAAAGAATGCTACAGCATTAATGAAGGGTAATTTTTATCATTTTGTATATTATTTGGTGAACATTTCATCCAGCAGAAAGCCTACATACATGTAGCTGATCCAGAGGGATAGAATATGTAGTTGGATTTAGAAGCGATTGACCTGGTGACCAGTTAGTTACAGTTAATGATTATTTAGTTACAAGATTGGAGCATTATCCTTCAAAGACATGTAATCTTTTTTTTCTCATTTTGGAGAAGAGATATGGATAGAAAAGTGTCTTTGAAATCCCATAAGCTATGAACTCTACACAGTCACATTTATCCTGCCGTTACTCAGGAAGCTAAGAAATGTATTTGTCCTGTTTACCATTATCATTATGAGTGAACGTAAAAGAAAATCCCACATTTTTGTTTGTCCCCAGAAAAGTAATAGAGAGGAAATCTTCCAATGGGGCAGTAGTTCTGGTGACCTGGGGGTCCCCAAGGGATTCCCTTAATTTGCAGGGATTTCTTTTAACTTTCTGTTTGGCTATGGGACAGGAAGTGAAGGGAAATCTCTGCAATGGGACACAGATGCTCCATACAAAATTTTAAAAAAGTTTTGCCTATAGTTCTACTTTAAAGGGGTTGTAAACCCTCGTGTTTTTTCACCTTAATGCATCCTATGCATTAAGGTGAAAAAACACCTGGCAGTCACCGGCCCCCCAGCCCCCTGTTTTACTTACCTGAGCCCCTTCATCTCTTCGGCAGGCACGCGCTGTCCCTCTCTCCATGGGGTCCCAGCTCTTGATTGGATAGATTGTTAACAGCGCAGCCATTGGCTCCTGCTGCGGTCAATCAAGTCCAATAATGTGGCCGGGGCGGGGCCGAGTCTGGCATTCGTGTCTATGGATGCAAATGCTGGACTCAGGAGCGCGCCTGCAAGGTAACCCCTTCTGGAGAGCGCTTCTCCATGGGGGTTATCTGATTCGGGGAGGAGCCCCAGTAGAGGGCCACTCTGTGCAAAACGAGCTGCACAGTGAAGGTAAGTATGACATGTTTGTTGTTTAAAAAAATGAAAAAAAAAAACAATCTTTTACAATCACTTTAAGCTCAGGTAAAGCCCAAGAGAGTGGAGTCTGCTAGTCTCAGAACACCATCACACTTGCCATTTTATTGCTTTGCAAGTAGTCTTGTACTTTTTATGGGCTGCATGAGTTGCTAATTGTCTGCCCCCTAAGTATGATGAGCAGTAAGGATGAGCCGAACACCCGCCGGTTCGGTTTGCACCAGAACTTGCAAACAGGCAAAAAATTTGGCAGAACACACGAACACCGTTAAAGTCTATGGGACATGAACATGAAAAATCAAAAGTGCTCATTTTAAAGGCTTATATGCAAGTTATTGCCATAAAAAAGTGTTTGGGGACCCGGGTCCTGCCCCAGTGGACATGTATCAATGCAAAAAAAAGTTTTAAAAACTGATGTTTTTTTCAGGAGCAGTGATTTTAATAATGCTTAAAGTGAAACAATAAAAATGAAAACATTTCTAAAGGAGAAAAAGTAATTCAAAACTGATTGCGGCTGTAATGAATTGTCGGGTCTCAGCAATATAGATAAATCTCATTGAAAAATACAGCATGGGTTCCCTCCCCCCCCCCCAGTTCATTACCAGGCCCTTCAGGTCTGGTATGGATATTAAGGGGAACCCTGCACCAATATTTTTTTAAAAAGTGGCATAGGGGTCCCCTAAAATCCATACCAGACCCTTATGGGGTCTGGTTTGGATTTTAAGGGAAACCCTGCGCCACAATTAAAAAAAATGGCATAGGGGTCCCACCAAAATCCATACCAAACCCTTATCTGAGCACACAACCTGACAGGCCGCAGGAAAAGAGCCGTACCAGGCCACATGCCCTCAACATGGGGGGATGCTTTGGAGTCACCCCCAAAGCACCTTGTCCCCATGTTGATGAGGATAAGGGCTTCATCCCCACAACCCCTGCCCGGTGGTTGTGGGGGTATGTGGGCGAGGGGCTTATCGGAATCTGGAAACCCCCTTTAACAAGGGGACCCCCAGATCCCGGTCCCCCCATCTTAATTGGTAACGCGTACACTGTACCCCTACCAATTCACAAAAAAAGTGTCAAAAATAGTAAAAATGACTGGAGATACTTTGGGACAAATCCTTTATTAAAAAATAAAAAAATAGAAATTCCCGTGATGTAGAAAAAACCCCCACAACAGCTCCGCCTCCATGGGAGGCTACCGCCGAGTGATGCTTCTTCTCGTAGAAATCTGTTATATAGCTGAGGGTGACCCCACCTTCCCCTGACGTCAGGTGGCGATTCCGATAAGCTCCCTGACCACAGACACCCACAATCATCTGGCAAGGGTTGTGGGGAAGAGGCCCTTGTCCCCATCAACATGGGGACAAGGTGCTTTGGGGGTGACTCCAAAGCATCCCCCCCACATTAAGGGCATGTGGCCTGGTATGGTTCAGGAGGGGGGCACTCTCTCGTCCCCCCTCTTTTCCTATGGCCTGCCAGGTTGCGTGCTCGGATAAGGATCTGGTATGGATTTTGGGGGGACCCCTACTCCATTTTTTTTTAATTTTGGTGCAAGGTTTCCCTTAAAATCCATACCAGACTTGTTTCACTTTAAGCATTATTAAAATCACTGCTCCTGAAAACTTTTTTTTGCATTGATACATGTCCACTGGGGCAGGACCCGGGTCCCCATACACTTTTTATGACAACAACTTGCATATAAGCCTTTAAAATTAGCACTTTTGGTTTTTCGTGTTAGTGTCCCATAGACTTTAAAGTGGTTGTAAACCCACATGAAAAAAGAAAGACCTGCAAGACAAAGGCATAATGAGCTAGTATGCATAGCATACTAGCTCAATATGTAATACTCACCTGAGATCGAAGCTCCCACTGCGGTGTCCGTACACAGCACTGGCCGGCTTCATTTCTCCCCTTAGTTACTTCCATGTATCGCGGCTCCGGCTCTGTGATTGGCCGGAGCCGCATTGACGTCACTCCTGCACATTCGCGCGGGAGCTGGCGGTAACGGCACACTCACTGAAGCAAACGGTTACCAATGAAAAGGTGTATGAAGTTGTGTGCTATTACAGTTGACACATACCTTTTCATTGGTAACCACCACTGTGACACACAAATAACATGCATCATACATGTCTCAATTGTTATTGGACATATGGTATTCATATATCATTGGATACCATATTTTCCGCTTTTTACCATATTTTTATAATTCGTAGTTTCATGTCCAACCCTCCTTATACCAACACCAATTAAAGATCCCTTACTTCTTTAAATTCATCTCACTTCCTTTCTTATAGGGCGTACACACGGTCGGACTTTGTTCGGACATTCCGACAACAAAATCCTAGGATTTTTTCCGACGGATGTTGGCTCAAACTTGTTTTGTCTACACACGGTCGCACAAAGTTGTCGGAAAATCCGATCGTTCTAAACGCGGTGACGTAAAACACGTACGTCGGGACTATAAACGGGGCAGTGGCCAATAGCTTTCATCTCTTTATTTATTCTGAGCATGCGTGGCACTTTGTCCGTCGGATTTGTGTACACACGATCGGAATTTCCGACAATGGATTTTGTTGTCGGAAAATTTTATCTCCTGCTCTCCAACTTTGTGTGTCGGAAAATCCGATGGAAAATGTCCGATGGAGCCCACACACGGTCGGAATTTCCGACAACACGCTCCGATCGGACATTTTCCATCGGAAAATCCGACCGTGTGTACGGGGCATGACTCATAGGGTTTTCCTCTTTTTGCCTCAGTATACCGCTCTGGCCTGTGCGCATCCGGGGAAGACGGGGGTAGGTGAGACAATATACCCCTTAAATGGGATCACTGTTAAGTGATACTATCCAGTGAGAACCATGATGTTTAAAAGACAGCAACTTTACCAGCACTAATGTCCAATGCTATTCTATCTCCCAGTTTTTAAAGTAAACCAACAAAACATATCATGTAAGTGATCTGTTAATTATCTAACCTCAAGTGGATGAATATATATATATCTACATGTTATGGTAATTCACTCATCATCTTACACTCTAATTACTCTAGATGAATTTCTCTTTTCTGTTACACCCCTGAAGAAGGACTAAAACACTGTTTATCCCGAAACGCGTTGGGTGTGAAAAGAGCCTCTGTAAAGAATTTTACCGTCTGGTAACAACAACAAACCTGTCTACTATGTAATATTCTTCGTGGAACCTAATGTACACAATGTTTTTAATATATGTTATTTTCAAATAAAAAACTTTTTTACTCTTAATACGTTGCTACACCCTTCTACTATCTATAACTTTTTATAAGTGCCGTTAAAGTTCACTCAGGGGAACCCTTGTTTATATGTATTTGTAATATTGGATGTGGCACTGCCTTTTTAAACCTAGGGGAGCGAATCACCCCTTATTTTGTTATGTATTTATCATTTATTCTTTCCACTCATTCATATTTTTCACCCATCTGTCACCTATAATTTATTAACTATTTCATTTTTTCCATTATCTCCCACTGCACATCATTTTTTTTTACATGTTTTACACCTTTTTTATATATATATTTCTCTGTTTTTATTATTATTATTATTATTTTTTTCAAATCATTATTTTATTTTTTATTTTTGCATTTCTTACTTTTTAATACTTTTTTAATCCTATTTTTTGTATATATTTTTTCATATATTCTAATATATTTTCTAATAGAAAAAAAAATTCTTATTTATTTTTTATATCTTTTATATCTTTTTTTCACAATTTTTTATTTTTTATTTATTTGCACAACCATCCCTTATCCTCCAGTTTTCTCACGTACTTTCCCGCATTACTTTTCTTTCTTTCATTATTATTTTTTCCATTCTTATTTTTTCCATTCTCATCATTACTCCCCCCCTCCCCCTTCACCTCTTTTTTCCCACCCTGCCATACAATCCGCTTTTACACTCCCTTGCGAGCCACATGATCATTCCATTTGTCTACCTCATTACAACTCCCTTAAGAGAAAAGGGTGGGACTTTAAATGAATTGCGTGAATGCTCAGAAACAAAATCGATGAACAACTAGGAAAATGTTATTCAATTCATAAAAATATAACATGCATAAAATATATCAATCATAAATGGAAAGAAATATTGACAATAATAGCAGCAATTTTACATGAATATATGAATACAGAAATTCTCCATGGTACACCAATTGGATATTGTTACACAACCATATATTAAAGAGTATACACCAAAGGCCTCCAAAGATTCCAAATAAAAATTAGAAATGCATGACGCTGGTAAAAAACGCGACAATGGTATCTCTACGCGTTTCGTGGCTGTTGTGCCACTCGTCAGGAGCAAGCGCGTATCTTATCTAGGATAGAAAATATAAAAAGTTGGTCTGGTAAGTATATACATGAAACAAAGGTGGGGTGATAAAAAAGCCCCACACAAAGTATATGCTTACGCATTCTGGTTTGTAGGGTGGTGGCAGAGAGCCGTACACCGCCCGACCTGAAGTGAAAGATGAAGGTTAAAGAAGAAATTGCAAAACTGCCAAGAGATAGAAAGCAGTGTGAAAGTGAGAATACAAGAGTGATACTGCCCCAAAAAGAAGTTGAGCCCGTGTGGGGGTTGAAAGGAAATCTAGATTGAAACATCTGAGAAAATGCTGAGGATGGAAAAAGGAAAAGACCAAGTTCCCTGAGGTGAAGATATAGAGAAAGGAGAAGCGGACAAAGCATAAGAGGACATGACAGAAATAAGGATACCTGGTGTGCAGTGTGGAACAGTGTGAGGGGAAGAAGGCAGTACCCCCAAGCGAACGTGACATCCATTGAAGTGAAAGCCTTAGAGAGCCAGCACCGCCGAGGCTACGTCCATATAGGCGCTACCACGGGGACCGCCCACCAACGTCACGCCGCAAAGCCAAGAGAGGGGCGGGTGGCAACGTCGATCGGGTACTGAACCCCCGACCCGCCAACGTCACCGCCCCATCCCCGTGACATGCGGGATGAACACCATCCAATCAGGCGTGTAAGCGTCCTTGAGGACGTGCACGTCCGATGGGGAGTGCGTGACGCTGACGTGCAGTGGCGGCAGATCCACCCCCCCAGAGGGGGGAGGGGGGAGGAGCCGACAGGCACGTCACAGCTCCCGGAAGGGGGAAATCCAAAACAGCCGGCGGTGCATTGGGCCAAAGGAGCCACCACCAAACAGACAAACAATAGACATAACTGGTATCTAAATTAAATTGCAAATAAATATATAATCCAAAATAAAGATGGCTAATCAAATAGTAAGATCGAGCAATTAACTGAGAGGAGGCTTAAAATGGAAAAATATGTATGTACAACATCACAGGTTTGCAAAACAAATGTGATGAGGTTAAATATCAGAGCATTTATTTCATGCATATTCCATCCCTATACATTAATATTAGAAAGTGGTTGGGACTATATATCCCGTGGGACTTTAAATGAAACCATGACCTGATGTGGTCTTGCGTTTCCATCCCTGTACTAGTCTAGAGAAAAGGGTGGGACTTTAAATGAATTGCGTGAATGCTCAGAAACAAAATCGATGAACAACTAGGAAAATTTTATTCAATTCATAAAAATATAACATGCATAAAATATATCAATCATAAATGGAAAGAAATATTGGCAATAATAGCAGCAATTTTACATGATTATATGAATACAGAAATTCTCCATGGTACACCAATTGGATATTGTTACACAACCATATATAAAAGAGTATACACCAAAGGCCTCCAAAGATTCCAAATAAAAATTAGAAATGCATGACGCTGGTAAAAAACGCGACAATGGTAGCTCTACGCATTTTGTGGCTGTTGTGCCACTCGTCAGGAGCAAGCGCGTATCTTATTTAGGATAGAAAATATAAAAAATTGGTCTGGTAAGTATATACATGAAACAAAGGTGGGGTGATAAAGAAGCCCCACACAAAGTACATGCTTACGGATTCTGGTTTGTAGGGTGGTGGCAGAGAGCCGTACACCGCCCAACCATCGAGAGAAGCCACCCCCCGGGAGCTGAGATGGATGGATCGACGGGGGCAGCCCACAGGGCGCCATCCAGGGCAGGCATGGTCCCCGAGGCAAACCTGAAGTGAAAGGTGAAGGTTAAAGAAGAAATTGCAAAACTGCCAAGAGATAGAAAGCAGTGTGAAAGTGAGAATACAAGAGTGATACTGCCCCAAAAAGAAGTTGAGCCCGTGTGGGGGTTGAAAGGAAATCTAGATTGAAACACCTGAGAAAATGCTGGGGATGGAAAAAGGAAAAGACCAAGTTCCCTGAGGTGAAGATATAGAGAAAGGAGGAACGGACAAAGCATAAGAGGACATGACAGAAATAAGGATACCTGGCGTGCAGTGTGGAACAGTGTGAGGGGAAGAAGGCAGTACCCCCAAACGAACGTGACATCCATTGAAGTGAAAGCCTCGAGAGCCAGCACCGCCGAGGCTACGTACATATAGGCGCTACCACGAGGACCGCCCACCAACGTCACGCCACAAAGCCAAGAGGGGGACGGGTGGCAACGTAGATCGGGTACTCCATTTTAAGCCTCCTCTCAGTTAATTGCTCGATCTTACTATTTGATTAGCCATCTTTATTTTGGATTGTATATTTATTTGCAATTTAATTTAGATACCAGTTAAATCTATGGTTTGTCTGTTTGGTGGTGGCTCCTTTGGCCCAATGCACCGCCGGCTGCTTTGGATTTCCCCCTTCCGGGAGCTGTGACGTGCCTGTCGGCTCCTCCCCCCTGTGGGCTGCCCCCGTCGATCCATCCATCTCAGCTCCCGGGGGGTGGCGTCTCCGATGGTCGGGCGGTGTACGGCTCTCTGCCACCACCCTACAAACCAGAATGCGTAAGCATGTATTTTGTGTGGGGCTTTTTTATCACCCCACCTTTGTTTCATGTATATACTTACCAGACCAATTTTTTTTTATTTTCTGTCCTAGATAAGATACGCGCTTGCTCCTGACGAGTGGCACAACAGCCACGAAATGCGTAGAGCTACCATTGTCGCGCCCAATGCACCGCCGTCTGTTTTGGATTTCCCCCTTCCGGGAGCTGTGACGTGCCTGTCGGCTCCTCCCCCCTCCCCCCTCTGGGGGGGTGGATCTGCCACCACTGCACGTCAGCGTCACGCACTCCCCATCGGACGTGCGCGTCCTCAAGGACGCTTACACGCCTGATTGGATGGTGTTCATCCCGCGTGTCACGGGGATGGGGCGGTCGGGCGTTCAGTACCCGATTGACGTTGCCGCCCGCCCCTCTCTTGGCTTTGCGGCGTGACGTTGGTGGGCGGTCCCCGTGGTAGCGCCTATATGGACGTAGCCTCGGCGGTGCTGGCTCTCGAGGCTTTCACTTCAATGGATGTCACGTTCGTTTGGGGGTACTGCCTTCTTCCCCTCACACTGTTCCACACTGCACGCCAGGTATCCTTATTTCTGTCATGTCCTCTTATGCTTTGTCCGTTCCTCCTTTCTCTATATCTTCACCTCAGGGAACTTGGTCTTTTCCTTTTTTCATCCTCAGCATTTTCTCAGGTGTTTCAATCTAGATTTCCTTTCAACCCCCACACGGGCTCAACTTCTTTTTGGGGCAGTATCACTCTTGTATTCTCACTTTCACACTGCTTTCTATCTCTTGGCAGTTTTGCAATTTCTTCTTTAACCTTCACCTTTCACTTCAGGTTTGCCTCAGGGGACCATGCCTGCCCTGGATGGCGCCCTGTGGGCTGCCCCCGTCGATCCATCCATCTCAGCTCTCGGGGGGTGGCGTCTCCGATGGTCGGGTGGTGTACGGCTCTCTGCCACCACCCTACAAACCAGAATGCGTAAGCATGTACTTTGTGTGGGACTTTTTTATCACCCCACCTTTGTTTCATGTATATACTTACCGGACCAATTTTTTATATTTTCTATCCTAGATAAGATACGCGCTTGTTCCTGACGAGTGGCACAACAGCCACGAAACGCGTAGAGCTACCATTGTCACGTTTTTTACCAGCGTCATGCATTTCTAATTTTTATTTGGAATCTTTGGAGGCCTTTGGTGTATACTCTTTAATATATGGTTGTGTAACAATATCCAATTGGTGTACCATGGAGAATTTCTGTATTCATATAATCATGTAAAATTGCTGCTATTATTGCCAATATTTCTTTCCATTTATGATTGATATATTTTATGCATGTTATATTTTTATGAATTGAATATGACTTGAACATCTGGCTCATCCCTAATGAGCAGTAGTGAAATAGGAGAAAGAGAAGTGAAATAGGCTGATACACTACTGCTATATGTGCATTCTTTTACAATATGACCTGACTTATAATAAAGAATTTGTCAGAAAGCATACAATAAAACCATATGGACCAGTGGGAATTAAAGTGATTGTAAAGGTTTGTTTAAAAAAACAAAAACAAAAAACAAACATGTTATACTTACCTCCTCTGTGCAGTTGGTTTTGCACAGAGCAGCCCCGATCCTCCTCTTCTCAGGTCCCTCTTTGCTACTCCTGGCTAGGGATGAGACATGAACATGAATAATCAAAAGTGTTCATTTTAAAGGCTTATATGCAAGTTATTGTCATAAAAAGTGTTTGGGGACCTGGGTCCTGCCCCAGGGGACATGTATCAGTGCAAAAAAAAGTTTGAAAAAAGGGCAGGTTTTTTGGGAGCAGTTATTTTAATAAAGCTTAAAGTGAAACAATAAAAGTGAAATATTCCTTTACATTTCGTAACTGGGGGGTGTCTATAGTATGCCTGTAAAGTGGCGCTTTTTTCCCGTCTTTAGAATAGTCTGACAGCAAAATGACATTTCTAAAGGGAAAATAAAGTCATGAAGTAATAGCGATGTCGGCTATAGTGAATTGTCTATGGGAGAAATCAAAGGTGCTAATTATAAGGGTTAATATGCAAGTTACTGTCATAAAAAGTGTTTGGGGACCTGGGTAATGCCCCAGGGGACATGTATCAATGCCAAAAAAAAGTTTTAAAAACGGACCTTTTTTCAGGAGCAAAATGACATTTCTAAAGGGAAAAATAGTCATGAAGTAATAGCGGTGTCGGCTATAGTGAATTGTCTATAAGAGAAATCAAAAGTGCTAATTTTAAGGGTTAATATGCAAGTTATTGTCATAAAAAGTGTTTGGGGACCTGGGTCCTGCCCCAGGGGACATGTATCAGTGCAAAAATTTTTTAAAAATGGCCTGTAAAGGGGCGCATGTTTCCCGTATTTAGAACAGTCTGACAGCAAAATGTCATTTCTAAAGGAAAAAAAGTAATTTAAAACTACTCGCGGCTATAATGAATTATCGGTCCGACAATACACATAAAAGTTCATTGATAAAAACGGCATGGAATTTCCCCACAGGGGAACTCCGAACCAAAAAAAATAAATAAATGCGTGGGGGTCCCCCTAAATTCCATACCAGGACCTTCAAGTAAATTCCATACCAGGACCTTCAGGTCTGGTATGGATATCAAGGGGAACCCCGCATCAAAATTGAAAAAAAATGGCGTGGGGTGCCCCTAAATTCCATACCAGGCCCTTGAGGTCTGGTATGGATATTAAGGGGAACCCTGCGCCAAAATTTTAAAATAAAATGGCGTGGGGGTCCCTCTCAAAATCCATACCAGACCCTTCAGGTCTGGTATGGATTTTAAGGGGAAACCCGTGCCAAAATTTAAAAAAATGGCGTGGGGTTCCCCAAAAATCCATACCAGACCCTTTTCCGAGCACGCAACCTGGCAGGCCACAGGAAAAGAGGGGGAGAATAGAGAGGCGGATCATGTGGACAGAGCAGAGAATAAGCCGGAGAAAGATGCGGGACGAGAAGAGCGGAGGAAGAAGAAGATGGAGAGGAAGAGGGAGAACAAGAAGATGGAGGAAGAAGAACACCGAAGGAAGATCAGAAGAAAGAAGATGAAAGAAGAAGAAATTAATAAAGGACTTGTCAAAAACCGTCTCTTGTGTTTTTTAACCTTTTTGCCACTTTTTTTGTGAAATGGTAGGGGTACATTTGTACCCCATTACCAATTCACACAGGGGTGGGGCCAGGATCTGGGGGTCCCCTTGTTAAAGCGGGCTTCCAGATTCCGATAAGCCCACTGCCCGCAGACCCCCACAACCACCGGACAAGGGTTGTGGGGATGAGGCCCTTCTCCCCATCAACATGGGGACAAGGTGCTTTGAGGGCATGTGGCCTGGTACGGTTTAGGAGAGGGGGCGCTCTCTCGTCCCCCCCTCTTTTCCTGCGGCCTGCCAGGTTGCATGCTCGGATAGGGGGCTGGTATTTTTGGGGGACCCCACGCCATTTCTTTTTTAATTTTGGCGCGGGGTTCCCCTTAAATTCCATACCAGACCTGAAGGGCCACACATTTTTTTTTTTTTAATTTTGGTTTGGGGTTCCCCTGTGGGGGAATCCCATGCCGTTTTTATCAATGGACTGTTATGTGTAATGTCAGACCGACAATTCATTATAGTCACGAGTAGTTTTAAATGACTTTTTTTTCTTTAAAAATGTCATTTTGCTGTCAGACTGTTCTAAATACGGGAAACATGCGCCCCTTTACAGGCATACTATAGACACCCCCCCAGGTACGAAATTTAAAGGAATATTTCACTTTTATTGTTTCACTTTAAGCTTTATTAAAATCACTGCTCCCGAAAAAACAGACGTTTTTAAAACTTTTTTTTGCATTGATACATGTCCCCTGAGCCAGGACCCGGGTCCCCAAACACTTTTTATGACAATACCATGCATATAAGCCTTTAAAATTAGCACTTTTGATTTCTCCCATAGACTTTTAAAGTGTGTTCGCTGTTCGGCGAACTGGCGAACAGCCAATGTTCGAGTCGAACTCATGTTCGACCCGAATATAAAGCCCATCCCTACTCCTGGCCTTGCCTCCTATGGAGTGCCTCCACAGCAAGCAGTTTCCTATGGGGGCACCTGAGCTCAGTCACAGCTCCGTGTATCCATTCTGACACGGAGCCTGACCTGGCCCCACCCCCTCCATCCCCTGATTGGCTGACTAACTTTGATTGACAGCCACAGAAGCCAATGGCACCGCTGCTGTGTCTCAGCCAATCAGGAGGAGTGTCCCGGACGGCTTAGATTTTCATGGACAGCGCTGGATAGAGATGGACATCAGGTAAGTATTAGGGGGTGCTGGGGTGGCTGCTACACACAGAAGGATTTTTTTCCTTAATGCATAGAATGCTTTTAGATAAAAAACCTTGAGCCTTTACAAGTCCTTTAAATGTATTTTTTTCCCATTCAAACATTTCCCACACGAGATCGTTTTTTTCTTATGATGCATAACATTTTCTTTGCATTTCTTTTACATGTGAATGCAAACAACAATTAGTTATACTGCATGCCAATTTATTATTCATTTGAATCAAGTATACATTGTAACTGCTCTATTTCCTAGCAGATAATTGAAGTAATTAAAGAGTGACAGAGTTGGAATTTAACATGATTTCCCACTTCATTCTTCAGCACTTAATTTATACAGTCCCTGATGCGATTTCTATTGCAGTAGGAGAATAAGACATAGAAGACTTAGAATTCCAGTGGATCATTTTTATTGTAATATTTATATGAATAAAATGGTAAGTAGGATGGATTTTTTTAAGTTTACTTTATTTTCAAAATCAATATAATGATTTATAAATTACTTTAATTAACTCTTTTTACCCGTCTGTTCTAGATTTTGGCAGGTAAGCTGTACATAAACCACTGCTCAATTCCACCACCCTTTCTTGAGCACTGATGCTAGCCGATTGTGGTGCCCATTTGAAGACTCCTCCAATGCTACACCTACAGGCTTATATCTACATAATAGGGAACTACAGGTATATGGACAGTCACCCACCCCCCTCACCACACCCAGTGACTGGATACCAGCTTGTCCATTGTGATGGGCTGCTATCTTTGGAGGAATGGGGGGGTGGTGAATTTTTTACATTAATTTAAAATATTTGTAGCATGACAGGAACAGTACTGAATTAGCTTACCACCTGTTTGAAATAGATATAAAACTAGTGGAAATTCTTAACACATAAAATGCATTGTAATTCAGATGTTTAAATTGCATCTGTGCCCAGGCTATGGGCAATAAAAAATTGCATATTCTTAGCAAATAGTAAAATAGCTTTAAACCAAGCCCCAACAAATCTCTGTAGCTGCGGACATATTCATCTTCAAAATTTACAACAAAAACAATACAAATCATATCTCCTCTCCCTTTATTTTCAATAAGTAAACACGACAGCTTGCCAGTCTTCTGGCAAAAAAAAAGGCTCTAAAAGCCATCTGGAACCCCACTTTAGAGCCTTTTTGAGTGATTTGTGGATGGATTACTCCCCAGTACATTCAGCTAGAAAGGTCAGTTAAGCATGTTTTAAATCTATTTTACTGCTTGTTGAATAAATGCAAATACTTTATTGCCAATAGTCTGGGCACAGGTACACTTTAATGGAATGTATGACCTATACACAGGCTGATATCGAATCTGTTCCACATTGCTATGCTTAAGTATAAAATTATTATTAGTAAAGAGTGTCAGAGAATTTGTAATAAATATGTATTTGTAAAATAAAGGTTCACTACAAAAAAATGAAACTAATGATGTAAAAATTGTTTTATAAATGTGGAAAAGCTCAAAAGAAAATAACAATAATATTCAATATTGTGAGGGAAAAATCCCAGCTGTTGACACCACAACTTGAGTTTCAGAGGGTATGTATAGCCAACTCTTTTCTAATTTTGGAAGATTTACCCTCTAATTGTACCGGTAACATATGTCACTGGAACCAAAAGTGAAGGGAAATAAAAAATGTTACAATTGCCCCCCACTCCCCAAAAAAAAGAAGGTGAGGGGAAATCGTCCAATGAAGACATATGTATCAATAATAACTGTTTAAGAGGAGATTTCTCCCAATTCTGTAGATAATTCATACCACTTCCTAATGAGTCCAGCAATAAACTGTCAGGGGTGTTCTATCAAAATGAAAAATAAATTGCCTTTAGATAGACTGTAATTAACAGTAACTACAAAAATAATAAAATAATAAAAAAAATGTTATATACACACACAGTATATGTTGCATAATGTATTAGGTTCTTAAATTGTAAAGTGTTACTAAACCCAGGACCTTTCATTCACTATATCTGGTCTCCTACCAGTACAGAGAACATGGATTGCAAGTATTTTAGTAAATATAAACTACTAAATACATTTTCTCATCAGCAGTGTATAGCAGTCTTGTGACCTCTATCAGTTCCTGGTTAATGCTTGTAGGTGGAGTTTTCATACTGTACTGAGCTGTCCTATCAGGATCCAGGACCCCTGACCCTCTGTGTGGACAGTGCTGATTGGCCCTGTGCTGATCACATGTAAAACTCTCAAGCAATACATACCAAACTGAATATGTGCAGCCTGACTCCAGTAGCTCTGTCTTAGACCTGTTCTGGAGTCAGTGGAAGAAAGGGAGGATCTGTGCATACAAGATCAAGCAACATTTTTACACAATGCAGAGGATTAACCCCTTATTTTCCACAGTGAGTATACTAAGCATTTTTTTTCTACATATACAGACCGATTTTACTCTTGTGGGTTTAGTAACACTGTAACTTTGTAGATTTCATGACAGAATTACCTGACTATTAATCCCATATATTTATAGCAGTGATCTACAGGGGATGACCACTGTTCCAACTTTGCAACACACAGGCACTTTTAATTTGAAGCTCTCTAAACCACCTAGATAACTGAGATTGACTCTATCAATAGACCTATAACTGAAAAACAAGGTGAAAGTGGAAACTACTGCGCTGTCGGGGGGAGCTACGCTAAAAGGACACTGCTGCAACACCTAAGTACTGATCCAAGGCAGGACAAATGGGACAAAAGTGGCAAAGTGAACTAACAAAGCAGAAACGGGCCAATGCATGAATGGATCCTACATGCTAAAGGAACATGGTGGGGATGCAGTCCAGTGCAACGTAGCTGATCAACATGACTATGATGTTGCGGGCAGACAAAGCCTAATATATAAAGGTAATCGTGAAACAGTGACTGCTTGAATATAGCAAAACAAAAATGCATATACTAATACAAATAGGATGAATAATGACACAATGCAAAAAAAAAAATATATAATGCAAGAAAAATATATGTGGGCTAGTGCCCCATTAGCAAAAACGTGCCAGATCCTGGTGAACTACAAGTGACAAATCCCTAGGACAAACATGAATATTAGTTCTATCATCCAGTCCAAAAAACAAAAACTTGTGATGAGAAACACAAAACAAGTCCAATCGTGAAGGGAGGGGGGATCTTCAGTGAGGACACCTCCGTGTTTGCAAGCCGCTTACCTTACAGCTGTAAGGTGTACAGCCTGTGTTGCAAATGACCCGCAGGTGTAGACGTTCCGTGTATACAGGCAGTGACAATGATGAACATGCCAAGCGAAATATAAAAAATAAAAAGTATACAGCATGTAAAATAACTCTGCAACGACCACAGTGGAGGGGGGGCAAGACACACACGGGGGGAGGTTGCACTCACTTTCATGAAGTGAGTGTGGGCATCAATCCACGAGCGCCGAGCTCATATGCCTCCAGGAGTGTCACCAATCTGGAATCTGTCCCCGTGCCTGGAAACTGGAATATGTCCCCGTGCCTCTCTCCTCAGTGTTCGTCAGGTAGAGTAGTGATGTACAGTGTGAGGGGGAAAGAGACGCACAGACCTATAACTGAAATGTAAAATTTGCTATAGTCTATAAAGGTTATATAGCTGCGGGTGTTGAAGCCCTTGATTTGGGCCCTAGGTCTGCACAGCCGGTTTGCAAATATTCTATTGACACATTGGTGTTGATTAGGGATGAGCCGGACACCCCCCGGTTTGGTTCGCACCAGAACTTGAACAGGCAAAACATTTGTGCGAACACCATTGAAGTCTATGGGACACGAACATGAAAAATCAAAAATGCTAATTTTAAAGGCTTATATGCATGTTATTGCCATAAAATGCTTTTGGGGACCCAGCTCCTGCCCCAGGGGACATGTATCATGTGTGGGTCTGGTATGAATATTAAAGGGAATTCTGCACTAAAATTTAAAAAAAAATTGCGGGGGGGTCCCCACAAAATCCATACCAGGCCCTTCAGGTCTGGTACGGATATTAAGGGGAACCCTGCACCAAAAAAAAAATGTCATGGGGTTCCCCCAAAATCCATACCAGACCCTTCAATTGAAAAATTTTTTTTTTTCAATAATTTTTATGTATATTGCCGGGACCTGGCAATACATTACAGCCGCGAGCAGTTTTAAATTACATTTTTTCCTTTACAAATGTAATTTTGCTGCTCTCATTCATAACACTATGTACGGCCGCTATGTAAGCAGCCTTACATAGTGTGGGGCGTGGACTCAGCCCCCTGAGCCAACTTACATTCGACTCGAACATCGGGCTCATCCCAAGTGTTGATTTACTAAAGGCAGACAGACTGTTAACAGAGTGCAAAGCTAGTTGCACTCTGCAAGGGAATTATTTTCAGAGCGTAGTGAATGAGAGGAAGCTCTGTTGACTTCTGTCATCTAATCATGTGCAAACAATTTTTTTTTTCTTTTCACATTATCTTTGCAAAGTGAAGCTTCATCACATTCTCTATAATAAAGCTCCAGGGAAAATTCACTTGCAGAGTAAACTTCACTTGTATCCCCACCCTCTTTTCACTTAAATCCCCACCAATAACACTAAAATGAAACCAAGGAACACTAAACCATAAATATACTTATTTTTGTGCATCTAACACAACAGGTTTACAATAAAATTAATTCTGAATGCTCCTCATGTTTACTACCCTCTGGCAAGATTACATTTTATTACCGTTGGAATCTATAGGGCATAAACTGGGAGATTTGTGTTCCTACTTGCATTTATCAGATCAAATAGGGATATTGTCAAGTGCAATGAGAATTTTTTATACAGCTAATTTAATGTCCATTGAAACCTTCTGTGCAGTGCATTTTTTATTTAATAAAAGCTCAGTCACAAGCTGGTGATGCTTTATTGATGTAAATTGACTATATTCAATGAGTTAGTTATTATTTTTTTGTAGCGTGACACTATTGTTTGTGCCACTGGCTCAGCCTGCATTGTCTATGCAGCATGGCAATGGAAGAGACATTCATTTATCTTGGTTCAGTGCACTCAGATGCATAAATAACATTTGCATATCTTTGAGATTATCGTCTGCAGCTAATGACATGACATGAAAGTTATCAGGGTATGGGTATCCTGTGGAAAAGCCTTAATGTGGCAAGCATTTGTAAAGATCATGCTAGTGTTCTTATCCTTTATACCTTAGCTGTGATATTTTTCTATTTACAGCTTCTATTGCTCAAAAGCAAGTTAGGTCGGGGTCCCAGTACAAGTTTTGAATGCATATAGCAATCAATCACATTTGGCTGCCAAAATCTGGAGTTTTATTGTGATACTTTGTGATATTCATGTTATTATCATGTTCTACTATTACTACCACTATTACCATTATCATGTATTGTTATTACCTTGTTTATCATTGCAACTTACATTTCTTGTAAATCCAACTGCAACAATCAATAAAATTAGTATCAGTTCACCTTTTATTTCTTTGCTACCACATACTTCATGTAAAGTCCCAATGTCCCCCCTTCCCCCTTGCTCCCCTTCTTTGAATTCACACTATATAAGGCTGCTTACATAGCAGCTGTGTATAGTGTGTGCCTGTGGACAGAGATAGATTAAGCTAGATTAGGCAGGCGGGTTAGTTAGTTAGTTTCAGTGTATTTGATATTTTTATACAGTCAGTCTAATATATATATATATACTATATATTCAGTGTATACTCTATATTCAAACAATGTATATATATATATATATATATATATATATATATATATATATATATATATATATATATATATATATATATATATATATATACAGTCTAGTATATACAGTTGTGCTCATAAGTTTACATACCCTGGCAGAATTTATGATTTCTTGGCCATTTTTCAGAGAATATGAATGATAAGACAAAAACATATCTTTCACTCATGGTTAGTGTTTGGCTGAAGCCATTTATTATCAATTAACTGTGTTTACATTTTGAAATCATAATGGCGACAGAAACTACCTAAATGACCCTGATTAAAAGTTTACATACCCTGGAGATTTTGGCCTGATAACATGCACACAAGTTGACACAAAGGGGTTTGAATGACTATTAAAGGAAACCATCCTCACCTGTGATCTGTTTGCTTGTAATTAGTGTGTGTATATAAAAGGTCAATGAGTTTCTGGACTCCTGACAGACCCTTGCATCTTTCATCCAGTGTTGCATTGACGTTTCTGGATTCTGAGTCATGGGAAAAGCAAAATAATTGCCAAGGGATCTGCGGGAAAAGGTAGTTGAACTGTATAAAACAGGAAAGGGATATAAAAAGATATCCAAGGAATTGAGAATGCCAATCAGCAGTGTTCAAACTCTAATCAAGAAGTGGAAAATTAGAGGTTCTGTTGAAACCAAACCACGGTCAGGTAGACCAACTAAATTTTCTCAGCGGAGAACCAGGTAATCCGTATGGGCCGTAGGTGTCAGTTGGTATTACCCCAAGAGAGGATACAATACACCATAGCGTAATAATGTCAACACTTGTTTTAATAAGATAAAAAAGTTGCACTTACAAACAAACGTTAAAATCTTGCACAGAAATACGAAGCCGGCCGGCTACAATACAAAAGCTCCCGTCCTCCTCAACGAGACTGCGTGGTGATGTCAGCATGTACCTCCTCAGACGCATTTCGTCATAACTAACATTTCAATGGGGACGTTCCCCATGCCTATTTAAGTCGTTGCGCACCGTAAAGACTGCATTACAGTGGGAGAGAGAGTTGTGTCAACATCGGAAAAAGAGAAGAGGGAAGAAGACGATGGAGAAGACCAGGCCACCGCTAGCAAGAGAGTGGCAAAAGAGCAGAAGATAGCGGAGGAACCCGGCAGAAGAACCGGAGAGCGAGAGAAGAACCGGAGAGCGGAGAAGAGGCCGGAGAAAATAGAAGAACAGGACACTGGGAGAAGAGGCCTGAGAGAGTTGGAAGACATCCCCGAAGTTGGAAGAAGACCCCCGGAGCTGCCTAATAAATTACTTTAAAAACCTGTGTAGTGTGTTTTTTTATTGACATTTTTTCCCCAGGTGAATGGGTAGGGGTACGGTGTACCCCATACTCATTCACATAGGATGGAGGGCCGGGATCTGGGGGGCCCTTATTAAAGGGGGCTCCCGGATTCCGATAAGCCCCCACCTGCAGACCCCAACAACCAACAGCCAGGGTTGTCGGGAAGAGGCCCTTGTCCTCATCAACATGGGGACAAGGTGCTTTGGGGGTGGGGGGGCGCCCCCCTTCCCCAAAGCACTCACCCCCCCATGTTGAGGGCATGCTGCCTGGTACGATTCAGGAGGGGGTGCTCGCTCGGCCGGTCTGCGTGCTCAGATAAGGGTCTGGTATGGATTTTGGGTGGACCCCATGCCCATTTTTTCGGCGTAGGGCATTCCCCTTAAAATCCATACCAGACCTGAGGGCCTGGTATGCTCTGCGACGGGACTCGCAAAGTGTTAATCTCGCCGATAAAAGCAGCGAGAATGACTTCCTTTTCTAGTCCCATCGTACTTCATCACGTTCAAAATGAACGTGTGTGGGCAAGTCGGGAAGTCCGCCGTAACTCCGTCGAAAGTCCGTCCGGAAGACCGTCAGACCTATTCTGCCGGAAAGTCCGGTCGTGTGTGCGCGAGTCCGTTCGTTTGGAAAGTCCGTCGGAAGTCCTGCGAAAGTCCGTCGGATAGACCGTCGGACCAGTCCGGTCGAAAAGTCCGCTCATGTGTATGCGGCATTAGTGGCCTTCCGGACATGATGTATTTTTTGTTTTGCAACACCACACTATACTGTATTAGATACCGTGTACACGGCCTGAAGTGTGTTAGATACTGTGTACACCGCCTGCACTGTATTAGCAACTGTGCAATGGCTGCACTGTATTGTATACTGTGTACACCACCAGAAGTGTAGTAGAAACTGTACACACTGTATTAGATACTGTGTACACCGCCTGCACTGTATTAGAAACTGTACTACGACTGCACTGTATTGTGTACTGTGTACACCACCGGAAGTGTAGTAGAAACTGTACACACTGTATTAGATACTGTGAACACCACCAGAAAAGTAGTAGAAACTGTACTCCGGCTGCACTGTATTGTGTACTGTGTACACTAGCAGAAGTGTAGTAGAAACTGTACACACTGTATTAGATACTGTGTACACCTCCTGCACTGTATTAGCAACTGTACAACGGCTGCACTGTATTGTATATTGTGTACACCACCAGAAGTATAGTAGAAACTAGACACACTGTATTAGATACTGTGTACATTAAGAGAAAAGTAGTAGAAACTGTATTATGGTGGCACTGTATTGTGTACTGTGTACACCACCAGAAGTGAAGTAGAAATTGTACACACTGTATTAGATACTGTGTATACCGCCTGCACTGTATTAGAAACTGTACTACAGCTGCACTGTATTATGTACTGTGTACACCACCAGAAGTGTAGTGGAAACTGTACACACTGTATTAGATACTGTGTATACCACCAGAAAAGTAGTAGAAACTGTACTCCGGCTGCACTGTATTGTGTACTGTGTACACCACCGGAAGTGTAGTAGAAACTGTACACACTGTATTAGATACTATGTACACCACCAGAAAAGTAGTAGAAACTATATTACGGCGGCACTGTATTGTATACTGTGTACACTACCAGAAGTGTAGTAGAAAGTGTACACACTGTATTAGATACTGTGTACACCTCCTGCACTGTATTAGCAACTGTACAACGGCTGCACTGTATTGTATATTGTGTACACCACCAGAAGTGTAGTAGAAACTGTACACACTGTATTAGATAGTGTGTATACCACCTGCACTGTATTAGAAACTGTACTACAGCTGCACTGTATTGTGTACTATTTACACCACCAGAAATTAAGTAGAAACTGTACACACTGTATTAGATACTGTGTACACCACCAGAAAAGTAGTAGAAACTGTACTACGGCTGCATTGTATTGTGTACTGTGTAAACCACCAGAAGTGTAGTAAAAACTGCACGCACTGTATTTTATACTGTGTACACCACCAGAAGTGTAGTAGAAACTGTATACACTGTATTAGAAACAGTACACCACAGAATGGCTGTAGATATAGGCTACACTGGATGCAGAGTATATATATATGTATATATTAGACTGACTGTATGTATCTATCAAATACACTGCCACTAACTGAATAATCTGCCTGCTTAATCTAAATCAAGCTATCTCTCTGTCCACGCCAACAACACTACACAGGGCCGCTATGTAGGAAGCCTTATGTAAGAAGCCTTATATAGTGTGGAGCGTGGACTTAGTCCCCCTGAGCCATGATTGGCCAAAGGCACCCTGCCTTTGGCCAATTATGGCTCTCTTAGCAGAGCGCACTGTGATTGGCCAAAGCATGCAGGTCAGGTGCATGTTTTGGCCAATCATCATACAGCAATTCACTGCAATCTCACAGTGCATTACAGGGGGTTCTGTGGCGCTCAAATTTTCCGCGAACGCCCCATAATGTTCGCTGTTCGGTGAACAGGCGAACACCCGATGTTCGAGTTGAACTTATAATTGACCCGAACATTGAGCTCATCCATAGTCCACAATAATTCAGAGATGACAGATTGCTGCAGCATTTCGCAGCTGATCCAGTGTCAAGCATCAAGTGTGAACTAGTTTCTAAGTATTTGCAGGTACTGTAAGTACGCTATAACAAGTACAATTATCATTAAGTGGCATAAAGTCACAACAGCAAAAAGCAATAATGATAAACTCTTACCACAACTTATAAAAATCACTTTGGGGTGATAATAAGTACCAAAGTAACTCACATGTCAAGACAGAAGCTTCCATCCTCCCACATGTGGAATTCAGGAGGAATGGGAGTAAACTAAAAATTGTGGCCCATTTGGCTAATACTAGTTCATAATGGGGGAGGAGAGAGCTAAATGTCAGAAATATATACCTGTATACATGGGTACTGCAAATCATACTGTTGGAAAACTGCCAGGTTATAGGTATATATATAGGTACATATGTATATAAATGGACCGTCCTCCCAGTGGGGAAAATTTACATGCAGGTTTAGAAAGCAGCTTAAAGTGGATGTAAACCCTCACATATACCCAACGAAGTGAAGAGCCTCAGATGATACACAGATATGAAACAAATCTCCCTAATGCCGCGTACACACGGTCGGACTTTCTGGCCTACTTTGTCCAGCACACTTTCTGACGGACTTTAAAACGGATGGACTTGCCCACACATGACTGGACTTTGCGGCGGGCTAAGTCCGCCCGTCTTTCCGACGGACTTTCGCCGGAGTTACGGCCGACTTTCAGAATGAACGGACTTGGCCACACACGGACAAGTCCGTTCATTTTGAACGTGACTCAGGTGCGACGGGACTAGAAAAGGATGTCAATCTTGCCGCTTTTATTGGCGAGATTGACACCATGCGAGCCCCGTCGCGGGTCATACCAGGCCCTTAGGTCTGGTATGGATTATAAAGGGAACCCCCCTACACCGAAAAACCGGCGTGGGGTCCCCCCTAATATCCATACCAGACCCCGATCCGAGCACGCAGCCTGGCCGGTCAGGAAAGGGGTGGGGACGAGCGAGCGCCCCCCCTCCTGAACCATACCAGGCCGCATGCCCTCAACATGGAGGGTGGGTGCTTTGGGGGATAAGCACCTTGTCCCCATGTTGATGAGGACAAGGGCCTCTTCCCGACAACCCTGGCCGTTGGTTGTCGGGGTCTGCGGGCGGGGGGCTTATCAGAATCCAGGAGCCCCCTATAAGAGGGCCCCCAGATCCCAGCCCCCCCACCCTATGTGAATGAGTATGGGGAACATGGTACCCCTACCCATTCATCTAGGGAAAAAGTGTAAATAATAAAACACTACACAGGTTTTTAAAATATTTTATTAAACAGCTCCGGGGGGGGATCTTTCTCAGGCTTCGGGGGTCTTCTTCCGGCTTCGGGGGTCCCTCCTGTTCATCTTCTCCCAGCGTCCGGTTGGTTCTTCTCCACTCTCTTCTCCCGGTGTTCCAGTTCTTC
This sequence comes from Lithobates septentrionalis, assembly GCA_037952835.1. Taxonomy (NCBI): domain Eukaryota; kingdom Metazoa; phylum Chordata; class Amphibia; order Anura; family Ranidae; genus Lithobates; species Lithobates septentrionalis. The sequence goes on along the minus strand of JBBDGP010000366.1, from coordinate 5,593,221 downwards.
GGCCGGCTCCTCCGCTGTCTTCAGGTAGCTCTCTTGCCAGCAGAGGTCCGGACTTCTGGGCTTCTTCTCTTCTGGGCTTATTGTCTTCTCTTCTCCAGATGTTGATACGACGGTCTCTCCGGCTGGACTGCTCTCTGAGGGCTGCGTTGTGACTTATATAGGCAGAGACCCTGCCCCCTTTTGATGTCACAGTCCCTGGGCATGCTGGGACTGTGACGTTTTAGGGGGCGTGGTCACTGGGTGATGTTGACTATGCCCCCTAAAACGTCACAGTCCCAGCATGCCCAGGGACTGTGACATCAAAAGGGGGCGGGGTCTCCGCCTATATAAGTCTCAACGCAGCCCTCAGAGAGCAGTCCAGCTGGAGAGACCGTCGTGTCAACATCTGGAGAATAGAAGAGAAGACAAGAAGCCCAGAAGCCCAGAAGACAAGAAGCCCAGAAGTCCAGAAGACAAGAAGCCCAGAAGTCCGGACCTCTGCTGGCAAGAGAGCTACCTGAAGACAGCGGAGGAGCCGGCCGAAGGACTGGAACACCCGGAGAAGAACCAACCAGACACCGGGAGAAGATGAACCGGAGGGACCCCCGAAGCCGGAAGAAGACCCCCAAAGCCGAAGGAAGATCCCCCCCGGAGCTGTTTAATAAAATATTTTAAAAACCTGTGTAGTGTTTTATTATTTACACTTTTTCCCTAGGTGAATGGGTAGGGGTACCATGTACCCCATACTCATTCAAATAGGGTGGGGGGGCCGGGATCTGGGGGCCCTCTTATAGGGGGCTCCCGGATTCCGATAAGCCCCCCGTCCGCAGACCCCGACAACCAACGGCCAGGGTTGTCGGGAAGAGGCCCTTGTCCTCATCAACATGAGGACAAGGTGCTTTGGGGTGGGGGGGCCCAGCAGGGCGCCCCCCTCACCCAAAGCACCCACCCCCCATGTTGAGGGCATGCGACCTGGTACGGTTCAGGAGGGGGGGGCTCGCTCGTCCCAACCCCCTTTCCTGACCGGCCAGGCTGCGTGCTCGGATCGGGGTCTGGTATGGATTTTAGGGGGGACCCCACGCCGGTTTTTCGGCGTAGGGGGGTTCCCTTTATAATCCATACCAGACCTAAGGGCCTGGTATGCCCCGCGCTCGCTGCAGTAGGAAAATTTGTTTTTCCTATTGCAGCGAGCGCGAAATGCAATACCCTGCCCTCGCGTCGTATCTGGTCCGTTGGACCAGCATACACACGAGCGGGCTTTCCGTCAGACCAGCACACAGACGAGCGGACTTTCCGCCCGAAACTGAGTCCGATGGAAAGATTTAAAACATGTTTCAAATCTAGGTCCGGCGGGCTTTTGGGAAAAAGTCCGCCGGAAAAGTCCGCCGGAGCCTACACACGGGCGGATTGTCCAGCACACTCCGACTGTGTGTACGCGGCATTAGTTTCACATGTATATCTAATCTCTTCAAGATACTTTCAAAGCTGTGCTGTGACAAATCAAGCTCTCTGCTAATCTATAGCAACCTCCCACTACACAAATTTCCAGCTGCTTTTATCTCCAGTCTCAGAGAACTTGTCAGAAGTTATGCTTATAACAGAGGAACGAAACAGCAGAAAGACATGGGACTTGGTGCTTTGGAGAGAGATAGGAAAACACTACAGATATACTGTATCTGCCTAGGTGAAATTTCTTGAATCTGGTTTACATCCACTTTAAGCACTGATAACCTTACTTATAATAGGTAGTACCCACAATCTATTTAATAGAAGTATATAATAATAGTATAGAAAGCAGCTTAAGCACCAATAACCTTACTTATAATAAGCAGTAGCCAATTGTATTTAGGAATGACGCAGGATATAGTGTAAACACATGCCTATGGGATTAAACATACATAAACTGCATAATGGCAAATTAACCCCCCCCCCCATAAGTAACTTCTACTGACATGCCCCCAACCTTCATAAAGCATGTACCACCTGTTTCCTCAAAGTTTCCATACAAGCAATATGTTAAAAAGAAAAAAAAAAAAAAAAACTAAATAATGTACCTTAAACTTAGATGAAAGAATGTTCTGTTTTCAACTCCATTTTCTTAAACCAAAAAAAAAAAAAAAGAAGCTTTAAACATGTTAATGAAAGATGACATTTGTGAGCACTCATTACAGTGTTATAGTTTGCCCAAGCCCCTGTTGCTCTCAGTATTGCTGGGCAGCCTGAACTGAATGTGGAGGCTGATATAACTAATGATATGTGAAATAAAATAAAATCATTACTTAACTGCTACTATGAAATATATTAATCATCTGCAGTTAATAAATACAGTTTTTTTTTTGTTTTGTTTTTTTACAATTGTGGTTCTTTAACATGCTAAAGGAGTTAATGCTGGAAATAAAAGGGTATCCTTTGCTGGTCCAGACCACTTTGCTTTCAAGTATCTGTGTGGCAGGGTATTTGCAGGAGGAATCAGCAGCCACAGTCTATTTTTGCGCAACAAGACATATTATTAGCTACATTTTTTTACAATATGTTATATTGTAATTTCACACACTCAGAATAGAGTGAATTGTGCATGACTTTTAATCAAATGCATAAAAAAGGCTTTGGGGAATAATGCTTTTTCATCGTGATGTTTTCAATCCTACTTTTTATTATGTCCCAAATAATGTGTTTTTGCTTCTGCAAGACATGTTATGCAAATGACCATGGCTCTATTCTCTGAATGTATTTTTAGGCTATGTTAGTCATGGCATTACAGTTGATTAGTGTGGGTAGGCGTGACATTACACACTGCTCTTAAATTTGGCCACAGTTAAAGTGTTTTCCAAAGACATTACTATAGGTGGAAAACACCTTTAATGTATACCTTTACTGTTTTTTTTACTAAGTGGTTTTCCCTATTACAGTGGCAAGAATATTGTAATTATCTTGTTGTTTGAGATTTTATCCTAAAACAGTATTAAAGCCTAAAGCAAACATTTACTATATTGCAGCTTGCCAACTCTTAGATGTGATGGCTGCATTTGTTTCCCTTTTTAGGCTTTCTTTCTTCCATTTTCATCTGGTAATCCAGCCAGCTCTGTTGTTTTTCACAACGCAGACTCTCCAGCAGACTGTATCAGTTTACATGGATGAGACAAACCACTTAACACTGGCAGGGGTGATTAAAATGATCAGTTTTTATGCATCCATGCAAAGCCTTTATTCCAAAAGGAAAAAACTCTTTGAAGCCAAACTTCAGCTCACACTTTAAAATCAGTTACAGCAGTTTGTTAGTGGTTCCAAATCTGCTAATACATTTAACATTCCCCTTCCCCAAGACTGACAATGCAGCTTTCTGCTGTGCCTCGTGTGCTCATTCCTCCAGAGTTGTGTCTCACTAATACAGGAGGTGTGAGAATGCAATGCAGGTTCAAGAATAATGCAAACTTTCAAAGATTAGAACGCACAGTTTAATCTTACCCATTTACCATACTTACAACACTTACCAGTATCACATACTACATCAGTGTAGACAAGCATGGATATCATGTAAGTGGTGAGATACCAGTAAGTGGTCGATGTTTTTCGCTAAGGCAAAGGTTCTGCAATTTTATGGCCTTTACTAGAGGCATTCAAGGTATGGATGTGTTTGACTTCAGGAGAATACCGAGCTCAGAAAAACCCCTGGAAACCAGGCAGAGTCATATTTATGGACAAATGGATACCAGATACCAGGTCTGGATATTCAGGCATGATCAAAGACCAGTGGCCAAAAGAGATCCGGTCAAAAAGCACAAAGATCAAATGTTTGTATAATGGATGCAGGTTAGTACATACTTAGCTTATATGATGCTCCTGTACTGGTTGGGGGGCAAAATCTACAGTAAAGAGCAATAGGTCAGAAGCACAGGTGTGCAAAGGGAAGAGAGCTTGAAACATAAAATAAAGACTGTGAAAACGAAAAAAGTTGCAGGAAATAGCAGGTCAAAAGAAGGCAAAACACAAAAAGAAAAAACCTTAACAAGACCCTGTTAGGGCTCTAGTTCCTTCCAAAATAAGAAATATACTCACCTATCTGATGGCCCTTGAGCCCCACTTCCCCTTTGTCCCAAGGCAGAATCATTCATACGTGTCTTTCCCATTCAATACTTCTGTGAGTGTTGGTTGCCTGTGTCTCCCTGAATGCATTGTGGTTACTTTCTCTGATTCACGATATAGTAGTTGTCTGTCTAGGTGTGTGGCCAAAAATCTCTCCATCATAGAAGTTTGGGCTGGCTTCAGTAGCTCAGTCCTGGGGGAACATCTAAGGCAGAACTCTACAGGAACAGCAAGGATTTGGCATTCTTGATCTCCTATGTTTTTTGATATTGTATTCTGACCAGCTGGAAGATATACCATCATGTATGGTAATAATGACTTACTGTACCCAACAAACTAACATTATAAATTTGGTTAAAAAACGTATGTTTTGCTACTGCCTGGCAGTCTGGTTAAATCCACCCTAGAATGCTCTACTGGACTCCAGCGCTGTCCAGCTATCATTATGCAATCAGAGAAGCAGATACTGTATATCATGCAGTCACATGCCAGAGATCTGGGGCCTTTTATAATCAGTTTTAGACAACATTTTACAACAAATAATCATCAGCAAGTCTAAATCTAGATATCAATGAGCTGATCCAGCCACTCAACCATTGTACGGCCAGTTTTATTGTGTACAGCCATTTATGCATGACACTATTCTTTCTGTATCTATTTATTGTTATCTATTTGCTTATAAAATTAGTATATAAATTTACCATTCTGAATAATGTTAGCATTTGTTTTTATGGGGATAAATACAAATATTGAATATCTGTCTAGCTATGGATTGAAAACTATGAGTATGCTTCATGTTCTGTTCTTGAAAATCTCCTATTTTTGTCACGCCATTGCCCCGGGCTCAGGTGATTAGCTTTGGATCAGAAACGTGTTGAGAAAACTAAAAAGCACTGCATATGGCAGGCTGGATTAACACCACACAGCCTGTTAATTATTAAATACATTAGCATCTGTATCAAATGTCACAACTTTGTTTAAGTTTGATTTATCTGACACAAGGCCCCTAGTTAGGTTAATGAAAACACAGATATTGTGCAATCATGTATAAAAAATGACATATTTACAGTTCAAAGGAAAAATATTTTGTTTCCAAAGGTAGGTTTGTACCACACCTTCTTATATATAATAGAGAAACACAAACCCATGAAAATGTGCTTCAATTCACATGAATTCAATCCAAATGCACTTTAGAGGTGATTATCCACTCTTGGAATAAGCAGATCCATAAAATGTGATACTATGATGTCTTTGGTGTATATGTCTTGATTCTTATGGAGGTTTATTTACTTAAAGGAGAAGTAGGGCCATAGCTTTTTTTCTGTTGATGGTAATTAGCTAGTCCCCGGGGTCTGGATTGATCCCAACTTTACAGTCGGATCCACCCATATGCCTGGACCGGCAGCTTGCCTAGGAGGGGCAGGCAGAGAGTCGGTGACTGATAGTCACCGGCTCTCTGCTCCGTGAAGACTGAGATCGGAGCGATAATCTGTATTTGATTGCTCAGTTCTTATGCCGCGTACACACGTTCGGACTTTTCAGCTACAAAGTCCGACAGCCCGTCCAACAGACTTTCGACTGACTTTTGGCGGACTTTCAACAGACTTTCTAACGACCGGACTTGCCTACACACGATCACACCAAAGTTCGACGGATTCGTACGTGATGACGTACACCGGACTAAAATAAGGAAGTTGATAGCCGGTAGCCAATAGCTGCCCTAGCGTGGGTTTTTGTCCGTCGGACTAGCATACAGACGAGTGTATTTTTGGGTCCGGCGGAGTTACGACGTAAAGATTTGAAGCATGTTCCAAATCTAAAGTCCATCAGATTTGCGACTGGAAAAGTCTGCTGAAGGTCCGGTGAAGCCCACACATGATTGGATTGTCCGCCGGATTTGGCCCGTCGGCGTCCGTCAGACAAGTCCGGTCGAAAAGTCCGACCGTGTGTACGCGGCATTAGTCTTAGCAGCAGCGGGGGAAAAGTGAGGCATCCATCTAGATGAGTATATATTTTTTTATTTAAGAAACCCAAACTTCTCTTTTGAGACAAATAGACTGTGCACTTTGAAAGTACAGTTGCACTAATTTTCCCCAGAAATTAGTGAATGTAATGACACTCTACTGATTTCAATCATGTAATCATATGCAGGCAAAAATTTTGTTTTTTTAATTTCCCTTGCACCTGATCCGGTATTCACTGGCTTGCCGAAAAAAAAACAACGGCAACCAGTTGCACACGACCAATCCCGACGCTACTCAAAGCCGAATTACATCAGCTACAGTTGCAATAAAAAGTATGTGAACCCTTTTGGAATGATATGGGTTTCTGTACAGATTGGTCATAAAATGTGATCTGATCTTCATCTAAGTCACAACAATAGACAATCACAGTCTGCTTAAACTAATAACACACAAAGAATTAAATGTTACCATGTTTTTATTGAACGCACCATGTACACATTCACAGTGCAGGTGGAAAAAGTATGTGAACCCCTAGACTAATGATATCTCCAAGAGCTATTTGGAGTGAGGTGTCAGCCAACTGGAGTCCAATCAATAAGATGAGATTGGAGGTGTTGGTTACAGCTGCCCTGCCCTATAAAAACACACACCAGTTCTAGGTTTGCTTTTCACAAGAAGCATTGCCTGATGTAAATGATGCCTCGCACAAAAGAGCTCTCAGAAGACCTACGGTTAAGAATTGTTGACTTGCCTAAAGCTGGAAATGGTTATAAAAGTATCTCCAAAAGCCTTGCGGTTCATCAGTCCACGGTAAGACAAATTGTCTATTAATGGAGAAAGTTCAGCACTGCTGCTACTCTCCCTAGGAGTGGGTGTCCTGTAAAGATGACTGCAAGAGCACAGCACAGACTGCTCAATGAGGTGAAGAAGAATCCTAGAGTGTCAGCTAAAGACTTACAAAAGTCGCTGGAATATGCTAAGATCCCTGTTAGCGAATCTACGATACATAAAACACTAAACAAGAATGGATTGCATGGGAGGATACCACAGAGGAAGCCACTGCTGTCCAATAAAAACATTGCTGCATGTTTACAGTTTGCAGAAGAGCACCTGGATGTTCCCCAGCAGTACTGGCAAAATATTCTGTGGACAGATGAAACCAAAGTTGAGTTGTTTGGAAGAAACACACAACACTATGTGTGGAGAAAAAGAGGCACAGCACACCAACATCAAAACCTCATCCCAACTGTGACGTATGGTGGTGGGGGCATCATGGTTTGGGGCTGCTTTGCTGCGTCAGGGCCTGGGCGGACTGCTATCATCGAAGGAAAAATGAACTCCCAAGTTTATCAAGACATTTTGCAGGAGAACTTAAGGCCATCTGTCCACCAGCTGAAGCTCAACAGAAGATGGGTGTTGCAACAGGACAACGACCCAAAGCATAGAAGTAAATCAACAACAGAATGGCTTAAACAGAAGAAAATACGCCTTCTGGAATAGCCCACTCAGAGTCCTGACCTCAATTGAGATGCTGTGGCATGACCTCAAGAAAGCGATTTACACCAGGCATCTCAAGAATATTGCTGAACTGAAACAGTTCTGTAAAGAGGAATGGTCAAGAATTACTCCTGACCGCTGTGCACTTCTGATCTGCAACTACAGGAAACGTTTGGTTGAAGTTATTGCTGCCAAAGGAGGTTCAACCAGTTATTAAATCCAAGAGTTCACATACTTTTTCCACCTGCACTGTGAAAGTTTACATGGTGTGTTCAATAAAAGCATGGTAACATTTAATTCTTTGTGTGTTATTAGTTTAAGCAGTCTGTGATTGTCTATTGTTGTGACTTAGATGAAGATCAGATCACATTTTATGACCAATTTGTGCAATAAAACCATATCATTCCAAAAGGGTTCACATACTTTTTTTTGCAACTGTATATAAGAAAAGGGGCATGGATGGTGGTGAAATCATTACCCAGATATTACCTTGCTGCCATATTAAGGCAATGACGTAAGCCGCTCCATTCCCTGCCTATTTGCTTATGTGGAATCCAGGCCATGTAAGTAAACTGGCTAGGTGACATCCGTGATTGGTAGGGTTCAGTGGGTGCAAGCACCTGCTGCTTCCTTAGCAATCATTGATATCAGAAACTGTCATGTTCGTCCATGCTGAATGCCCTGGTAAATAATGTTGTATCACTTGCAGCTGAAGATAGCACATTTTCTGCAAGATAGTGCCCAAGTGCAACCATTACAAGACAAGTCATTACAAGACAAGACATGCTGCCAACAGCGGCAGATGATCTCAATGGTGGCAACAGTAAAGAAATCAACTCAAAGTTCATGGAAGAAGGCAATGGTGAACCACTTCTGTACTTTACCAAGAAAACCCACATGGATAGATACAACAGAAGGAATTAATATAGTGCAAGAAGATGGACCCTTAGGTCAGAAGGCACACAAGATACTACTGAGAAATACCTAGAAATAGTTCAAAGTATAGCTGTTGTGTATGTTGTGACTAGACTAAAACCTTTTGGTCTTCTACTGTAGTTACCGATGTTGTCATGTGAGAAAAGAAAATCCACAGCTGTAAAAGCAGACTTGTCAAATGACCAGGGAAACTTAAAGTAAACTAGAAATAGTGAAGATGAAAGGGAATTATTTGCCACTTCCCGACTGCCGCACGCCGATGTACGTCGGCAGAATGACACGGCTGGGCAAATGGACTTACAGGTACGTCCATTTGAACTTCCTGCCATGCCATTGCGTGCACGCCGCCGCCGGCGCGCGCGCCGGCGCGGAGCTCCGTGTGTCGGGTCGCGGGTCCTGCGGACTCGATCGCCGCGGGGATACCCACGATCGCCTCACGGAGAGGACGAACAGGGAGATGCTGATGTAAACAGCATCTCCCCGTTCTGCCTAGTGACAAGTGTCATCGGGAGCGGTGATCAGCGTAGTGACACACACAGCCCATCCCTCCTACAGTTAGAATCACTCCCCTAGGACATACTTAACCCCTCCCTGCCCTCTAGTGGTGAACCTCTTCACTGCCAGTGTAATTTACACAGTAATCAGTGCATTTTTAATCGCACTGATCGCTGTTTAAATGACAATGGTCCCAAAAATGTGTCAAAAATGTCCGACATGTCCGCCATAATGTCGCAGTCACAATAAAAATCGCTGATCGCCGCCATTACTAGTAAAAAAAAAAATTATTAATAAAAATGCCATAAAACTATCCCCTATTTTGTAAACGCTATAACTTCTGCGCAAACCAATCAATAAACACTTATTGCGATTTTTTTTACCAGAAATATGTAGAAGAATACAATCGGCCTAAAATGAGGAAAAAAAATTTTTTTTTATATATTTTTGGGGGATATTTATTATAGCAAAATGTAAAAAATAATGTGTTTTTTTTCAAAATTGTCGCTCTTATTTTGTTTATAGCGCAAAAAATAAAAACCGCAGAGGTGATCAAATACCACCAAAAGAAACTCTATTTGTGGGAAAAAAAGGACGTCAATTTTGTTTGAGAGCCACGTCGCACGACCGCGCAATTATCAGTTAAAGTGACGCAGTGCCGAATCGCAAAAAGTGCTCTGGCCAGGAAGGGGGTAAAATCTTCCGGAGCTGAAGCGGTTAAAGAATAATATCTTAGTGCACCACCCTCTAGTGTGGTACTAGAATAGTGCAAGCAAATGTATTGGCTCATGGTAAAACGAGTCTTGAATCTGGGTCAAGAGTTTATTGTAGGTCAGGCTGGATGACTCATGCAGGCGGGTCTCTGATGCCTCCCCCTGATTTTGGAAGTTAGCAGAAAGTGGGCAAGGGCCAGGAGGGTGGATCTGTATACTTTGGGAACTTGGCTAAGCCTCAGGTAGTGGGCATGGCATAGTGGCATGAGCCAGCCCTTAAATATGGATGAGTCATGCCAGCAGGGGAGTTGGGTGGAAGATGGAGTGCTGAGGAGACTATTGGTGGCCCTAGAGGGGAACCCCTGGCCTGAGGGGGCCTCGGGCCGAAGCTCGGGCCGAAGCTCGGGCTGAAGCTCAGGCTGGCTTGGGAGGATCCTGACAGCAGTGTGGTTTGAAAGGAAGAAGCAGTGGGATCAAGGAGGACAGTGTGAGTACATTGGCACATTCAGGGACTTACAAGGGGAGAGACTGCCACATGTAGCAAGCCTTTCTGGCAGACAGCCTTATGCTTAAATCTTTCCTTTCCCTTGCCCCAAGAGATCTTTGGTAGCAGCCGGGTCGGGCTGGTAAAGAAGCAGCCAGGTGAGCTGGTAGTTCCTGCAGTCAGTAGAACTGGGATCAGTGTCTACAGTGGAGTTGGAGATACTGCGGTATGTAACCTACAACATTTTATGCTTCTTTCGAAGGGACTGAGAGTTTCTAGTCCTCAAGGGTCTTTTGCATTGTTCCTCAGAGACAGCGTCCGGAAAGAAGGACAGTTCAAGACCTTGTACATAGGGAGGAAGTTGTTCCTGGATTTTGTTCTTTGATACAGTTTGTGTATCCCATATATCCATTCACCTCATTCAACCTATTACCTCTAATAAAACATAAAAACAAAGTCAAGGGACTGACTTCTTGTGTTTGGATGCAAGCGGAGAATGCGTGTTGCCTGGCTGTGCAGGAGTAGGGGAACCAGTTACCAGCGGCCCCTGCAGAGGTAGTGCTACATTAGATATCAGGGGACTCAAATGAACTTGTCTAGGACACTTTCAGCCAGAAGACCATACCATCTACTATTTTGATGATGAAAAATTGTAGCCTTGGTAGCTAGCAAAGACATTAACAAGACCATAATTGAATATAGTACCATGAAGGATCAACTATTATAATTTAATGATGGATTAGAGTGATCAAAACACTGATATGTTATTTTGGCACCGTCATCCCTTTATAGAAAGAACAAGAGAAAAAACAAATTGGCAGGATGGGACTTTGTGGGTGCTTATTTTAATAAAATTAGTATGTAACAACAAAGTATGAAAAAATAAATTATTTTATTACAACAACATGAAAAAAAGACAAAGACAATAGTCACATAGAAAGGAACAGACGTCACTTATTCTATGTAGTGTACCCACATGTCTGTTCAGTTTTCCCCACATGAGTTCAACATGTTTCACCATGCGGCTTCCTCAGGAACATGCGTGGACATTTTTCTCTAATAAGTAGATACAGATGTGTATTTTAATTTATACAAATCTCAAGTTAGAAAAGATACAAAAAATTATTTTAACCAAATACATACTGTATATACATACACAGGTGTATCCAAGGAGTGGAGCAGAATGGGACAGTAGGATGACCAAAATAATCTAATCTGTGAATGGACACAAATAATATAGAGGAAAAATGTTACCCCCAAAAGAAAAACTGGGGCATAGCACCTCTTGGCTAAGCAAAAGCATCACATCAGTATTCTCCCTGGATGGAAAGGATTGTATGCAGCTGTGTGGACATTGTGGCTCCCAGAAACTCCAGCGGCTTCTTCAATGCCGCATGGAGCTATTTGTACTCTTCCCTAATGCGTCCAGGGGCCGCGACATGTGACGTCACTCTACCCAGACACAAAACGGATGTTGTCGGATGATGCCACAGAAATCGGAGGTGGCCACTGCCTCACCACACCGGAAGCCCACAGCGCGCACAGGTAACCAGGGAGACGGCACTCAGCAGACAACACGCTCCCAGGGGAGTGTCGGATGCCATGGCACCGCCCCACCTGACCCCCAGGCGCCCACGCAATGACTTCACGGCGTGACAGAGCAGGACCCGATCCCAGATGGTGATGCCACCCAGAACCCGGACCCACAGAGGCTGCCCCCGTCTCCACGGGAGCTCAACATGGCCCCCATTAGGAAACGGGGACCATGCTGCTGACCTAAGCGTCCTTGTGGGGGTATGATGTCCAGGAAATGGATGAACATCCCGGGCAGTTGTGTCTAAATGGATGCCCTGTGAATGTGAACTAATGGTGGAAATAACGATAAGCATTCAAATGCAAATACATATGAAATAAAAAATAAATGAATTAACAAAATGAGAAATAAAGAATGAAAAATAAATTGAATAAAAATGAAATGAAATAAAATAAAATTGAATTAAATACAATGAAAGATGGAAATAAATAATAAAAATAAATGAAAATGAAAATAATAATGATAATAATAATGAAAAAATAATAAAAAAAAGAAGAAAAAAATCTGAATAAGTGAAATAAACAAAACTGAAATAAAATAAAATAAAGTAAGAATGATAATGAAAATAATGAAAATGAAGGATAATAATGAAATAAAAAATAATAAAAAATAAATAAATAAGGAATGTGTTTATATATGGCATTCTCATAAAATGCTACAAGAGTCCTGCCCTCCATGTGGATGCACCTTTGCAATATTACAGTTACTGTACACTATATACAAATGTTTACCATGGCAACCAATTACTAATGCATGTCTCATAATCCTGCAAACAAATTTCCAAAAAGGAGAAGGGGCTTCATATAAATAGAAGAGCCCCAGTTATGGCTAAAAATTGGCCCGGAGATAGGAATACAGCGTCAAGGGAAAAGGGATAGTGTTGTGGTGGCAGGGGCCTTGAGAACAAGGTCCAAACCCATGGTTTTAGGGTATGGTCAAATGGGGTCCACGTGAATGGACCTAATGGTACTATAGAAAGGGCTTGTAACTGATACCCTCATTCAAGCCTGGGGTTCTAGTTGCCTGTGAAGATAAATCCATTTTGCTTCAAGCTGTAGTAATTGTGTGTCAATATCCCCACCCCTATCATGTGGGGGGATGTGTTCTAAAGCAAAGAAGCCGATCATTGTTAAATTGTGATTATGATATAATCCCATGTATAGGAGTTTCCATTTTTTGTTTCAAAATTGCTGAGATATGATCTCTAATCCTGCAGAACAATGAACATTTTGTCTTACCGACATAAAAGGCTCCGCAGCGGCACTTCGTTAAGTATACCACCCCCACAGATTGACAGGTAACTCTGTGTCTGGGCATCCAAGAAGTGCCGTTGGGGAGACCTATACTGTCGCCTCTCAAAATGAAGGGACAATAGTTGCAATTGCCGCATGGATAAGTACCTGATTTATCCTTTTGACTTGGCTTATTCCCACCACAGTGACTTGCTACCATAGTGTCTTTAATGGATTTGGATCTTTTGAAAGTGATTTCTGGAAAGGGCTTTATATATACTTATTGATTTTATCATCGGCAGTGAGAAGGTACCAGAATTTCTTGTAGATCTTCAGGACCTTGTCATGTTGTCTATTGTATCTGGTCACTATCCTAGTTGACACTGCTTTTACTTCTTTTCTTGGTTTATAGAACAATGCATTTCTGTCTTGCAATTTTACCTTATTATAGGCTCTCCTTCAGCATGTCTTACTGTAGCCTCTCGCAATTAAGCGTTCAAACGACAACTTTAAAGTCTTCCGCTAAAGTACAATTGCGTTTCAATCTAAGGTATTGGCTGTATGGAATACTCCCAATTAACTGCTTCGGATGTGAGCTAGTTGCATACAATAATGTAGTGCCAGACGTTGGCTTTCTATACAGTGTTGAACATAAATTTCTTGTTTCGTTAATGAAAATTTCTACATTCAGGAAGGTAATTTTTTCCTGGCTGAAATTGTATGTGAATTTTAGATTGTAATTTTTGACTTGTAATCTCTCGAGAAATGTATTCAGTTCATCATTTGATCTGGCCCAAACCATGAGGACATAGTCTATATAACGATGCCAGGTCAGAACATTGCCAAGGCCTGCTGCACTCTTTTCTTGAGAAAATAAGTCACCCTCCCACCCCCCAGGTACAAGTTGGCATAGGAGGGGGCACAGCCTGCCCCATGGTCACACACTGCACCTGGAGGTAGTGGGATCGCTTAAACATAAAGACATTGTTGGTAAGGGTAAAACTTAACATTTCCATTATGAAATCATTATATTTACGAGAGTCTGTGTCTTTTTCATCCAATAAATTACGTATTACTTGTATTCCCTGCATATGAGGGATAGAATTGTATAGTGCCTCAATATCTATGGCAACAAGCCATGCTCCTTCCAGTACTTGTAATCCGTCAATTGTTTTAAGCAATTCAGTCGTGTCTTTAACATGCAAAGACACACTCCTCACATGAGGGTACAAATACCCGTCTATAATTCTGCTGGCATTCTCAGTTAGAGAGCCACAGCTAGAAATTATTGGATGTCCCAGTGGGGGCAAAACTCCTTTATGCACCTTGGGTAGTGCATAAATGGTTGGAGTGCAGAGATTGATGACATCTAGAAATGTAAGTGTGTTTACGTCTATAGTGCCTGCATTGTGGGCTTGATTAAGGATATCTTTATAATGTTTAATGCTCTGTGTCAAAAATGTTGTTGTTACAGGCCTGTACCATTCTCTATTGCAGATAATATCATAACACATTTTCTCATAGCCCTCTATGTTCATAAAGACAATATTCCCTCCCTTGTCTGAGGGCTTCACAACAACCTTATTATTGTTTGTTAGGGAATTAAGCGCTCGTTTTAAGTTTGGCAAGAGATTTGGCTGAGGGCCTGATTTCCAATTAGTAGCCTCTATTTCTTTTGTTACTTGTAAAACGAAAGCCCAGATGTTAGGATTTCCCTGTAGTACAGGGAATGATCGTGATTTGGGCTTATAAATTTTAGGTGGAGCAAAAATGGGTATAGAGGGTTTGGGGTGGATGGACGCAACAGTGATGAGTCCTGAAGCATTGAAAGTCCATCTCTCCTCTTCAGGATTGCTTTCATCCCACAGTTCCATTAGGTCCTGAAGGGCTCTAAGTTTCTCAAAGGTTACATCTTTCAATACTGAATTATCATAGGTAGGGGGCTCCCTGTCCTTCTGTTCTTTGTTATAAAGGACATTAAACATTAAACGTCTGGCGAAAAGGTGCAAATCGTTGACTAGTTCGAATCCATCCACCTCTAGATCGGGACAGAAGGTGAAGCCCAGTCCTAACACTGTGCACTTGTCCTCTGATAGCGAGCAGGAGGACAGATTCAATATGTCATACTTTTCCCGGCCCCCATATTCATGGGGGTCAGGACCTACTACTTTGGCAACTAACTTGGTAAGCGTAAAATTGAGGGTACTGTTGTGGATGTTTTCCTTATATCTTGGGAGTGCAAATGTGCAATGTAGTACCTTGTCCTTAGGTACCAAGGTCAAGTGTCTGTTGCGTCAGTGGGCCAGCTGGTATGGATACAGTACTAACGTTGACTGTGGGTGAGGAAAGTGACCCTGTAGTATTTATTCAGTGCATTCCCTGTATTGGGTGTGACTATAGTACGGTTCCGTGATCATTGTGATCGTGACCGTTTATCTTTTTGCAGGAAATGTTTTCTCGATTGTCCCTGTATACTACTATCGCCAACGTTTTTTCTCTTCTTTGAAGTATCTCTTATTCCACCTGAACGTGGACCTATAGGGGCATATGATGTTGAGGAGAAAGAGGAAGAGTCTCATTCAATTCTGTCTGGGTTCATTAGTGGGGGCTCTGGATTAACAAAGCCTCTTCTGCGTTGTGTCAATTACCATTTGTATGCTTGATCATTATCGTGCGCTCTTTTATCCCTAGAAAATTTGCTTTCTTAAGTTTCGATCAGATTCATGGCATATTTGGTTACATGTTCTTTTAATTTTTTTATCACTGTTGTGATATCCTTCAAAAGAAGTTACATTACAGTGATTTTCTTGCCATCCCTGTATCTCTTTATCTATCTCCTCTATGTCTGATTCATATTGATTCCATAGGATCTGCATCATCTTAATGGAACAGATCTGTAGGTTACATTCCCATGCTTCCTTCACACACAGTTCTACCTTTCTAATTTTTGGGAATATTTGTATCCAAAGCCCTCATGGCACAACTTTGTTATCAATGTATTTCCCAAAGTATTCCTTGTGCCAAAAGAGACGGGTTTTCTTTTCGATCAGTCTCTGAAGTCCAAGAAAATACTTGCTGGCATCTTCCTCAGATGCCACATCTTTGGATCTAGCTTTCTGTACCTCTGCCACAAAATCCTCCCCCTCCTGACCACAATAATTGGAAATTGCACTCCAGCCCCCACCGTCACACCCCTATGATGAAACCGAGGATAGATGGTCAAACCTTCGATGATCACCAAGACGCTGTATGCTTCAAACGGATGCCGAACCTGCCACACTAAAATACAGAAAAGTGTAATACTGAAACACCAAAAATAGTAAATGAGAAAAATGAATAAGGTTGTTGTAAAATATGATACATAAAATATGTTTAAATTATTTTGGTGGGATTTAAATACTGGTGTTGATCACCCTATATATTTTTTGGTGTACAGTAACTGTAATATTGTAAAGGTGCATCCACATGGAGGGCAGGACTCTCGTGGCATTTTATGAGAATGCCATATATAAACACATTCTTTTTTTTTATTTTTATTTTTTTTATTATTTTTTCATTATTATTATCATTATTATTTTCATTTTCATTTATTTTTATTATTTATTTCCATCTTTCATTTTATTTCATTCCATTTTATTTCATTTTTATTTTATGTATTTTTCATTCTTTATTTCTCATTTTATTAATTCAGTTACTTTTTATTTCATATGTACAGTATCTCACAAAAGTAAGTGCACCCTTCACATTTTTGTAAATATTTTATTATATCTTTTCATGTACAGGGGGTCCCCTAGTTACAAACATCCGACTTACAAACGACTCCTACTTACAAATGGAAGGAGACAACAGGAAGTGAGAGGAAGTCTACACCTAGGAAGGGAAATTCACTCCTGTAAGAGCTATTATGGGGAAAAGGTACCTCCATTGATGCTTTATCACCAAGGCTTGTTTCCACAACAACCCAAAATTTTCAAAATCCAATTGTTATTGGGACAGAAAGTGAGGTGAAATCTTCTAAACAGTGGCACAGACAGCTAAACAAATGTTACAGGGGTGTTAACCCTTCCCTATGTTATCCAAAAAGCTTAAAAATAGTTTTTTTGGCTGGAGCTACACTTAAAAAATGTATCTGTTCCGACTTACAAACAGATTCAACTTAAGAACAAACCTACAGTCCCTAACTTGTTTGTAACCCGGGGACCCCTTGTAACAACACTGAAGAAATTACACTTTGCTACAATGTAAAGTAGTGAGTGTACAGTTTGTATAACAGTGTAAATTTGCTGTCCCCTGAAAATAAATCAACACACAGCCATTAATGTCTAAACCGCTGGAGACAAAAGTGAGTACACCCCTAAGTGAAAATGACCAAATTGGGCCCAAAGTGTAAATATTTTGTGTGACCACCATTATTTTCCAGCACTGTCTTAACCCTCTTGGGCATGGAGTTCACCAGATCTTTACAGGTTGCCACTGGAGTCCTCTTCCACTCCTCCATGACGACATCACGGAGCTGGTGGATGTTAGAGACCTTGCGCTCCTCCACCTTCCTGTTTGAAGATGCCCTCATTAGGGTTTAGGTCTGGAGACATGCTTGGCCAGTCCATCACCTTTACCCTCAGCTTCTTTAGCAAGGCAATGGTCATCTTGGAGGTGTGTTTGGGGTCATTATCATGCTGGAATATTGCCCTGCGGCCCAGTCTCCGAAGGGAGGGGATCATGCTCTGCATCAGTATGTCACAATACATGTTGGCATTCATGGTTGCCTCAATGAACTGTAGCTCCCCAGTGCCAGCAGCACTCATAAAGCCAAAGACCATGACACTCCCACCACCATGCTTGACTGTAGGCAAGACACACTTGTCTTTGTACTCCTCACCTGGTTGCCGCCACACACGCTTTACACCATCTGAACCAAATAAGTTTATCTTGGTCTCACCAGACCACAGGACATAGTTCCAGTAATCCATGTCCTTAGTCTGCTTGTCTTCAGCAAACAGTTTGCGGGCTTTCTTGTTCATCATCATTCCTTCTTCATCATCTTTAGAAGGGGCTTCCTTCTGGGACGACAACCATGCAGACCAATTTGATGCAGTGTGCGACATATGGTCTGAGCACTTACAGGCTGACCCCCCACCTCTTCAACCTCTGCAGCAATGCCGGCAGCACTCATACGTCTATTTCCCAAAGACAACCTCTGGATATGATGCTGAGCCCGTGCACTCAACTTCTTTGGTTGACTATGGCGAGGCCTGCTCTGAGTGGAACCTGTCCTGTTAAACCGCTGTATGGTCTTGGCCACCATGCTGCAGCTCAGTTTCAGGGTCTTGGCCATCTTCTTGTAGCCTAGGCCATCTTTATGCAGAGCAGCAATTCTTTTTTTTCAGATCCTGAGAGAGTTCTTTGCCATGAGGTACCATGTTGAACTTCCAGTGACCGGTATGAGAGAGTAAGAGCGATAAACGCCAAATTTAACACACCTCCTCCCCATTCACACCTGAGACCCTGTAACATTAACGAGTCACATGACATCGGGGTGGGAAAATGGCTAATTGGGCCCAATTTTGACAATTTCACTTAGGGGTGTACTCACTTTTGTTGCCAGTGGTTTAGACATTAATGGCTGTGTGTTGAGTTATTTTGAGGGGACAGCAAATTTACACTGTTATACAAGCTGTACACTCACTACTTTACATTGTAGCAAAGTGTCATTTCTTCAGTGTTGTCACATGAAAAGATATAATAAAATATTTACAAAAATGTGAGGGGTGTACTCACTTTTGTGAGATACTCTATTTGTATTTGTATGCTTATTGTTACTTCCACCATTAATTCACGTTCACAGGGCATCCCTTTGGACACCACTGCCCGGGACATTCACCCATTTCCTTGCCATCATATCCCCACACGAACGCTTAGGGGCCTGCAGCAGTATGGTCCCCGTTTCATAAAGGGGGCCATGTTGAGCTCCCGTGGAGATGGGGGCAGCCTCTGTGGGTCCGGGTTCTGGGTGGCACTGCCTTCTGGGATCCGGGCCTGCTCTGTCGCGCAGTGGGGTCATTGAGTGGGAGCCCGGAGGGGTCAGGTGGGGCGGTGCTGTGGCATCCGGCACTCCCCTGGGGGCGTGTCGTTTGCTGAGTGCCCATCTCCCTGGTTCCCCTGTGTGCGCTGTGGGCTTCCGAGGCAGCAAGGCAGTGGCCACCTCCCATTTCTGCGGTGTCATCCAACAACATCCGTTTTGAGTGTGGGTGGCATGACATCACACGTCGCGCCCACCCGATGCATTAGGGAGGAGTACAAATAGCTCCATGCGGAATCTACTTATAAGATGTCTACACACTTTGACTCAGTTATTAAGTCTATTCAATGACATGTACTGTCATTGACACATTATATATTACTATTATGTCTTGATGATTTATAGGTAACAATAGGGTTTATAACGGTATCCAAGTCTACCAATGGTACTCCTCTCAGTGGGTGAGTTTGCATAAGTCGGTGTTTCTTCCCGTTAGGGCTCTGGTGTCCAATTATTTGCTCTGACATCACTCATATGGCTTGGTTTCTGAATCTCCTAAGCATTGGAGACAGAGCCTACCGGTTGAGAATTTTCTGCTACACTCCTTGGATGCACCTATGTATGTATATATGTATTTGGTTCAAATTATTTTTTGTATCTTTTCTAACTTGAGATTTGTATAAATTAATATACACATCTGTATCTATTTATTAAAGAAAAATGTCCATGCATGTTCCTGAGGAAGCCGCATGGCAAAACATGTTGAACTCATGTGTGGAAAACTGAACAGACATGTGGATACACTACATAGAATAAGTGACGTCTGTTCCCTTCTATGTGACTATTGTCTTTGTCCTTTTTTCATGTTGTTGTAATTTATAATTTAAATAATTTATTTTTTCATACTTTGTTGTTACATACTAATTTTATTATAATAAGCACCCACAAAGTCCCATACTGCGTATTTGGTTTTTCTCTTAATTTAAGCTGGCCATAAATTATTCTTTTTTTCAGCCAGATTTCCCCATTCACACATTTGAAGTGGATGGAGGAATTCTCCATGCCACGCTATTGTATTCTGGAAGCAGGACTCCCCACCTGATCGAACACAAATTTTCTAACAGTCCTGTTTCAGAAAAGAGTTAATTACTAGGTTGATTCTTCTTCAACATAAATGGCCATAGATGGATCGAAATTCAGCTGGTCCCTGCTAAAATATCAGAATTGCAATCCATTTATGGCCCGGTTTCAATTTATTTATATTTATTATTATTCAAGTTTATGCCCCAACAGTTGATGCAGATAGAAATGAAGTCCAATAGTTTTCCGATCAAAGCAGGCTGAGTTTGACAAGACCTACAAACAAGATATACTGCTAGTGACTGGCCACTGGAATGCCAAGGTAGGAAATGTCAAAGAAGGAAAGAAATATAGTCAATGTAGCCATGTAATCAGAAATTAAGCAGGGGGAAGACTAATTAGCTTTTGTGACTACATTGACCTCTTTATTACTATTATATTCTTTAAAGAGGTAATAAACCCAAAACCAAACATATAATATATGGAAGCTTACTAATCATTGTATGCGGTGGCTGCATCAGTTTTCTTTTCGCAAGTATGTTTCCTTCTGTTTTCACCTGGTAATTTGGCCAGTATTAGAATGCACTTAATCTGGATGAATGAGCACAGGGGACACACAGCAGCATTGTCAGTGTGGGGGGAGGGGAGTGTTAGATGTACTAACAGATTTAAATACACTAACACATTGAAGCCAAATTCCAGCTAATACTTTATAAGCAGTTACAAAAAACTTTTTTTTTTTTCTTTTAGGATAAAGGGTTTACATAAATAAATAAAAGCTGATCGTTGTAAGCATCCCTGTCAGTGTTAAATGGTTTATCCTAGCTCTGTAACTGATACATTCCGATCCCCCCCGATCACCCCCCTGCACCCCCTGTCACAGTGA
Organism: Lithobates septentrionalis; assembly: GCA_037952835.1. Taxonomy (NCBI): domain Eukaryota; kingdom Metazoa; phylum Chordata; class Amphibia; order Anura; family Ranidae; genus Lithobates; species Lithobates septentrionalis. The sequence continues at coordinate 5,572,259 of JBBDGP010000366.1, read as the reverse complement.
CACCAATAGCAGTTTTTTTTTTTTTTTTACTGATTACTGCATTGGTGTCATTTGTGACTGTTATAAGTGGTAGAGCAGTTAGTTGTAGGCTCCTTTAGGTCTAGGGTACCCCCCCCAACCCCCCTAATAAAGATTTAACCCCTTGATCACCCCCTGTCGCCAGTGTCACTAAGCAATCTTTTTTCTGATTGCCGTATTAGTGTCACAGGTGACGCTAGTTAGCCAGGTAAGTATTTAGGTTCAGCGTCAGCTTCTTATATCGTCAGGTACCCCCATATACTACCTAGTAAAGGTCTTAAACCCCTGATTGCCCCCTAGTTAACCCTTTCACCAGTGATCACCGTATAACTATTATGGGTGACGCTTGTTAGTTTATTTTTTATAGTGTCAGGGCACCCGCCGATTATTACCTAAAGGTTTAACCCCCTGATCGTCCGGCGGGTGATATAAGTTAGGTTTTGGGGTCAGATAGGGTCTGCGTCGCCCCAGGCAGCGTCAGTTAGTTCCAGTACCGCTAACACCCACGCACGCAGCATACACCTCCCTTAGTGGTATAGTATCAGAACGGATCAATATCTGATCTGATCAGATCTATACTAGCATCCCCAGCAGTTTAGGGTTCCCAAAAAGGCAGTGTTAGCGGGATCAGCCCAGATACCTGCTAGCACCTGTGTTTTGCACCTCCGCCCAGCCCAGCCCACCCAAGTGCAGTATGGATCGATCACTGTCACTTACAAAACACTAAAAACATAACTGCAGCGTTCGCAGAGTCAGGCCTGATCCTTGCGATCGCTAACAGTTTTTTTGGTAGCATTTTGATACAGTCACTGACAGTCAGGAGGTTTTTTACCTGTGAGTCTCACTACTGTACCAGTAAATTTAGAGCCCAAAATGGCAAATCAAAGGTACACTAGTGAAGAGGCCTACACGTTTCTGAGCATGACAGATAGTGAAGAGGAAGTCACTCATCTGTCAGATTCAGGCTCAGAATACGATCCTGTAGACGACAGCGGCTCCATGACAGATAGCTCTGACAACGGAGTTGTGGTCCCTGCCAAGGTCAGGCGTATCAGACCCCAATCTTCTTCTGCTGTTGAGGTGCAAGAACCGCAGGGCTCTCGTATGGAGCAGAGAAGTACTAACGGCGCTATTCCTTCTGGTAAACTGGCACGCACCAGCGGCCCAGTACACCCTGGTTGTACATCCAGCACTGCAGTAACACTTGGTGAACACAGTGTTTCAAAACATTTTGACAGGTGTCATAATAGAGACCCTAGGGGTCTCCAATTCTGGGCTATTCAAAAATATAAGCCTCATTGGAGAGGTTCCAATAAAGTTAGGGAACTCAGCAAGAATGAATCCAAATGGATATTCCAGATGCGTACACTAGAACCCCATGGTTTGAACATTGAATTCAACCTTAATTGTTTTATCTCTGATTTTTAGACGATTCTCATATTTTTATATTTATTTATATATATTTTTTCCAGTCCAAGATTCCGATAGTGATTTGTCCTATAATAGTTCTTCTTTTAGTGGCAATATTTGGTTCAGTTCTAGCTAATTTTTTAATAATGGTTTTATTGATTCATTAGGGTAGCATATCATCACGAAAGTCTATTAACTAATATTAATATTTTTATTATTCTATTCATACATTTTTATATTTTTATATTTTTATATTTTTTCATTTTATATTGTCATCAATTTTTACTCCGCTCTTTACCTATTTTTTTCAGTATAGCATGTGGATACCCCATTCCCATGACACCCTAACTGATATACTGATTTTTACTAAATTATTCATTTTAGGTCTATTGTTAACACTATTTGGGAGATTGCTTTGATATATATCTCCTTTGAGATGTTATACCTAATTTTGACCACTGGAGGGAGTTGAACATTGAAATTTGATTATAGATACCCATTGGTGTTTATATTGCCTTTTTTCTTATTGTTTTTTATCAAATTAATGTTTTTTAATAAATCAACGATATTTATATCGATCATATGTTTAATAAAAGAAGGTTTCAACTGGAATGAAGGATATGCAGGAAGCAGGATGATGAAAAACTCACGCTGTAGCCATGGCAACCACTCTGCCGTTGTGCTATAAAGCTGAGACCGTCAGAGCTTGAGTTATCCTTGAAAAAGTAATGTGACCGTGACGCAACGCGTGGGAGGAGCCAAGGACGCTCTGTGCAGACTGGTATTACCAAACAGTGTACTGCAGCGATTCTGCTCCTGTCTGAGGCGGCTGACTGCTATATAGAAACCTGCATACGCCTTATCACTATAAGGCGCACGTGAGTGGATCAGATACAAGTTTTGCCTGTGTACCTGGTATCAAGATTATTGCACAATGATCTGTTTTTTTCTTATCTGCTTTATCTGTGAGGTCTGTTTGTGATGGTCACATTTTGATGGAAACAGAAGCAGAAGAAACATTGTTGCCAAAACTATCAATTAGCACCCTAATTTAGCAAGTGTGTGCTTTTTTTCTAAGACTTTGCTAGTGGGACATGATTAAGTCTATATGTTAATCGGATTACACATTTTACAGATTGAACTCCTTGAACACTTCCTATTTATTAGTATTTTTTTATTTTTTATGTGGTTTTTCTTACACATTTGGTGTCACTAATTTTTATTTCACAAGGAATTTTTTTACTGCTGGATTTATTTTTAGGGATTTTACTCACTACTGGATTTATTTGAGTATTTTCTATTTTCTATATACTAAGTCCCATAAGTGCAATTCAAGCTGGCGAGGTGGCAAGCACAAGTAGTGTCCCGCTGCCACCAAGAAGACAAAGACAGGCCAGTCGAGCCCACAGTGCCCTTCCTGCTGCATTCGCCAATCCGAATTGGGAACCCACCACTTCTGCAGCACCCGTACTTCCCCCATTCACTGGCCAACCCGGCATTCAGGTGGAAACAGTTGATTTTACGTCACTGGATCTTTATTCGCTGTTTTTCACCAAAGATCTCTATAGATCTATTGTGGACCAAAGCAATTTGTATGCTGGTCAATACATCGCCACAAATCCCCAGTCCTCCCTTGCCAGAGATTGGAAACCAATTGCGGTTTCCGAATTTAAGATCTTTCTGGGCCTATCCCTCCTCATTAGCATAACCAAAAAGAGTGAGTTGCAGTCATATTGGTCCACTGACCCAATTCACCATATGCCCGTGTTCTCTGCTTCCATGGCCAGGGCACGATACGAGCAGATCTTGCAGTTCATGCATTTCCACAACAATGAACTCTGTCGTCCTCGTGGAGACCCTGGATACGATCAGCTCTACAAAATTCGGCCCCTCGTAAACCACTTCAACCAACGTTTTGCAGACTTGTTTGCTTCCCATCAAGTTGTCTGCGTTGATTAAGTTTTCTGGACACTTGTCATTCAAACAATATCTTCCCAGCAAGCGTGCCAGATACGGGGTCAAGATGTAAAAGCTCTATGACAGGGCCACAGGCTATACATGTAGTTTTATGGTTTACGAGGGAAGAGATAGTCACGTAGAGCCGACAAACTGCCCTGACTACATAGTAAGCGCTGGCAAGATTGTGTGGGACTTGGTGTCACCCTTATTCGGAAAGGGGTACCACTTATATGTGGACAATTATTACACAAGCGTGCCACTTTTTAGTCACTTGTTTGATCATCAGATTGGAGCATGTGGCACCGTGCGATCTAATCGCTGTGGCTTTCCCCAGCGGCTTGTAGATTCCTGTCTTAGGCTGGGGGAGATAGCCTGCTTGAAACATAATAACTTGCTCGCTATGAACAGGAGGAAAAATAATATTGATTTCGTTCTTACCGACCTTCATGCAGACACGACAGTCCAAATTACTATGGCGACTGGTGTTGTGGAGAAATCCCTCTGTGTCCACGAATATAACCAAAATATGGGAGGGGTGGACCTAAACGACCAGTTGTTGGTGCCGTACCTAGTTGCCCGTAAGGCCAGATGCTGGTACAAAAAGTGTCTGTTTAATTATTATTATTTTTTTTTTCAAATAACAATTTTTATTAGGCATAAAAATATATGCATACATAGAACAATAGTGTCGCATGTAACTAAGTGCAACTGGTGGACAATCAGTCTGGCAATCAGTAAACTTCAGAATATAATCATCCACGTACAGTAGTGGTATAACACATTCCATATCACCTAAGGCTATCAACCAGCAGATATCATCATTAGACTGAATATAATCTAGCATTATAAAAAAGGAAAGAAGATAAAGGAGGAAAGAAGAAAAGAGGGATAAGACAGGGAAGGGGGGAAGGGGGGGGCTCAGCCGCCGGCCTAGGGTGGGTCCTCTCGCCTGTGCCAATCCTCTCAGACCTTATCATGTGCCTCCAGTCTATTTTGTAGTCTGGCTGTCATTTTCTCCATTAGCTCTATGTCTTTTATTCTGGTATAGAGGTCCGTTTGAGTAGGTGGAATCTGTCTTTTCCAGTACAAGGCTACCAGACATCTCGCTGCTGTAAGAACATGGCCAAGCAATTTCCTGGAGTGTCGGGATACATGCAATCCGGACACTCCAAGAAGAAATAATTTCGGGGCTCTAGGAACCTGCACGCCCAACAGGCAATTCAGCAATAATTGCGTTTCCGTCCAGAAAGGAACTATTTTGGGACATGACCAGTAGATGTGATATAAGGTCCCTCTGTCTTTCAGGCACCGCCAACATTTATCCGAACTGGAAGGGTAAATGGCGTGGAGAACATCAGGTGTCATATACCAGAAAAAAAGAATTTTATAGGCGTTCTCTTTGTACAGTGTACAGAGTGAACTCTTAGCTGCCTGAGACCAAATCGTCTTCCATGTAGATTCTGGAATCTCCTCACCCAAAAACCTTACATAGTTACATAGTTACATAGTAGGTGAGGTTGAAAAAAGACACAAGTCCATCAAGTCCAACCTATGTGTGTGATTATGTGTCAGTATTATACTCCGCTCTCCCAGCGGAGCATGTATGCGTGTTTACCCTGATCAGTGATGTTGTAGGAATTTAGTATCCGGTAGATATCGGAGATTAGCCCACGTCTAGTCGAACCCTCCAATATCAGGCCCTCAAAAGAAGTTGAGGCCGAGAATTGTAAGTTCGGGGCGAATGATTGAGCATAGGGCCTAATCTGCAAGTATCCATAGAACACTTGCCGCGGCAAGTCAAATCTTTTCTGGAGGTGTGTGAAGGAAAGCAATCTACGCGTGCATGGATGCACCAAATGACCAAAATGGAACAGGTCTCTCGTCGCCCACAGAGAAGACATCTGGTGTGTAAGACCTGCAGGCAGCCTAGGGTTGTAGAGGAATGATGTGAGAGGTGAGCTTTCTGAGCATAGCTTATAAAGCCGTGATAATTTACGCCAGAGTGAACTGAGGTGGAGCATAGGGCCCAAAAGCTGAGTAGAGTCTACCTTTACCATTGCATTCCATAGCATACTGTTTGGATGGACTGGTGCCATCCATAGTTTTTCAATTTCTGTCCATCTATTGTAAGAACGTTGGGTAAACCAGGAGGCCAGGGCTCGCAACTGGGTGGCTTGATAGTATTTAGTTAGGTCAGGGAAGGACAACCCACCATCCGATCGCGCCGCCGTCATGACCAATTGTGATATTCTATGCCTTTTGTAATTCCAGACAAATCGTATCAGATCTGCCTGGAGTTTCCTCAACTCAGCCTGTGGTATTGGGATGGGAAGTGTTTGGAAAAGATAAAGCAGCTTTGGTAGGATAGCCATTTTAACAGAAGCTATCCTCCCTAGTAGGGAGAAATGATGAGCCTTCCATTTTTGTAGGAGGTCCCTTATGGTTTTAAAAAGAGGGGGATAATTGACTCGGTATAAGGTGGGGTAAGAAGGAGTTATCTGAACTCCCAAATATTTCAGGGATGATGTTTTCCAGTGATAGGGGAAACATTGTTGCAAGTGTTGGGTCTCCTGTGTTGGGATATTAATGGGTAAAGCTTCTGATTTGGCTGCATTTATCTTGTACCCCGATAAGGATCTATATAAATCGAGTTCAGCATGCAAGTTGGGAAGTGAAATCCTAGGCTGGGTCAGGGTGAGTATAATATCGTCAGCAAACAGTGCTAACTTAAATTCCCTATCTCTCAACGGGATCCCGTGGATATTCGGATTTTTTCGAATGGACGCCGCCAGAGGCTCAACACACAACGCAAATAGTAGCGGTGAAAGCGGGCACCCCTGGCGGGTTCCATTCGCGATCGGGAAAGCCTGCGAAAGGGCAAAGGCTTAAGTCGTCTCGTGTTATCCCCTGCCTGACGCAGGGGGACAAATCCCACCTGATCCTTGTGTATTAGAGAGGGTAGTATCAGGTTCAATCGCATCGAGAGGAGTTTAGTAAAGATTTTAAAATCAGAGTTTAGAAGTGCGATTGGCCTGTAACTGGCACACTGGAAGGATCTTTGTCAGGTTTGGGGATTAACGTGAGGAACGACCTCTGCATGTCCGCGGGAATAGTAGTTTTCTGAAAGAAGGCGTTAAACATTAGTACAGTAATGTTTAGTAGTACTCATAAGGGAGACCATCTGGTCCAGGGGATTTATGTGAGGGCAAGATTTTAAAAGTGGCCGTTAGTTCTTCCTCCATGATTGGAACATTGAGTGACATTAGGTCCGTCCTCTGGATTTTGGGGAGTCCGCTATCCTCCAGATATTGTCGCATACGATCCTTCAAATCAGGAGGGAGCGGATCCTGGGGGATTTCAGGGTTATTATATAGGGTTGTGTAGAATTCTCCAAAGGCACGAGCTATGTCTTGGGGATGTGATAGAAGTGCCCCCTTCTTATCTTTAATTTGGTGAGGGGTGGACATGTGGGAACGCTCGGATAATTTACGTGCCAGAAGGGTATGGGCTTTATTGCCTTTATCATAATATGTTTGTTTTAGCCAAAGCAGTGGCTTCTCCACCTGACCCAGTGCCAAGTCTCGGAGGGTGTTTCTGAGACTAACCACTTTTTTAAGGAGAGGCAGGGATGGCGAGGCCTGCAATCGGAGTTCTAGAGCCTTAAGATCTCTCTCGGCTTGAATTTTAGATGCCATCGCATTTTCTTCATAGCCGAAGAGATCGCAATGCACCGTCCCGTGAGGACTGCGTTGTGGGCCTCCCAGAGAATAGGGAGGGAGACTTCAGGGGTATTATTTTCTAAGAAGTAGTTCTGCAAGGTTGTCTCTAGTTCCAATCTAGATGGAGTATGTTGGAGGAGAAAGTTGTTTAACTGCCAATTACTGGGTTTGCAAGTAGGGGTGCCTATTTCTAGTGATATAATAACTGGGGCCTGATCGGACCAGGATATGGGTAGGATCTGAGCTGTTTTGGTAGCGCGTAAAGTGGCATTGTTAACGAAAATATAGTCTAAACGGGGAATGCATATGGTGAGGAGCAGAGAAGAATGTGTATTGTCTATCTCCCGGGTGTAAAGCCCGCCATGCATCAAATAGGGCATGACGTCTGGTTAATTGACGAAATAACTTGGAGTCGCGGGCAGCTCGGGTCTGAGGGGTTGTGGGATTAATCACATGGCGGTCTAGACCTATCGAGTGAACCAAGTTAAAATCCCTGCCAATGATCAGATAATCATTGGGTAACCTAAACAGGCGTGCAAGGACCCTAGATAGGAAGTGTATCTGATGGGTGTTGGGAGCATAGATATTATAGATAGTTACCGCCTGAGTTTGCCACTGACCCCTCAAAATTATATAGTGCCCCCTCGGATCAATGAAGGACTCGGAGCATTTAAAAGGAGAACCTCTTTTAAATAGGATGGCCACACCCGCACGTTTGCGGGAGCTAAAGGCCTGATAAACCTGGGGGTATTGTTTGGATGCAAAGGTGAAGGCGTCCCCTCTATTAAAGTGTGTCTCCTGCAACATAGCTCCGTCTGCCCCAGATCGCCTGAGCTCCCTCAACGTAAGATGCCTTTTTTTGTTTGAATTCAGACCGTGGACATTAAACGACATGAGCTTAGCCATGGTCATTAGTGTATGTGTGCACACGATTACTTAGCTTATCCAGCCGCGAATCTTCTACGAAATCCAGGAATCGAGGAGATCCAGACATGAGGTGCGGCCAGGTGACTGTCGCAGACCCGTGGCGAGCCAGGAAGGAGGGAGGGGTAGGGAGGAGAGAGAGAAAGAAGAATAAGAAGAAAAGAAAAAGAAAAAGGAGAGAAATGGTTATTAACATTTCAATTAGAAATAAACATTTCGTTGTTGTCCCGGGCAGTGCATACCGCCCAGACTCCAATAAGTTCCAGTAGGTCCCCCCCGGTCAGAGCCCCCAACAAGGGCCCAGTCCGGGGGGGGCATAGTGAACAACTCAAAACAAAATCAACTGTGTTTAAGTTCTCAAAACAAAGTAACAATGGGGAACTTTAGTAAGGTAAACCTCTAGGGGGACTAGTGATCAGAAGAACCCCCACTGACAGGTCTCCAGAAGAAGGTGCCCAATATTGCAAACTAAGTGATAGGCGGGGGGGCCTTGGGGGGAATACATATAAATGTGATGAGAGGGGCAGGTGTAAGGAGTAAGGCAGTCATCCTTTTTTAGGCTTAGCTTTGGTAGATCCTCTGGGGGAGTCCCGGTCCCTAGGACGTTGGTGGGATCTTCTGCCAAACCACAGGAGGTGGCGTTGGCGAGTCCACTAAGTCCCATTCAGGCAGACGAGGGACAGGGATCTCCAAGGTGTCACAAAAATTTTCCAGGTCTTCAGGGAAGCGTAGTACTGCTGATTTTCCCTGCCGGCGAGCAGTGAGGCTGAAGGGAAATCCCCAGCGGTATGTTATATCATTTTCTTGAAGCAAAATGAGCAGGGGTTGGAGCAGTCTGCGTTTCTGTAAAGTGATCCAGGAAAGGTCTGGAAATAGCTGGACTTGCGTGTTTTCGAAGAGCACTTTCTTTGTGATGCGGGCTTTGCGCATGATGTCCTCCTTCAGGGGGAAAGGAATGGACCCTGCATATGACATCTCGGGGTCTGGAGACGGGCCCTTTAGGGCACGGTGAGCACGGTCCATTTCAATGGGTTTGTTTGGGGGGTCCCCTAGGAGGTCGTTAAATAAGAGTTGCAGGGTTTCATGGAGATCTTCAGGACCCTCTGACTCGGGTAGGCCCCCGACTCGGATGTTATTTTTGCGTCCCCGATTGTCCAAGTCTTCGATATGGCGTTGCATGTTCCGGAGCATTATGTGATGGTCGGCCCCTTGTACTTGGGTGCAATGTACCGCCAGTTTGGTCTCTTGAATTTCCTCCTCTGCCATCTCCACCCTCTCAGATAAATGTTTAAGGTTGGCATGTATCACTTGGATTTCCGCCCGGCAGGCGGATTTAACCTCCTCAATGAGGAGTTTAAAGTCCTCCTTGGTAGGAATAGCTTGAAGGCAGTCTTGCCATGAGGTGGGCTGCTGGAAGCGCGGGGTATGCTCCATGTGGCGTTGTGGGCTGTGTGGTGGGGAGGGTTCCCTTAGGAGTGTGGGGGGTGCAGATTTCCAAGAGTCCCGAAACTTCAGTTGGGGATCCTTCACGTCCCCCCATAAGGGCCTCTGTGAATAAGATGGAGGGCCCCCTTCCAGGACCTCCATAGGGATCAGGGTCGGCGAGCTTGCCACCTGGGCGTATGACTTCATCTGACTTGTCCCCTGTTCTGTGGGCCTGGAGGCACTATGGCGGGCTTGTCTCTGCGGCTGAGGGGAGTCGGGGGGGACCAAACAATGGTTGGGGGGGTGCATCCTCCATATCGTGCCTCTGGTATATGTCCATGGTCCCATATGCCCTCTGGGCCTGGCAGTGGGGGGAAATCACTGGGTTGTAGTGAGGGTGTGGGAGATGCCGTTCCTCCCAGGGATAGGGATGGATCAGACACTGAGCGCAGCAGCTGCGGGAAGGCCTCTGAACACTGCGTGTAAGAGGTTGCAGTGAGGCCTAGTAAAGTGTCCTGGGGTGCGCATGGATGCTTCCCTTGTGCTGGGAGAGGTGGGGGTGGACTCACCGCTGCCGATCCCCTGCTCATCTGTCCCTCCGTCTCCCACTCCAGGTCCGCTGCACGCTGGGGTAGTGGAGGCGATGCCGAGCTCTGCTGTAGCGGCTGCCACGTGGAGGAGGTAGGAGCCGTCGGTGCCATCTTGTCTCGTCTTCGGACATGGAGGGCTTTTTGAAGTACTCGTGGAGGGTTGTTGTGGAGCCGGATGGCGGCTGGGACGATCCCCTGGGCTTGGAGGATCTGGTTCTCCTGCTGCCTCTCATAAAATGTGGCTGAAAATCCCCCTTTTAGGCCTTAATGCTGTGTGTTCAAGAGTTCAAGCGTCCATGCAGGGCAACTTCCGGTCACGCCCCTGTTTAATTATTTTAATTGGCTTTGCTGAATGCTCATGTGCTATACAGAGCTTCAGGATGGACTGGATCCTTCCTTAAATTCCAGGAAGAGATCGTCAGATCCCTTCTGTTTCCAGATGGTGCTCCACCTCACCTTCCCAATCCAAATGCAGTAAGCCAGCTGCATGAGAGGCATTTTCCTCCCGAGTACCCCTACCCAACGAGCCCCCCAAAGAAAATGTTGTGTCTGTAGAAAGCGCAGATATAGGCGTGACACCTGCTATTATTGTCCCTCCTGTCCTTACAATCCTGTTCTTTGCATTGGTGAATGTTTTGAGCGCTACCATACACGAGTTTTAGCGTAGGGTATAGCATTGCACAGACTAGGCACACTTTCACAGAGTCTACCAAGATGCCCCCGTTTTGAGAGACTTTTGTAAAAAAAAAAAAAAAAAAGTAAAAAAAAAAAAAAAACACAAAAAATATATAATATAAAAAAACAAAAATAGTTGTCGTTTTATTGTTCTCTTTCTCTCTATTCTCTCTGTATTGTTCTGTTTTTCTTTTACTGTATTCTATTCTGCAATGTTCTAATGTTATTATATTTTATCATGTTTGCTTTTCAGGTATGTAATTTTTTTATACTTTACTGTTTACTGTGTTTTATTGTTAACCTTTCTTTTGTTTTCAGGTACGCCATTCAGCTGCAGCGCGGATTTATTTATCTTGACAGCAACAGCGTTTGCTTCCACGATGCATAAAGCCGTGACTCCAGCGCTGTCGGAGGTGATTTCACCACCACAGTTAAAAAAAACAGCATATATGCCGAAGCATGGGGGCAGCAGGGGTGAAGGAGCGATTTGTTCCTAACTTTTGGGGCGGATGCCCCCTTGCTTCGGCATATATATATTTTAGGCACAGGTTGCGTTAAAAAATGTTTTATTATTTACTATTTTTTTTTGTATTTGCTTTGCACGTATGGTAAGTCTTACTGTTATACTGTAATGTTACTTTGTTTTATTGTTAACCATCATATGCTTAGCAGGTACGCGATTCGGCTGCAGCGCAGATTTATTTATCTTGACAGCAACAGCGTTTGCTCCCATGATACATAAAGCCGTGACTCCAGCGCTGTCAGAGGTGATTTCACCACCACAGTTAAAAAAAGAGCATATATGCCGAAGCATGGGGGCAGCAGGGGTGGAGGAGCGATTTGCTCCTAACTTTTGGGGCGGATGCCCCCATGCTTCGGTATATATAAATGGTGCATGTTTGCCCATCATTAGAAGTGGATGAAGGGAGGTATTCTAATGGTGGGCATACCCACCGATCAATCTCTTTTTTTCGTTCAGCCCACAGGCTGCATTAAAAAAAAGATTACAATATATGCCCAACAAGGACCAGCAACGTACTGGTATGTTGCTGGGAATTTGAGTGGTTATATCAGAATGATGCCTGCAGGTTTAGGTAACATCTTGGTATCATTCTTTTCAGCCAGCGGTCGGCTTTCATGTAAAAGCAATCCTAGTGGCTAAGTAGCCTCTATACTGCTTTTACAAGCAGTAGGAGGGAATGTCCCCCCCCACCATCTTTTATGGTTTTCTCTGGCTCTCCTGTCCCAACAGGGAACCTGAGAATGCAGCCCGTGGTTCCGCCAGCTGACCATAGAGCTGATCAGAGACCAGAATGGCTCAATTAATCATCTCTATGGCCTAAGAAACTGGAAGCTATGAGCATTTCATGACTTAGATTTCGCCGGATATAAACAGCGCCATTGGGAAATTGGGAAAGCATTTTATCACACCGATCTTGGTGTAGTCAGATGCTTTGAGGGCAGAGGAGAGATTTAGGGTCAAAGTCACCATGCCTCTCAGCAAATAGCTTGGGGTGTCTACTTTCCAAAATAGGGTCATTTGGGGGGCTTTTGTGCTATCTTGGCATTTTATGGCCTTCGAAACTGTGATAGGTAGTGAGGAGTGAAATCAAAAATGTACGCCCTTACAAATCCTGAAGTCCCACACATGTGGTATCCGTACTCAGGAGAAGCAGCAAAATGTATTTTGATATCCCCCTGATGAAGACACGTGATTCCCTGTGTCGAAGACACGTAGGGGGGGGGGCAGGACGGAGCAATCAGCACAGAGCTGGGTTGTGGATTTCTTACACCCCGCAGCACGCCGATTAGCGTTGTTTGGACCTGTAATGTATGGTGCACAATAGCACCTGAAAAATGTGAGTACTCCAGTGTGGGGATTCGGTGTATTTTTAATAAAGTATCTGGCGGTATTACACTATATAGTCCTTCTCTTTTTTTGGTATGATGTTTATGGAGCCATAGAGAGCCTGCTTGGAGATCATCTGTTATCAATCATTGAGCCCAGGGGTGGCTCCATAGCGTGTATTGACGCAGCTGAACACTGTGTCGCACGCTCTAAGGTGAGTGCAACCACTTTGGGGGTCACCGAGGCACATCACGGCATGATTTGGGCACTCTGATTCAGCAACTGGATTTTTTCTTTGAAGCACTTTATGTACCAAAATTTTCTTTTGGAACTTTTTTCACTGCACACTGTTGTGTTGGAAGATTTTTCACAAATAAGGACAATTGTTGTCTCTAATATCACCTGTCACACATATGATTATATTTATTTTGATTCAATATCACCTGTCACCCTTTTGGTTACAGTGGAGTTTTGCATGTGCCATGTATATAATATATTATTTGTAGTGCACGTTTTAATTTATTCTATTGAGTATTAGCGATTAATTAGTGTTTGCTGTGTATATGCAGGGTTGATTTCATATCTATATTATTTGCACATTACACTTTGGGATTTATTGTATATGGCACCTTGTTGCACTCTTCTGATATATTTATTTATTTATTTATTTTATGTATGCAGAGTTGATTTCAGTTCCGTATCATTTGCACATTGCACTTTAGATTTAGTGTATATGATACCACTAGGGTGAACGGACACTTATACATACTCCTAAGCGCAGCGCAATTTTTTATTTATGTTTTATTGCACGGTTATGAATACGTGATCTGCGTTTGCAGCTGGGCATTCACTTCAGTTGGTTCTCCATTAAGATATTGGATTATTGTGGCTCGCAAGATTTTCTCTTTTCAAAATGTATTTTGGGGTGCAATTCCACATATAACCATAGCATGTGTGAGCAATAGTGACAACTGTTTGTAAAAAAAAAAATGTTTGTCATTATTCAATCACTTGGGACAAAAAAATAAAATATTCAATGGGCTCAACATTCCTCTTAGCAATTTCCTTAGCGTGTCTACTTTCCAAAATGGGGTCATTTGGGGGGGGGGGGGTTGTACTGCCCTACTGTTTTAGCACCTCAAGAAATGAGATAGGCAGTCATAAACTAAAAGATGCGTAAATTCCAGAAAATGTACCCTAGTTTGTAGACGCTATAACTTTTGCGCAAACCAACAAATATATGCTTATTGACATTTTTTTTTACCAAAGACATGCGGCTGAATACATTTTGGCCTAAATGTATGACTAAAATTGAGTTTATTGGATTTTTCTTATAACAAAAAAGTAGAAAATATCATTTTTTTTCAAAAATTTCTGTATTTTTTCATTTATATCGCAAAAAATAAAAATCACAGAGGCAACCAAATACCATCAAAAGAAAGCTCTATTTGTGGGAAAAAGTGACGCAAATTTTGTTTGGGTACAACATTGCATGACCGCGCAATTAGCAGTTAAAGCAGCGCAGTGCCAAATTGTAAAAAGTCCTCTGGTCTTTGGCCAGCCAAATGGTCTGGGGCTTAAGTGGTTAAAGTTTATTTTTATCCAGATCTACTTTTTTATTTTTATTTTTTTTAGTGATCTCCATAATTTTTTCTTTCGTTTTGTATCAAGTTACCACAACACCATCATTATCTTGTATTTTTTAACCTCAAGGAGGTTGGTGTCCCTTGTTAATTTGACATTGTATTTTTGAAATGTACCTGCCTACTCACAAACAAAGTGTCCTTTTTGAAGTAAAATACATAGGCAAGTATTTGTGAAAAATAAATAGCCATTTATTATGGGTCATAACAAAATAAAGAGGAAGGCAACACTGGAGAAACTTGTGAAATTTGCGAAGCCCTTTTAACCCAGGGCAGACATCAATTATTTTACAGTCAAAATTGGTGGCCTGAGGAGTCCTTTTAATAGTGAGCACAATCCGGTCCAGGACTACAAGAGAACAGGAACAGCAGCAGATGACATATCTGTCTGTGGTCTTACAACAGCCTGCGTCTTTTGTCAGACCAGACTGAACCCCGCCCATCACTTTCTTGCCATCCTTCCACGCTTCGTTCCACGCTTTCTTCCAGGCTGTGGCTCTAGGGTTGTAGTTGTGGCAGGAGGAGGAGGAGGAGGACCATGTTTGAACTCACAAACGTGGCTTTGGCTTGGGAGTTCTCCCCTCAACCCCTTATTTAGGGCTTGTAACATAACTTCCTCACATAAGAGGCATTGGCCCTCCTCCATTTCCTGCATTTTGCAGGCTGTGTTGTAGGCATAGTCGTCTTGATTATTGGGGGGTTCTGGGGGCCGCAGTAGCCTTCCGAAATAGGCCAAGTGCTGCCTCCTCCAGGTTACTCCTCTTCCTGGGACTTTTTTTTGGAAGGCAGAGGGGAGGGACCTGGGATTCGGGCAGGCTACTGGGCCCGGCCACCTCCTGGCTGCCACTTACCCCTGCCACCTCCTGGCTGCCACTTTCCACAGCCTCCCCCTGGATGAGACTTTCCTGTGTATGAAAAAGGGACATAGTTTTAGTTATTGGTTCATCAATCACACACAATTTTCAGCTCATGACTGTTGCAAATTGAATGTTAAAAGATAGAAAAGACTATCATTCTGACCCCAGCATTTTTCATTCTTGTCCCAATCATTTGTGGCCACCACTGTCTATTGATATGTAAAACACTTTGTAAAATCAGAAATTACTGATCAATAATAACATCTAGTTAACATCTTTAATCATTTGACTAGAAATATGTTGAACAATGCTATACTTGGCTCAAGCTGGGCACCTCCACTTCTTCCTGGCTGGAAGGCCCAGGTTGGACGTCGGAAGCCTCAGCTGAGGTGGAAGGAAGCCTTGAAGGAAGAATGGAGAGTGCTGGCCTGTGTTCAGTCTGGCCTGCCAGAAAATGCAGTCTGTTATAGTACCACAGCCTGGGTACATAAATGTCATCTGCTGCAGCTCCTGATCTCTGGGAATCCTGGATCTTCTTGCGCTCCCTATTATAAGTGCTCCTCATGCCACCAAGTAGGGCCTTCAAATAGGGGATATGTGCCGTGGGGATTGTTGGCTTCGCAAATTCAAGCAATTGATCCAGCGCTGCCTTCCTCTTTGTTTTATTGTTATAAAAGGGGTGGTTTACCTGCCACATACAGGGAAACTCCCTGTACATATCAATGAATATGGGGATAAAGTCCTCATCATTGAATAGATCCATTTTCTCTGCAGGAAACAACACAAGACAAACCCTAATGTCAGGCTAAACTCTCCTAATCTTGTCCCAATATAGGCCTCAATCTAAAAGCAGTATAGGCCACTGATGCACCAAGTTAAAATTGTACCTTCGTTCTAACGATCGGCGCTTCTGATACTCCTTCCCCCGCTCACAGATCATATGTACGACGCACGGGCTTTATATACACTGCGCATGCGTGAAACTCTGCCCACCCCTGATGTTCTTTCTAGTCTATTCCCCTCCCCTTTTCTTTCGGCGCAGTGAGAGAACACATGGCGGAGAAAGAGCAAGTGCCTGCAGAGGAGAGCAGCAACGCCAAAAGCCCAGAGACATGAACGTCCCGATCCCAGAGGAGATTAAGGCCTCAAATATGTCCTTTGTCGAGATGATGGAGATGGTGGACATCTTGAAGAGGGCCGACTATGATGGGAAGCATGGACCTTAACCAAACCCAAATGTGAGACAGGCCAAGATTATCGCTAAAGTTGTGAAAAGTCTGCAGAAGAATTTTGGGGTACGGCGATCCAAGGATCAACTGAGGACATGATGGTCAGACCTGAAATTGAGGGAGCAGGATCAGTACAGAAAGATCAGGAAACTGCTTCTAAAAAGTAAGTATTTGTCCTGTGTTTCTATTATTATTATTATGTTCGTGCTGCTCCATGTGTTTTTATTTACTGTTGTACAGTTTAAAATGACAACTTTCAGGTTTGCGGGCACAGTAATAGTTCGTAGTAAACATCGTTTGTTCGCCCACTTATACAATGGTTTTGGCAGATACAGGTTAACTACATTTGTTCAGGCCTATTTGTTTTCAAAGAAGTTTAGTACATTGTTGTCTAGATCAAAAAAAGATAACCCCCTTTATGGGACTTTAGCAGACCACCAACTCAATGATAAATAATGTCTTTTAATTATATAGAATAAAAAACATGTATCGTCTACACATAGCCAAAATACATAAAGTACATCACATCGAAAACAAAATAGAACATATACAGATATCAATCATCCGATATACTCTCCAAGGGATTGTATGCCCTGATGCCCGAAGCGTTTCCAGTATTCAATATTCAGATACATTCATCAGGGGCTGAGAGTTGGATATACCGTATTTATCGGCGTATAACACGCACTTTTTTCCCCTGAAAATCAGGGGAAAATCGCAGGTGCGTGTTATACGCAGATCCCCTGCGATCCCGAGCTGTCAATTCTTCAAAATCGCCAACCGCGATCTGAAAATGGCGCCGCCAGCGCCGAAATACACAGAGCCGGTCCTCGGCTCTTTCCGGCGGCTCTCGTTCACTTTCGGCTCCACTCGTAGTCCCGAGCGGAGCTATCCGAACCTACTCGGCTAGGTTCGGATAGCTCCGCTCGGGGCTATGAGTGGAGCCGAAAGTGAACGAGAGCCGCCGGGAAGAGCCGAGGACTGGCTCTGTGTATTTCGGCGCCGGCGGCACCATTTTCAAATCGCGGTCGGCGATTTTGAAGCCCAGGTTAGCTGGGATAGAGGTTTGAAGGCTGCACTGGGGCAAGGCTGCACTGGGGAAGGCTGCACTGGGGAAGGCTGCACTGACAAGGCTGCACTGGGGAAGGCTGCACTGACAAGGCTGCACTGGGGAAGGCTGCACTGGGGAAGGCTGCACTGACAAGGCTGCACTGGCAAGGCTGCACTGACAAGGCTGCACTGGGGAAGGCTGCACTGGGGAAGGCTGCACTGACAAGGCTGCACTGACAAGGCTGCACTGGGGAAGGCTGCACTGACAAGGCTGCACTGGGGAAGGCTGCACTGGGATGGCTGCACTGACATGGCTGCACTGGGGCAAGGCTGCACTGAGAAGGCTGCAATGATGGGCATTTAAATGTAAGTTTTTTTCCCTTCAACTTCCCTCCTAAAAGTTTTTTTCCCTTAAAATTCCCTCCTAAATTGGGGTGCGTGTTATACGCCGGTGCGTGTTATACGCCGATAAATACGGTATTTACAGAAATATTGATTCTAAAATACAGAGAGACATATCAGAAAAAACATCCATTTAGAGTGTGAATAGTGTTGAGAGGCTTTAGCCCAAAAGGAAAATATAAATAAAATATAAATAAGTATGTAAACAGAAAAAATTGAATAAAAACGAGAATATAGAATCGATAAATAAATACATAATAGACAAAAAAAATGTATACTACTACTTTGGGTGATAAATAAGAATTGGAGTCATACCCAATGGAATGACTCCATGTAAAGAGGCACCAAAGGCAATTACATCTAATCTAATGTTGCAAGGGCACCAGACTATAATGATGGATGTGTTTTTTAGGTACATTGCGTCTACGACATCCGTGTAATGGAAAAAATATATATATCCTGAGTGGTGGGGAAGCCACCCCAAGACAAAAATAAAATAAAGAGAAACGAGCAGAAAAAGGTGCGTTTATAGTAGTCAATGAAAACAGGCAGAGTGGGTGCCCCCCTCCTGTATAGCAAGATTCCCAAAGGGGAGACTAGGAGGCGTGGTACTGTAGCCAGGTACTGTATGAAATCACCATGGGCAGAAAGAGGGGGGGGAGAGAAAACCCTGAGAGGGTTGAACTCCCCACTCGAATATGCCAAGATGAGCTTTATAAAGATGTATAGCCAAAAGGGATCAGGTGGGAGAGAAACATGAAAATATACCAAAAATGGATTTTGTCCAATATAGTTACCAGTAAATGATGGACGAGGTGCATGGGACGGATTGTCTTAGGAGCCTAGAATGTGGGCTTAGTGACAGGTGGAAAAATATCCAAGAAATCCTTGTTGTTTAGATGGGTTTGTAACTAGAATGAAAATGTAAACTGGATTCAGTGTAAGGAGAGGACACTCAGCAGCTGTTTACACATCTGGACGCAGGAGCACTAGTGTGGGACACCAGAACAAACTTTTTAGGGTGTCCCACACAGGTGCTCCAGTGGATACTAGGGGTGTCTCCATGTGTGAAAATTGTACAAAAACGGTAAGTATTTCAGTTTTAGAAAGGGAAAAAAAAATGTCTTCAGCTTGGAACTCTGCCCAAAAAGACAATTGTACGACACTTCCAAGCAATGTTTCAGATTCCTATTTCTGCCCTCAAATATCTGTGTGCTACATTAACCTTTTTTTATTCACATAGGGGAGAAAAGACTCAGGACATCGGAGGACACCAGGGACCCCCCACCTCCTAAAGAAGGGGAAATACCAACACCACAACCAGAGGA
This sequence comes from Lithobates septentrionalis, assembly GCA_037952835.1. NCBI lineage: Eukaryota > Metazoa > Chordata > Amphibia > Anura > Ranidae > Lithobates > Lithobates septentrionalis. Next base: position 5,553,181 of record JBBDGP010000366.1, on the reverse strand, counting down.
TGTGGAGGAAGGAGAGGTCTATGAAGTGGGCGAAAGAGTGACCACAACAGGTGAGTGTCTGAGACCACAGCTTCAGGTAATAGATGTATGCCTGCATATTTATAGTACATGGTGTGTTTTTTTATTTTAGGTGATGTGGATGTTGTGGAAGAAGAAACGCATTTCACAAGTGCAAGTGCCCACGTCCTCATCGGGGAGATCATGGTGTGCAATCGGAATTTACAGAAGATCAAGGAAGACATCAATGATGTGGAAAAAAGACTCAAAAACATCATTGATGTTTTAGGCAGAATCTAAAACACACCTAAATTCTTCCATTCGTTTATATTATAAAAGATTTTGAATCTTTTTTGAAGTATATTGAAAGCCAGATTTTGAAGATGCACACAATGTGTCAACATGTGCTATCTGCCATCACGGGATATCAATGTACGTGTTTTGTGGGTGCAACTGCTTCCTTGCAACTCAAGTAGCTGAGAGGAAGGGGTTGCACCCCCGAAACACGTCCATTGATCCCCCATGATGGGAGCTAGCACATGTTGACATTAGGCATGGGATCAGGAGGGAAATCCCCATTTTGACGCTCAATTTGTGGGCATCTTCCAAATTTGGCTTTCACAGGGGTGACATCACCCCATCTGATGAAGGCAATATCAACACAGTTTGGACATACTAATGTCTGATATTGCCTTCAAATTATCTTCAAATGTTGAACTTTGTAAGTTCCTGAGTTGTGTATTGTTTTATGGTTTTAAACATGCCTGTTTAACACAAAAAAGCTATTTGTACTGTCAAAACCAAAAATGTTATTACAAAAATACGTTGGTTTGTTCAAAAACCCTTTTCTAACGCACATGTGAATGTGCACAGAGTAGAAAGTTTTCTACTCAACAATGTGTGGCTTCTTATTTTAATGCTCAATAGCATTTTTTGGACTAAGTTGGTGTTTACAGTGGCAATGGGGGTTATTTACTAAAGGCAAATCCACTTTGCACTACAAGTGCACTTTCAGTGCAGTTTCAAGTGTACTTTTGCAGTGTACTTGGAGTGCAAAGTGGATTTTCCTTTAGTAAATAACTCCCACAGTGCTTTATAATTTGCAACAATCGGGCCATTTTCGTGACTCCCAAAAAATAATTCATGGTGCTGAAAATGATGAATATTTTTTATCAGTAATGCATTACATAAATTAACAACAAAAGCAAGGTGTGTGTGTAGCAGACCCATAACATAATAGTTCACTGAAGAAGAGATTGTTACCTCATGTATCAAATAAATTACATTTGCACTATTGAAGAAAATGGCCAAAAAGAAACGCCCATTGGATAACCTAGGAGACAGCTAAAAGAAACACAAGCAGTAAATCAAATTAAATCTTATTTCAGTTTAACTAAAAAATTTATTTTTAAAATGTTTTTTAAACATTTTCTGGCATATCAATGGCCCCCCTACCCCAAAGAACTCAACATACTTCTGTCTTACTTTGCGGGCGCAAGCCAGGGTGGCCAGCATCAAGCGACGTCAGGGTTTCTTCTTGAAGTCTGGCCTCAGGCCCAACTGAGGTCACATAGTTCATTGAATTTCTCCTTAAATAGTTGTGAAGAATGCAGCATGCAAGGATTATATGGTTACGTTTATATTCTGCCATGTTGATTGCTGTAAGGAATAGGCGGAACCGGCTGGCCATTATCCAAAAAAACATTCTCCACCACTCTTCTGGTTCTGGCCAGCCGGTAGTTAAAAACCCTCTGGCCCAGGGTGAGGATCCTCATGGCTTCAAAACGGTCGGCTGGTCAGAACAAACTAACAGAAAGCACTGAAAAACAGAAAGGCCTGAGAAGAGCGAACTGAAAATCAGAAATGAGCGGACAAGAACGCACTGAAAATCAAATACATACTATAAAATACGCACTGAAAAAGAAATGCGAACTGACTACACGCACTGAAAACCAGACACGAACCCACAAGCACAAACTGAAGAGTGGTAACGATCTGAAAAGCACGAGGCTGAAAAGCGCGAATCGTCTCTCACCAAACTTCTTCTAACACGAGATTAGCAGAAGGAGCCCAAAGGGTGGCGCACTTGGTATTGAACTACCCTTTTATAGTGCCATAGTACGTGTTGTACTTCACTGCGTTCTTGACGTTTGGAATTTCCGACAACATTTGTGTGACCGTGTGTATGGAAGACAAGTTTGAGCCAATATCCGTTAGAAAAAAAACATGGATTTTGTTGTCAGAATGTGCGATCGTGTGTACACGGCATTACAGTGCATAACATACATAAACATAATTGTACAGTCTAAAATATACTTTTGTCTTGAATTCCTCCTAAAGAAAATAGCAGTGCACTTCCTAGTATGTAAGGGTGCCTATGCTTTCCTGTGCCTACAGCCTCATAGCTACTATATAGCTGCTATTTAGGAGGCACTGCCATCTGAGACTGTCAGTCTCATGAGGTTTGGAGTAAAAGTTGGTGATGTCTTTACTGTGCTGCTGTGCTTGCTGGAGAGGAACCTCTGCACTGTATACATCTCCCTTTGTGGATCTGTGTTTCCTACATCTATCCTACTGCTTCTTAGGGTTGCCACCTGTCTGGGATACACCCGGACAGTCCGGGTTTTGAATTATGTTAGGGTTTCGGGCGGACTGAAACCCGGACACATTATTCAGACCAGGCTGTGGCTCCCCAAGTAACCAAGATAGTCACACACAAATCTGTTGCCTTCCGAGAGCTGTGGGCAGCTGTCTGGGGGCAGGTTTGGCATCAATGGGGGGCAGGGCAATGATGTCAGCAAGAGCAATTTGGCCACGCCCGCTGTTCGCTGTGGCGCGCTATGCACACTGCATTTCTACTCTCCTTAGGGGCACCCGAAGTTGTCCCAGACCGCTAAATTGTTCGGGTTTGGCTTGAAGAAAAGGTGGCAACACTACTGCTTCTTGAATTTCCTCCCTCCAGTTATCAGATTAGTTGTCAAAGGACTAGCTTTGACAAAAGGAAAAAAACCCTGCCTCTACTGAATGACCCCTTCCACACTCCTAAGTCTGTAGTTTCACTTCAGCCACTCACAACAGATTTTTTCAGAAGACTGCAGCATGTCCCAGACTCAGGCCCTTTGCGTACTGATGTAATGATACACCTTTGCCTTTCTGTCTAGGACTTGCACATAAATGCTTCATGATAAATACAGTCCAAGCCTCAAGGCACTTTTAAATATGCCAGCAGTTAAAAGTGATCAATAAATATATACTAAATTTATGTTTGTAATTATAATAAAGCATTTATGAGTGCCATTAAATGTGTTCCTTGACCTATATCTTTCTATTACTCTCCCCTTCTTCATGTGATTGATGTGATAAAAAAAATCCAGCCAAGATTCAAGCAATTAATGGCCAGGCAGAATATACCAAGTTGATCGATCGATCATCTTGGGTACCATCAGCCTGCTGGATTCACTTGCGAGTATCGCAAGCGGCTGCTATAGCCGCTAGCAATAACCACTGTCTTCTCCCGGCGGGGAAGGCTTCCCTTGCCCGCCCCGGCCCCCCCATTGGGAGAAGACAATTGCTCAGTAGGAGGGATTCCCCTGTCAACACTGTCTGTGTTAATAGGGGAATGCTGCAAATGTCTTTCCTGCAACCTTAGCTCCTTCTTTGGGTGTCCACGTCATGCAGGCAGTGACACCTCCAATTGGATGTCCGCCAGTGTGTTCCTCTCAGGAGAGAGAAGTGGACTGATGTCATTATAGGAGAAAGGTACATGACCGGTGGATTTTGGGGTGCCATGGCAGCACTTGTTTTGCGGTCCCCTGCACCAGAACTGGCAGCGGCAAGGGACCTGGATGGGGTTTTCTTTTTTGGTTTCACAAGGTAAGGGGGGACATATACCGTGTGTACATGTGTGTATGAATATGAAATACTCTGCGTTGTCTGCACAAGGAGACCTTACTTACCAAAAAAACTATTTAGGTTTCTGCATGCTTCCTCAGAAATAAGCATAGTTTAATTACTACAAAACAGAGCCAAAATACAGAGCCATATTAGATAAAAATCAGCAACAATCATAAAATCCAACGGCTCTTGAAATGAATGTTTTGCTACAGGCTCGCATGTGGGATTTGAAGCACACACATCTTTACCAGCTGGCTTAACTCACAGTAATTCAGCAAGACATTAGTGTATACGGTGTTACAGCTTACACTAATTCTATCAATTGTATACGTGTTTTTGGTCCTTGTCCTTCTTTTCACTGTTCCGTTTGCCCAGCTGGGACGCCCACCTTTGTTAAATTATTTAGCACAGTTATTGTCAGCATGTGGGCGGTGTGGAGATCAATGCAAGCCTGCGATGCTAGGCGCTGTTGGAGAGAGATGACATCCAGGACACAGCCATGTGACAGCACAGTGTGTGCTGCCAATAATGACATTATTCCAGTGATAATCCAAAGCGGGGTGACCAGCAGCACTAAGATCAATGGGACTGTGGCAGCAGCATCATTGCCATGAGACACAGAGGAGAGTAACTAAAAATGTGTGATAAAAAGGACACTGACATGAATTTTATGAAGAAGACAACAGTGATCAATAGTAAAAGGATAGAGATAATGCAATGAACAAAGCCACAATCTACAGGTAATGAAATATGCACCGCAGCAGAGGGGACTGAAATCCCAGACCAATAGCTGCTTAACTAACTATATATCTCCTTGGCAAGAGATCTTTTATATGGTTAGAGATGTACAGTAAACAATGCAGGAAGAGCGTTATGTAACTGCATTGCATGAGTCGGGAAAAGTACACATACACAAGCACCTCTGTTAATTAGGGAAGATGAAACCTTTAGAAGAAGTGCATGATGGTTGAGATTCTCATAAACAGGAAATCTCAGCTCCTGCTCATCATATTACTATCAATACAGCACCAATAGAAATTATGTGAAAACTTCCAATTCATGTAAAAAGTATTTTTTAATGTTAATTTTTTGTTACTGGTACACAGTACAGATTAATGAAATAGAAAAGTATATTCACAGATTCACTTAGCTTCCAAATGCCCCTTTGAAGGCAACACCTTTCTATTTCTATTATACTCAAATGCTTTTTAACCTATTTTCTTCACAAGTGTCACTGTTTTAGTTTTCACAAATAAAAATGTATTTGTAAAAATTAAAAAAAGATATGTACAATCGATAAACTACTTACCTATTAAAAGTGTTTATAACGTCTATTGCACCCTGTAAATGGCAACACTGAAAGTGTAAATATAGTAGAAAACACCTGTAGTTATTCCCCGAGGTGGTGAGCGGTCAGTGCACTGGCTTGTAGTGTTTTCCTAGCACGCAAGCAAACATATAGATAAAAGAAATCTGGCAGCTCGATCTTCCTCAATGAATACATTTATTAATCCAGGTGTGGTACAAAATAATACAAGGTTTACGCATTTTGGTGTGTAGCCTTAATCATAGCCTACACTGAAAGCTTTGGATAGCAACCTTTAAAATATTTTCTTTTTTCTTTCTCCACAATCAAAATAAAATGTGATTACTCTAAACATAAACTGTTTTTAAAAGCAACAACATTTTAAAAGGAAAATATCACAAGAGACATAAGGGGACTGCCTTTGCTGAAATCCTTCTGAAAATTATACCTATAACTATAAGAAAAATAATAACCATAAAATGCTGTACGTTGTAGAGCGAGGCATTTGTGCTGAGTGGTAGTAATACTTTTGTGAAAATCATCCTGCTTGTGTTTGAAAATGCAGCAAACAAATAATAATAAATAATAAGACACAGCCACAATTGAAGCCAAACCTTTCCGACAATATTAAATACTAGCAATCCAATAGTAAAAAAGAGAGGTAGGTCTTTTTTTAACTAGACAATGATCACTTAGGCAAGCCATAGTTTGCTTGAGTTTCTTTCCTTCTACTTCAGGTGGAAGGAAAGAAAATCACTTGATTCCCCCATCAACACATTCAGTGTTGATGGGGAAATGTCTCCCACAGTACCATTGTATTCTGGCAGTGGAGGGGTTGGGGAGCCTTCCTGGCTGGCAGAATACAATGGTTACTGCTAGCAGCTATAGCCATTGGCAGTAATTGTCTAAAGAAAAGCCTGACAGGCTGGTTGTACCCAAGTCAATCAATGGATCGACTTGGGTACAATCCACCTGCCCATACATGGATCAAAATTAGTCCGGTCCCTGCTGAACTGGCCAAATTTGGATCCATGTATGGCTGACCTAAGGCTCCTATTTATTATGGACAGCAGACACTGTTATCAACTGGAAACTGCAATTTTACCCTATAATGTATATTTTTTGTGTCCTAATTAAAGTCTAACTCCAGGTTTTATTTGCTTTAAAGTGGTTGTAAACCCTTACAGACCACTTTTCACTACAGGTAAGCCTATAATAAGGCTTACCTGTAGCTACCGTGGATATCTCCTAAACCTCCACGGTATCAGCATGTGTCGACATCATTGGCACATGCGCACTGCAGCAACGTCTCATTTGTGCCGTTGCTTCAGCTGATGTGCCGTTACTGGAGGCTCCCGCGCACACATGCGGAAGTGACATCATCGCAGCTCCAGCCAATCACTGCGCCGAAGCCCGTGATACCTGGAAATAACTCCGGGAGACATGTTGCCGGGCAGAGCAATGTGCCGAAACTGCTGCGGGGGCTTCGATCTAAGGTAAGTATTTCATAATGAGCTAATATGCTATGCATTTTTTTATCATTTTTTTTTTTCGTGGGTTTACAACCATTTTAAATAGTTCATTTGAAGTGAACTGCCCCAAATTAATGTGTATTTGCTCTGCCATATATCGGGTGTGCTAGAGAAATATGTTTCTGTGTTATGAAGATCTGATAGCCTGGCTAATTATTGGACCTAGGAAACTTACTAATACATGCTGGGAGAACTAATAAATATCTAAGCTACTTTCTGTTCACTCTCTTCCCTCCCGGGCTTTTGAGGATGTAAGCCCAAAAAGCCAATCCCATGTTTTCGGCCTTGGCAGATGGAAGGATGCAGGAATCTTCTAACCTTGGAGGAACCACTGAAGATTTTGGCTGCTGAAAGAAAAAAGTCTAAGGCCTAGGGGAAGCAAAGCTGCAATGGCCCTCTAAATATAGACATGTGTTGAGATATGGATGAGTGGAAAATTATACACAGGATCTTTTTCATGCTATCCTTCCTTGGAAGTGAAGATTGAGATACCATTTAAACCACAATCACCACCAGGAAGCCCAACCTCTGCAAGAATAAAAAAAATATACCAATAAAAGAAGCGCCAAACCAAATAATAACAGAGTCCAAATTGGTTTATTAAGTTGCACTATAAGACGTCCGATGGGATTTGGGGGCCATGAAACACTTCCCCTTCATTAGGGCTTCAGTTAAAGTCAGAGGCTTGAATGGACTTAAAATAGAGCTTGCATGTGTATATTTATGTAAGGACATTGCTTGCTGGACCAGGAGAGTTACTAGTCCACAGCATCTGGATAAACAGCAGTAAAAATAAAGGAACTCTGTAAAAGTCCATGCAACACAGTCTAGTTTTTTGAAGGAAACATTGGGAGACCTTAGAGAGAAATATCTAGAAGAGATCATGGTGTAGTCTAGAGTTTGAAATCCAGAGTACTTAGAAATAATCTGATCTACACCTCACACTCCTTTCCATATTGCCATGTGCAAAAAAACCTTTTTCTATTTTAAAAATCTAGTACAGTGAATAGCACCAATTATTTCTAAACATCAAGAGAAAAGAACCACATCTGAAATTAATGTTTCTGGGACTTTACTGTAAGCAAATGGACTTAGAGCAGTAGCTGTTGTTAAGTCGCAGATCAATATGAATAAAATCAATAAAACTATGTAAATACAGTTACCAATAGCACAATAAACATATAAGAAAGCAAAGCTGCTCAAATCACCATTGTGCAATAATTAATAATGTTTTCATTCATAGAATAAAAATTTACTCCGTGCTGTAATTATTTATTTATTCGTTCATAAAATAAAAATGCACTCACCCCCAACTTTCTGTGTGTAAGTTACATCAAAGGCTTGCAGAGTGTAAATTTGAACTCCACCAGAGTTTCATCCACTGCTGTGACCAGTGGCTGGGCTGTGATTGTTGGTATTCTATAAACCACCATTGGTGCCTCTGATAAAAAAGACAGTATCTGATCCTGCCCACTTACACCTGCAGTGCATTCTTGGTTACTAACAACTACAGTCCAGCCACTGGCCATCAAGCCATAATGCAACAGTAGGGGATGGAAACTCTGAAAGCATTCATCTCTTTACTCTGCAAGTCTTTGATGTGTCTCATACACTAAAAATTTGTGAGTTTTCTTAGCTCTATGAATCATTTGTAGCATCCTCTAGTGTGTGCTAGGAGTAGAAGTAGAATAGGCAAACCATATCCTGACTCATGCTGTAAATTTGTGAGTCTATAATTGGGTCAGGGTTATTGGAGTTCAGGGCTGGATGACTCATCTCGGTAGCTCTCTGATGCCTCCCCCTTTTTCCAGAGTGTTGGAAAACATTCTGGAAGATAGTGGGTGGAGACTAGGAGTGGCTGGTCAGCATATTTGGAGGTCCCTGGCCAATCTCGGGAGTGGGCCTGGCAGGGAGTATTTAAATATTGATTCATGCCAGCAGGGGCAGTCGGATGGAAGATGGAGATGCAGTGTTGAGGAGGCTGTCAGTGGCCGTAGAAGCGAACCCCCTAGTCTGGGGGGTGTCCTGCCTTGGGCCGGGCTTGGGGGCTGGAAGGATCCTGCCAAAGATACGAGGGAGGAAGCTCTCCTGGAAGCAGGGGAGCAAAGAAAGGACAGTGTAAGTAGTGCAACACTGGTGGGAATTAACAAAGTGGACTTAAGTCCCTGTGAGGTCTACAGAGGGTCAGCTGGGTGGGTTGGAGAAGAGTCAGTTAGGCAGACTGGTGCAGAGAGGCAGCTAGGAGGGCTGGTAAAGAGGCATTTGCAGCCAGGTGGGCTGGCATTTCTTGAAGAGGTGGCTCAAGTTGTTAACCCCCTAATAACACAAAAAAAGAAAGAAAAAAGCTAAGACCACAAAGGGGGGGGGGTTGAAACAGGAAGGCGGAGTTATGTGCATTGCTAAACTATGACTGTGCTGTGTGAAACAAGTGCCGTCATTCATAGCAACAAGTGGGAGCTGATGCTGAGCCAGTACTGCACTGTATGCCAAGCGTGGCTGGGCCGGCTACTTGTGTCCTTGTCAAGACCTGCTTGATCAGTGAGAGCTGTTATCTGTGGCAACCACTGCAGGCAATCACATTCATGGATTACAAAGTGACCAGCGGATTTCTTACAGCTGGGGAAAGTGACTGTGTGCTGCAAGAGCCTGCTAAGAACAGTAAAATCTACACGGAAATGTCTGCTGTCTGCTCCTCTGCACGAGGAGAGAGAGAGGAGCAAGATGGCGGATGGTGTTCGAGTGTACCCGGGACCAGCTTGGCTGCCTGAGTTGCTGGAGAAGCCGCTGGTGGACCCCAGTGTGTGGCTGGAGCCTTGGGGGGGGATTTGCGCTCGGATGGATCGAGGGAATGGAGAGGCTGTGCCTGTCGACACCTACTACTGTGGTCAGTGCCTGCAGTAAGGTTTCTGAACAGTCACAGAGGTCCCAGAAGGCTGGAATGGGCCAAAGAGCAACTGCAAAAGGTGGGGTTGAGTCTAGGGATGGAGACGCCCACATGAAGATGAGTGACATCTGTGGGGAAGACTGGAAGTCCACCTTGCCTCGCAGCTCGGCCAAAGAACTCGTACCTGTCAGTGCTGCCCAGAAGGAGTCAGAAGATGTTTCCAGAAGGCCAACTGTGCCTGTTCACCCTGTCAGCCCCACCTGGAAGGAGCTAGGGCAGGAAGACAGCTTATCTTCAGGTGAGCAAGAGGGGAGCAACAGTGGTTGGGCAATAGACTGGGGGTCACCCAGACTGCAGGCAGAATTTGAGGCCCATAGATGTTGAATGGGAGGAGTGGACATCTCATAGTGGCTTGGAGGAGGAATGGGAGTTGGGAGAATCCCAGGAAGATGTGGAGGTGCTTTCCGAGGTGGCAGAGGTGCGAGAATCAGCTGAAAGGGTCGAAGTATCCTTGCAGACCACTGTTTGTGTCTGGCGGCAGTTCCAGAACATACCATCCAAAACCAAGACCAGACATACAGGCAATGGGTAGTAAGGTCGGACATGTCTGTGTCCTCCCTGGGAAAGGCAAGCTGCCCAACCACCTCAATATTGGGCACTTTCACCCCCTTCCTTCCCAAACCAATTTTCAGCTTTCAGTGCTCTTGTAATTTCAATGACAATTACTCAGTCATGCTACACTGTACCCAAATGAAATTTGTATCATTTTGTTCACACAAATAGAGATTTCTTTTGGTGGTATATAATCACCACTGGGCTTTTTATTTTTTGCGATATAAGCGAAAATTATGAAAAACAACAATATTTTCTACTTTCTGTTTTAAAAGAAATCCAATCAAATCAAATTTCAGCATAAATTTAGGGCAGAATGTATTCTGCTACATGTCTTTGGTAGAAAAAATCCCGATAAGTGTATGATAATTGATTTGCGTGAAAGTTATAGAGTCCACAAGCTAGGCTACACACAGTTATGCTCATAAGTTTACATACCCTGGCAGAATTTATGATTTCTTGGCCATTTTTCAGAGAATATGAATGATAACGCGAAAACTTTTGTTTCACTCATGGTTAGTGTTTTGCTGAAGCCACTTATTATCAATCAACTGTGTTTACTCTTTTTAAATCATAATCACAACAGAAACTACCCAAATAATCCAAAAGTTTACATACCCCAGTTCTTATTACCTTGTATTGCCCCATTTGACATCAATCACAGCTTGAAGTCTTTTGTATTATTTGTGGATGAGGCTCTTTATCTTCTCAGATGGTAAAGCTGCCCATTCCTCTTGGCAATAAGCCTCCAGTTCCTGTAAATTCTTGGGCTGTCTTGCATGAACTGCACGTTTGAGATTTTCCCAGGGTGGCTCAATGATATTGAGGTCAGGAGACTGAGATGGCTACTCCAGAACCTTCACTTTATTCTGCTGTAACCAATGACAGGTCGACTTGGCCTTGTGTTTTGGATCATTGTCATGTTGGAATGTCCAAGTACGTCCCATGTGCAGCTTCCTGGCTGATGAATGCAAATGTTCCTCCAGTATTTTTTGATAACATACTGCATTCATCTTGCCATCAATTTTGTCCAAATTTCTTGTGCCTTTGTAGCTCACACATCCCTAAATCATCAGCGATCCACCTCTGTGTTTCACAGTAGGAATGGTCTATCTTTCATCATAGGCCTTGTTGACTCCTCTCTAAATGAAGCATTTATGGTTGTGGCCAAAAAGCTTCATTTTGGTCTCATCATTCCAAATTACTTTGTGGCAGAAGGTTTGAGCTAGTCTCTGTGCTGTTTGGCATATTGTAAGTGGGATACTTTGTGGGATTTGCATAGTAATGGCATTCTTCTTGTGACTCGACCATGCAGCCCATCTTTCTTCAAGGGCCTCCTTATTGTACATCTTGAAACAGCCACACCACATTTTTCAGAGAGTCCTGTATTTCACCTGAAGTTATTTGTGGGTTTTTCTTTGCATCCCGAACAATTTTCCTGGTAGTTGTGGCTGAAATTTGAGTTGGTATACCTGACCGGGGTTTGGTTCCAACAGAACCCCTCATTTTCCACTTCTTGATTAGAGTTTGAACACTGCTGATTGGCATTCTCAATTCCTTGGATATCTTTTTATTTTCCTTTCTTGTTTTATACAGTTCAACTACCTATTTCCGTAGATCCTTTGACAATTCTTTTGCTTTCCTCATGAATTCAGAAACGTCAGTGTAGCACTGGATGTGAGATGCAAGGATCTCTCAGGAGTCCAGAAACTCATTGACCTTTCATACACACACACTAATTACAAGCAAACAGACCACAGGTGAGGATGGTTACCTTTAATAGCCATTCAAACCCCTTTGTGTCAACTTGTGTGCATGTTATCAGGCCAAAATCACCAGGGTATGTAAACATTTGATCAGGGTTATTTGGGTAGTTTCTGTTGTGATTAAAGGAGTAAACACAGTTGATTGATAATAAATGGCTTCAGCCAAACACTAACCATGAGTGAAAGAAAACTTTTTGTGTTATGATTCATATTCTCTGAAAAATGGCCAAGAAATCATAAATTCTGTCAGGGTATGTAAACTTATGAGCACAACTGTATTAGTGAAAATTGATCAATCCTGATGCACTGACGGCCTATCTCAGTTCTAGAGGCCCTAAAATGTCAGGACCGTACAGATACCCTCCAAATGACCCCTTTTTATAAAGATGACAGTCCAAGGTATTTAGTAAGAGGCATACTGAGTTTTTTGGCGTTACAATTTTTTTGCCCACAATAGTTTGGAAAATGAAGAATTTTTATTTTTTTCCACAAAATTGTCATATTAACAAGTTATTTCTTACACATGGCATAGATAAACTTGCAATTACACCCCATAATATATTCTGCTATTCCTCCTGAGTATGGCGATACCACATGTGTGGGACGTTTCCACAGCCTGGCCACATAGAGAGGCCCAACATGCAGGGAGCGCTGTCAGGCATTCTAGGAGCATAAATTTCACATTTAGTTTCCTGATTACCTATTACATTTTTGAAGGCCCTGGAGCACCAAAACTATGAAATTACACACAAAATGACCCAATTTTGGAAAGAAAACCCCATAATGTATATTCTATGAGGCATAATGAGTCTTTTGAACATGTCATTTTTTTTCCACAAGTTTTTGGAAAATGTGGAAAGAAAGTGAAAACTTATTTTTTTCTACACAAAATTGTCAATTTATAAGATATTTCTAACACATAGCATGTACATAGCAAAAATTACACCCCAAAATACATTCTGCTACTCCTCCTGAGTATAGTGATACCACATGTGTGAGACTTTTATACAGCCTGGCTACATATAGAGGCCGAACATGGAGGGAGCATCATCAGGTGTTCTAAAGGTATAAACAGATGTGTGCCAGATGATCATGGACAGATGTGCGACAGATGATCATGGACAGATATGCGTCAGATGATCACAGACAGATTTTGCGCCAGACTTGCTCAGATGATCATGGACAGATGTGCGCCAGATGAGCACGGACAAATATGAGCCAGATGATCACAGACAGATGTTCAGTGTGGCAGATGTCCAGTGGGACAGATGTTTACTGGGACAGATGTGGGACAGATGTTTACTGTGACAGATGTGGGTCAGATGTTTACTGGGACAGATGTGGGACAGATGTTTATTGGGACAGATGTGGGACAGGTGTTTACTGGGACAGATGTGGGACAGGTGTTTACTGGGACAGATGTGGGACAGGTGTTTACTGGGACAGATGTGGGACATGTGTTTATTGGGACAGGTGTTGGACATGTGTTTACTTGGACAGGTGTTGGTGTTTTCATTGTGTTGGGGACACTGTTTGGGGACACTAGCTGGGTGATCAGTGTGTAAAAAGCTGTAAAAAAACAGCTCATACACACTGATCCCAGCTTTCAGATCCACTCTCCTTCTCCTCACTGACTCTGTGTGAGGAGAAGCAGAGCCAATTGCTTGACAACGGCTCTCTGCTTACATTACATGTCAGCTGTGATTGGACACAGTCTTCATGTGATCAGGAGGGCCAATCACAGAGCCCCCCTTCCGTACATGTTGTCTTGTCTCTGGGGGACACAGGTACATCAGGATTGTGCCGCTGTGAGGGCTTGCGGCGCACGATCCCGCTATTTGTGATGTCTCCCCCGGCTATTTACATCACGCGATGGCTGTGATTGGACACAGCCATAATGTGATCAGAAGGGCAAACCACAGAGCCCTCCTGCTGATCTGAGATGCGGCGTGTCTAGGGGACACCTGCGCATCAGGATTGCATGGCTGCAGGGGCATGCGGCCACGCGATCCCTCTCCTTCTGAAGGACATTCAGGAATGTCCACTCCAAAGGAGGAAGCGCCCACCCAGCCATTTATGTGCAGTGGCCTGGGTGGGAAGTGGTTAAAGTGGATGTAAACCCTCACATATACCCAGTGAAGTGAACTTCACTTGTTCTCGTGTTCTCTTCCTGTTCAGCACTGGGAGTGAAGTCTTGGCATGCAATGTGTGACAGCTGAATGGAGGAAAGGTACACCCCCCCACTCCACATAGGCAAAAGGAAGGAAGGAATGTGGAGAGCTATGCTGTGAATAGACCAGCTCTCTGCTAATCTATTTATAGCACCCACCCCAAAACAAATTTCAAACTGGTTTTATCTCGGTTGTTAGAAATGATCATGCTGATAACAGAAGAACGGAGCAGCAGAAAGATATATGTGCTTAGGTAAAATTTAATGAATCAGGTTTACATCCATTTTAAGTCTTCTTAAGTCTGAGTTGGTGTCCTGTCTCGGGCCGGGGCTTGGGTGCTGGAAGGATCCTGCCAAAGACACAAGGGAGGAAGCTTACCTGGAGGCACAGGAGCAAAGAGAGGACAGTATGAGTAGTTCAACACTGGTGGGAATTAACAAAGGGGGGAGACTGCCACATGTAGCCATTCTCCCTTGAAGAAAGCGGTGGGCTTCTTTTACTTTTTTCCCTGGGAGATTTCCAGAGAGTCAGCCAGGTGGGCTGGAGAAGAATCAGTCAAGCAGACTGGGGCAGAAAGGCAACCAGGAGGGCTGGTAAAGAGGCAGTTGCAGCCAGGTGGGATGGCATTAGGAGTTGGTATTCGTGAGGAGGACTTATGGCTGGCTACCTATCCATCTACCAAGTCGCCCCCTGAACCTCTCTATATTCCATCGGTCCGTCAACTAACTTTAGAGCCTGACTATTGCAGCCTCCGCAGCGGGTGCATCTCATGTAACATCAGCGAGGACTTAAACCTGCCTGAACAGCTGACTAAGGCAAGCATCAGGAACGTAGGAAGCCGCTCTGCGTCCAGTGAGCGGGATCCCGTCCTGCAGTATCGGTGACAGTGATCTATGGATCGTGATGATCTCCTCTGGATGCCGGTAATTGTAGGTCTCCCTTTGCTACCTGACATGATGTGCTGACTAGTGCACCGCTTTGGCTAATGGTAAAGTCAGCTTTACTTTACATGCATCGCTTAAATGTTACGTTCCACCTGCTGTATTACCCCACTACTGGTGACTTTTAAATAGACTGTGGCTAATGGTAAAGTCAGCTTTACTTTATATGCATCGCTTAAATGTTACGTTCCACCTGATGTATTACCCCACTACTGGTGACTGTTAAATAGACTGTGTATACATCCTAATATTGAAGCTGCAACTGTCACAAGTTAGTGCTACGGATATTATACGGAAGTTCCTCACCACACCTGCACTTTACACTATCTCCAATTCCTATTTTGGTTTAAACTACCGATGATCAAGTGTGTCTATCATCATAAGACTATATCAGTCACTCCTATTGACAAATCTTCCTTGATCACCTGGCGCCTATATCCACAATCTCTATCGATCTTGTGATCGATTGAAATCTATTGGTGTATGTGTGTGTGAGAATGAGAGATGTGTGAGGTGAATTTAGAATATGATGGCCACCCATGCCTTCTCTAGACCTTAGGTCTTTTAACATGTACTGGGAATAGGGTTGTATTTTGTTAATTGTTTGTATTTAGAATAATATATTTTTGGATAGTCTCAAATAAAGATTAATACCTTAATCACCCGTTTGTTCTCATAGAAGAGTTGATTTGTGACTGTCACATATTTGTCTCTTGAGATTTATATTTAACTCAGAGGACAACCAAATCCTGGTATCTCCGATATCCTATTCACTATCCGGGATACCGGATTTAGATGGTGCAACCGGTTAAATCCCCAAAAAGGGTAAGGCCAATTTAGGGCCAATATTTCCCATAGAGGGAATACCGGATAGGTATTTAGGAGTAGTTGAGAATTCCCCCCTTTTTTTACCCCTCCTTGGTTTTCTTTTTGACCAGGTGGGATGGCATTGCCTGAAGAGGTAGGACTGGGATCAGTGGCAACAAAAGAAGCAGAGGGAGAGTCTACACACTGTTTAATTTACCATGTGCTATCCTAAAGGACTGTGAGTTCCTACCCATAATCGGCTGCTTATGAGGAGTATGTCAGTTCCATCAGGGTGAACCAGTGGAAGTGTGTGCAGGAGGAAAGCTGAGGAGGAGGCTGTATATATCTGTATGTACAAAGTTTTCCCTGAAGTTTTGCAGAAATCAAGTGGGTATCCCATAACCCTCCTATCCCCATCCAAGTTGGTAACCCCCTAATAAAACACAAAAATAGCAAAGCTACAGACTGTTCTCTGACTCTGCGTGTCTGTAGACATTTGGTGTGCCTGGCTGTGCAGGAGTGGGGGATCCTTGTTCATCTGTAGCTCCAACGTGGAGTGTGCTACACAATGAATAAACAAAGACTGCGCTATAGTGGTTTACTTTGTTTCACTCTCTTTTATGAAAATATTACCATAACTGTCTGGCTGTCACTGGAATCAGTATTTTCTGAGACCCTCACCCATCACATGCCACTAGTGCGATTAGAGTAAAGTCAGGATCCCTTATTAGCATCTTAATCCCAGAAAAGCCATGAAAACAGACAATAAGCACGAAAGTCGGACTGAAAGAGGTCAGCAATTTTGAGCCTTGTTTAAAGAAGAACTCTTGTTGAAACCATATCTTCTTTAGTTGGTGCTGGCAAAGCAGCTTAGATTTAAAAATTGAACTTGTTAAAAAACTTCCTCTCCATTTTGAGGCACACAGAGATACACTTTGGCCAGGATGAAGGCATTACTTATGTGGGAGAAGACTAGTTTAGCAACATAGAGGAGTAGAGGATTGGGTAAGTAAATGTTATTTTCCATGCCCTTAGACCTACTGTTAATGAACAGCTTGCAGTATAGGCTTGTCCCACTGCAAAGCAGAATGCCCAGCTTTAATGCTACTCTTCTGTAATGCTACAGGTTAGTAAGAACCAGGATAATATTAATGTATGCTTCTCTGTCCATGCCTTTAAAAAAAAAGAGAGAATGGTAAAAGCTTTAATGGAAAAAAGGCAACCAAGAAAAATGGGCTCATGGAAGTGGATGTGTTATGAATGATGAAGATGATAAAGCCACTTTAATTGCTAGGATGGCACAGAGGTTATAAGATACTGCAGAATTTAGAGAGAAATATGTTCAGAAGTAGATAAATACGAGGACAGATATATAATATGTATTGTTTTTAGTGTATTGTCCTTGCATGACTTGCAGAGCAGCATTTATTTTCAGCTGTCTCTCCTTTGGATACTTTTTTCTTATTAAATGCTGTAGTCACTGTTTGTATTCCTGCTGTAACAGAGAAGATTTTCCATATCAGTAAAGAGGTTAATGACACATAAATTAACTTGTACGTTATTTCTCTGTTTGTGACCATATGGAGGGGGGAAACAGACCTTTTTCTAAGCCATCTGAGTCATTCATAAATAATGGAGCATTAGTAGAATCTAGCTAGAGTACCTTTAGTTAACAGGAGCATTACATGGGTGGTGATGACTACACCTTGGGCAATGGGCATATATTTTGCAGCCGTATATTGGTGAGCACCTTCAGCCATATTGCTACATTAATTTGGGATGATAATATATGTTCCTCTGATTTATTTTTACCACACCGTCGTATACATTTTGGACGCATTAATGTTACCCTCCCTTTCATTTCCTTACCACCATGAACACTTTATATCATGAAAAAGGCAAGGCTGACAATACATGATCCAGATTCATGATTCAGATCCAAAAATGCACTGTGCTGTAATGTCAAAGAGGAAGGTGGGAGCACATTATATTTCTGGCACATCAACAGTTATTTTTTTTGTACTTACAGCATGTTTAAAGGGATACAACTTTTTTTGGAAAGAGTCCCACTGCTCTTTTGTCCCATATGACCCGATGGCAAAATGTGGCAATGGCACAGTAGAGTAAGCGCACGAACTAGAGCGCGAAACGCGTCAGCTGTGTCTGTACCACCCGCCAGATTGTCCTGTTTTTTATGATCCAAGTTTTACAATAAAGAAGATGTTTTCAACTTTATCCGGTGTGCGGCACCCAGATTTTCCTGTTTCAAACCCTGCTTCAATGGCAAAATGTGACCGGAAGGAGAGTATTTTTTGTTTTTCTCCCAATGATGGCAAAGAATGGGTTTGGTTGTGTTATTCTGAGCTTCTCTCCTGGGGATAAATCACACTTGGTCTTTAGGGAATCAAAGGTATCAAGAGATTAACTGATATCTTAGTGTGGATCTTCATATCCACATCTAGTAAAGATTTGGGCCTATAAGGCTGTGGTCCTTGCCATCTTTTGGAATAACTGTAATGTGAACCCCTAACAAGTAGGGGGGTGTTGAGATTGTGTCTTTAGGTGGATCAAATGTGTCAGAAAATAAGGTGGTAGGATTTTTTTCAAAAGCTTTATAGCTATGCAGGTCTGTGCTTTCCCTCGGTCTAGGTGACAGAGAGCTTTTTGCACCACTTCTGATTGGTTGGGATTTCTAGGTCTTCTACCATGTCCTCTGGGAATTTTTTAGGGTTATACTTTGACAAAAAGGAGGCTATTTGAATTGAGATTGCTATTTTAGCTGCAAGATGTGATGAGGGAGATAAACTTGGCAGCATGGGGGGTAAGTTGTACATGGTTTTGCAATAATATGTTATAAATTGAGATACAATACCTTCAGATTTAGAAAATGAAATCCCTTGTACATCCTGTATGTAGTTAATCGTTTGTGCTGCAGTTTTGTTTTTAAGGGCTCACGCTAACATTTTGCTGCTTTTATTGTTGTAGTCATATTATTAATAGTTTGCTTCGTAAAGTATTGTAATTTTGCATTTATGTGCTCCAGGAGTTTCATATAGGCATGTGTTAATTGGTGCAAGTGGGATTCTAGGAGCGATTTTTATATAGGCTCTAGGTTTGCAATTTGGCAGGTGAATAATTCTGTGTTTTTTTGTGTGTCAGCTTTATTTGCATCTGGAGTTTTAGAAATTCGCCCCTAATTACATATTTGTGGTCTTTTCATAGGGTCATTGGTAAGGGGTTTGGTGCATTGTTAGTAGACATCTAATTTTGCTGGCTCCAGTGATCAGCACTGGATCACTGTTGGTTCAATGATGGTTCCACCCAGACTATGAATCCCAAAGTTTCATATAGGCATAAGGATAAAAGTTGCTTTTTAATAATTCAGAGGCTCCTGTAGGTTGGTGAGGAGAATCCAGTAGATGTGTCCAAACCGAAGACGAAAGGGACATTGAAAACTGTCCATAGTATTAAAATTCCATTGCATTTTCCCAAGTACAGGCATACCTCACTTTTAAGTACACAATGGGGCTTATTTACTAAAGCTGGAAAGTGCAAAATCAGGCTCACTTCTGCATAGAAACCAATGAGCTTCTAACCCCAGCTTGTTCAATTAAGCTTTGGTAATAAAACCTGGAAGCTCGTTGGTTTCTATGCAGAAGTGAGCCTGATTTTGCACTTTCCAGCTTTAGTAAATAAACCCCATTGTGTACTTAAAAGTGGGGTATGCCTTTATAAGTGATCGCTTTTCTGGTAAACACCTTTTAATTCAATGGAAACACATCTCCACATGAAAAGTAAGAGGGGGGGAGGATAAGGGTAGGGATATGGATGGGAGTGGTATAGGTGAAGGAGGGTTGAGAAGGGTAGGAGGTGGAAAGTAGGGAGATAGGGATGGGGCTGGTGCTAGAGAAAGAGTGGTAGGATGTGGGGGGTAGAAGATAGAGAGACTGAGTAAGGGAAGTGTGTATAGAACAGAGTTCTGAGGGGGAACTCAGAAGTATGGCGAGATCTAGAAGTGGGGACATAAGGCTTTCCCACATGCACATATATGTACTCAGTAGGTATCACCATCATTATCCATTAACCATTTATTATTTGAAGATTTGATTTGATTTATCCCTTTGAGAAGTATTTTTGTTCATGATATAATTTATAACAGATATACCCTTAATATTATATCTAGCATAGATCCATTTCCTTCCTCCATTTTCACCATTTTATTAACTCATTATAATTTATAATATTTGATTACCAATTGTTAATAATTTAATAATAATTTTCTTCATTTTTTTAGTTAATTAATTTATTCATACAAATGTATTAATTTTATATCTGAGGTATATTTATACATTTGTATTTATGTATTTAATCAATTAATTATTTGATCGATTTCTTTAAACGTCATAAAATTATCATCATCCACTATTAATCAGCAAGCTTTTTACTTATATTTACATTCACTTCGGTCTACAACTGTCTACCTCTTTAAATCTGTCTATTTGATTGACAGAAAGGCCAGCCCATCAGATCTCTCTGTTTCTATTTCCTCTGTATTTAAGACTGCCAGGTTTGCCAGCCAATCATGGTCTGATGAAGAAGCTGTAGCTTCAAAATGCATTACCATCCCTTGCCACTGTGAATAATCACATTTTCAGTTCCTGAGAAGTGACTACCAGCTGTTTTTCTTTTCCTGCTTCCTGGTTCCCAGCCTCCTCTGGATCCCTGTAAGATCACACCAGTGCCCCAGGCTGCAAAGGGAAAACAGGATGCCAAATAAGATGTTTATGAGACTCCAGGACTGGCAATTTTCACCACATACTGAACTCATCTAATTTAACCTGTGAGTTACTACTTGTTTTTATTAAATATATGATTTATACTGCACTCAGTCTGGCGCCCCTCTGTTCCCATTTCTACACAGAGCCCATCACTTCACTCTAAGGGAGCTGCCTCCAGGTGCTAAACATACAAGATCTTGGATCATTTATGGACATTATGCTTTAACAAATGTTTTAATATTATGTGTGCTTACTTACACACACATTTTATGTATACCTATATTCCAGTTGCTATATAATTTTATGTTATCACCATGTCTAGCGCCGCTGTTCACCGCTGTTTTTACATAAGGCTTTCCCACCTAGGGAGGAACTGTGTAAGCTAGATTCTAAGATCCTGCTGTATTGGAACAGTGTTCTGGTGTTAGTTTGGGATTAGCAAGGCACTCGGATGTACCCAGATGATAGCAGCTTGACAGTATATTGACTAATGTGGATAAACATGGGGGAAGGGGGCTATGAAAATCCTGTCTAAAAGGGTTGACAGACAGAGCCAAAGGTTAAGGTGCTATAATGATTCACTTATGTGTGGAGTTAGGGTTTTCAGTGTGTGTGTGTAGAGGGGGGAGAGATATATGTTACAGGAACAACAAAGGGTGTAGAGGTACATCATTACAAAGCTAAACTAATACAGTACCACCAGGGTCACAGAACCATAGCAGTAATCAAAGTGAAAGAATCAACACCCATGCCCCATGTTGAGGGCATGTGGCCTGGCATGGTTCAGGAGGGGGTGCTCTCTCGTCCCCCACCCCTTTCCTGACCTGCCAGGCTGCATGACCAAATAAGGGTCTGTTATAGACTTTGGGGGAGACCCCACACCGTTGTTTTTTTTTTTTGTTGTTTTTTTCAATAGCCAGGTACCGGCAATTGTAACTGCGAGTCATTTTAAGTGGGATTTAACTTGTGGTTTTTTTATCTTTCTTGGGAAATGTCATTTTTGCTGCAACATGTTATATATATGTGCTACAGATGCACCACTTTACAGCCAGACTAAGGCACTATATTTAATGGGATTTTTCATTTTTATTGTTGCACTTTAACCTCCCTGGCAGTTTTCCCGAGTGTGGCTCGGGGTTACATTTCAGTACCAATAGCAGTAACCCCCGAGCCACACTCGGGATTGCATTGCAGGATCCTGGTGCGGTCTACTTACCTTGTCCCCAGGATCCTTCGATGTCCCCCCGCTGTGTCTGCGGGCTGTGTCCTCCACCCGATGTCCTGTGTGCTGGGCTCCATTCCCTGCGAGCGTCATCACGCATGGTGGCGGAGCCTTGTGGGTAAATTGAGAAAAATAAAAAATCATAACACATACAGTACACTGTAATCTTACAGATTACAGTACTGTATGAAATTATTTCACATCCCTTTTGTCCCTAGTGGTTTGTCCAGTGCCCTGCATGCAGTTTTATATAATATATACTGTTCTTTCTGCCTGGAAACTGGAGATTGTCCATAGCAACCAAAAAGTCTCCTTTTACATCAAAAGTGGTTTTAGACCAGCTAGAAAACAGCGATAGTAAATTAGAACACTTGCAGAATTGAGCGATAGTGAATCGTGGGGAAATTAATTTTATTATTATTATATTATTATTTTTTATAATTATTTATATTTATTTTTTATATTATAATTTATGATTTTGTGTTTCAAACTCTATCATACCCAGGATATCTACTAGACTCTTGTTTGGACAGGTATAAGTGTGTTATTCTTAAGAATTACAGGCCTACAATATAAAACGCCAAATTTCTATGCAAAATAATTGTACCGCTTTGAGACGCAAAAATCTGACAAGTCTGCTGCAAGTTCTGGTTCAGTTATGTTGTGTAATAGTCATCCCACCTCAGGGGACACTGTCGCTGAATTTTCATCATTGCTCTCTGCTGTGTGTAAGGTTTTTCTTTAATTGGTGCTGGGGCATGGTGTGCAGAGAGGTGAGTGGTATCCATGAGATCTGATATGGAGTTCAGAGAGGTAGAAATCAAGGAGTGACTAACCCTAATATCCCATTGGTGGAGCACAATTTGAAATGTTTTATTTTTCCTTGTTTATTTGCTAGCAGCTCACCTTAAACAAGGACCACAACAGGTCTGGTGGCACTTTTAGGAGAGGAGAGGAATGTTATTTTCCATAAAGGATCCATATATTAAAGCCTTGTCAGACCAGCTGTGGATTTCGATGCAGGCGAGGAGGAGAGTGGAACGTGAACTGCCATTAAGGATTTTTATACCAAAGCACCACTAGACCTGTTGTGGTTTTTGTTTAAGGTGAGCTGCTAGGGCACACTTCAGGTGGATGCCTGGATGGTGGGAACAATTGTGTTCACAGCTTTCAAGAACTGTTTTTTGAGCATGTGATCTTCACATCTCATCACGTTTTGATGCACATGCACTTTATTATTTGGGACTTATTTTATTGTTTTTTATGTAAAATCAGATGAATACCTGCTTTTGATTCAAGCACTTTTATCACTGTTTCACATATTATTGTATTTTTGTGTTTTTTTTTTTTTAAATTAGGGATAGTCATTTATGCATATTTGTCTTTTTGCTGTTTAGCTTCTTGAATTAGTGCACTTTATCACTGTTTCATATAGTATCGCATATTATCGCATATTACTGCAATGTTTGTTTTGTGTGTTTTTTTTGTATCATTTTAATTGTTTTTTAAAATGTTCTTTTTCATATTATAAATGTTCCTTTTAATGTTTTGTTAAATGTTCACCCTAATAAAAAAAATAAAATAACTAAGATGTAATCTAGTGTTATGTATGGATTTTATTCAAATATTTTATTAAATATTTTTATAAAGATCAGTTTTGTCTTAATGCACTATTCAGTGAACTGAGGTACATTTTTTAGGGAAATGGTAAAATATAGGCCAAAAAAGCTGAACTAAAAATATTTCAATGAGAGCTGTTTTTTGTTTTTTTGTTTTCTTGTTCTACTTCAGCCACTTTGGCTTAGATTTTGCAATTTTTCTGACAATTCAGCTCTCTTCACTTATTAGTGAATAGACCCAATAAAAACGGACACTTGGACAAACAACAAGAAAAACGAATGCCAAAGATATTAGTGGAAGATTGAGAAATTAAATAAGATTGCTGCCACCTAAGTACCGGTGAATCACCAGCATAGGTGTGTGTAGCCTATTGCATTAGGGTGCGCACCCCAAAGATCAAACACACATGCGTGTGTGTGTATATGTGTGTGATATAAATTACATATACATATACAGACACACACACACACTCTTATGGTAGAGCCGGTACAGTGAAAGAGAAGTACGGTAGCACTTCATGAATGGCAGAACTGGTCAGAGGGAGATATTTCCCATTTCCCTGCCTGCACACAGAGCAATAATGCTAATGCGCTTGGGGTGATTAGGGTGTGCCCAGGCACAACTGGCACACCCCCTGCACATAATCACCAGTTAATTGGCAAGAAAAAAGAAGCAAGCAGCGCAAATCTATAATCCCACAATCTGGTGAACCCACTGCTATTAACTTAATCCCTTACTGTACATATGTGAAATGCATTCAATCCAACAATCATATATAATGATAAACTCTGTGTCATTGCATAAAATAATTCATCTATCATACAAAAATTATTTGTTTCTATGAAACAAACCAAGTGCAAATGCTGTTAAAAAAAGTGCAAAAGAAAAAACTGTGTGCTGACACAGTGAACAAAAAGTGCTTAGTGCAAGAAAATATTATTCATTAGTAAAGTGCATGCATCAAAAATTCATATGTGTTCAAAATATTTGAAGTCCATTTTGCAATCCCAGGAAAAATCTAAGAAAGTGATAATAATAATAGTGATAAATATTTTGAGCACATGAAATTTTGATGCATGCACTTTACTAATGTCACGGTGTACACAGTCGCTTTAACTCACTTTCTTTCTGGGAGCGGAAGCAGGTGGAGCACCGTTAAAACAGAAAGTTAGTTCACGAGGGTAAACGTCCCTGCCTCACATTTTCGTTTTCGTTCGTTAATGTAAATGGATTTGATTTTTGTCATAGTTTTCATCAGTGGATGAAAATGTGCTGTACTTTTTGTTTTGTTTTTGTAAAAATGCCGCTGATGAAAACTTTGACGAAAACGTTTTCGTTGACGAAATTAACACTGTGTATGCACAAGTGTTATAAAACAAAATGATGCATTTAATAAACTTCAGAGCAGCCAACAGAGGTACAGACGGGGTAGAAACAAAAAGTAAATAATGTTTAGCTCATATGTAAGTACCCAAGGGGGTACTCCCTTTCCTTCCTTTGGTTAGTATTCAATTTTGTCAGGTACCCTGGCTGGATTGTTTAATACAATAATATTTTCTATTTTTTATAAATTAGTTTTTTCACAGATATTTAATGCATTTGCCCCTGAAGAGTAGATTAAATCCACAAAATGCGTAGGGCTTATTTAATCTTCATTGGGTGGTTTAACCAGTTTCACATATACAGATTTTATCTTTACAGTAAAACCTTGGATAGCGATCATAATTTGTTCTGGAAACATGCTTGTAATCCAAAGCATTTGTATATCAAAGCAAATTTTTCCATAAGAAATTATGGAAACTTAGATGATTCGTTCCACAACCATTTATTCATGGGTCTTTCAGTTTATAGTCCATATAAAAAGATAATAGCAATGTGATAGGTTGTGTGACCATAAAATGTCCATTCACAAATGGCCGCTTCCATATAGGGGATTAGAAGCAAAAACCAGAAGGAACTACAGAGTATAAAAGATAAGAGAGGCACCTCTAAGTGTAGCAATATGGTTACATTTAATGAAGGTACAACATTTAGCAACTCACATGGTTGATGATTAAAACAGGCACATCTAAGTATGCAGGCACCCAGGGTAAAGCAGTCCACATAGACCGTCCTCCGCACCGCCGACTCTCACTGCTGTCAGTCTGCAATTGTGACTGGGAAGGCTACTCTGCAGTAGAGAGATCTGAAAGCGAGGCTTGAAGCACTGGTGGAGTGCAGCGTGGAATGGATGATGTTGATGGTAGTGCGGAGGATGGTCTATGTGGACAGCTTTACCCCAGATGCCTGCATACTTAGATGTGCATGTTTTAATCATCAACCATGCATGTTGCTAAATGTTGTACCTTTAGTAAATGTAACCATATTGCTATGGCGCCTTTCGTCTCTTTTATACGTAGTTGTGACATGACGCTACTTGTATATCAAGACATTGCTTGTATATCAAGTCAAAATGTATCAAAAAATTTTGCTTGTCTTGCAAAACACTCTTAAACCAAGTTACTCTCAAACCATGGTTTTACTGTATATTGTTTCTGAGGTGGTCTGTGTCATCTAGGATGGCTGTTATATTTACCCTACAATGTGTTATTTTGATGCAGTGGTCATATATTAAACAATGTATCATTTATTGTTGTTGCCAGTTTTTTTACATACAATGTTTGTTACATATTTTTCTAATATGTTATGTAATTATTATTTAGCAATAAACATTGTGGTTTTTATATTGTTTTTAGGCTGGGTTCACACTGCTGCGGTGGCAGACATCGTATGTGATTCGCAGCGCACTGCTGTTCACATCACATGCGATGTCTGTGCTGTGCGATATCAGCCATACAGATAGTATGGCTGATATCACACCGCATTCGGTCCAAACTCGCACAGGACCCTTTTTTTTGTTCGGACCAGAATCGGATCACATGGGTGTTCACACCTATGCGATCCGATACATGTCCGAATTGTCAGTTCGCAGTGCGATATGCGAGCTGAACTGGGGGTGTCATTAACATTGTATGACACTCCCCAGCAGTTCGCATATGGCAGTGTGAACTGCCGTGCGAGTTGGTGCGATGCGGGAACCCGCAGTAAATTCGCTGTGTTCCCGCACCGCAGCAGTGTGAACCCAGCCTGATATTGACTATAAAGTCCCATTTTACTTCCTTTTTGTTTCTACTGAATAAGGGATGGAGACTTATTCACATATGTTTCATATACACTAAGTCCCCCCCTCCCCCTTTTTTTCATAGTACAGACAGGGTAGATGACAGGGTACTTGGAATATTCATGCAACAATCAGACACCTTCAGAGGACCCAGTTTCTTCTGTCATAACTTAGCCAAAAGAACCTTCCCTAATATACACATTTTCCCCAAGCAATCTGATTGGCCAGTTTTAGTAGCTCCTTTGATCTTCTGGTAATCAGGTAATACAGGTAATGCCTCTTGGACGAGGACAGTCGCAGTCATAAATTCTAATCAAAGTTCTCCAGATATTTCCTAAATTGCATTATTTTACTATTAATTAGATAAACAAGTTACCCTTTGAAGAATGCTATTTACCATATGCAATAAAAACTTATGATCCCTTTTGATGTTCAGTTATCGTAATTAAATACTTGCATTCATTATTAATGGCCAAATTGAATTGCTACACAAAGACATAGACATTTAACTGTTCTCCTTGATCTCTATGATTCCATTCAGGCCTGTCCAGACCATCTACACTCCATAATCCTTTGCAAGGCTGTCTTGCATAAAATTAACATACCAATGCGTCATTAGCTATCGTTTTGTTATGTAGAATATAGCAGGCCTGGTCAATATGTCAGCCCCTTATGTATGTATGATAAGAATATATGTATGATATACACTGTATACTGTGTGTACCTACAACCCTGAGCAGTGTGTGTGGGGGTCTGCGGGCAGGGAGTTATCGGAATCTGGAAGCTCCCTTTAACAAGGGGGCCCCTAGATCCTGCCCACCATGTGAAAGAGTATGGGGTACATCATACCCTTACTCATTCACCAAAAAAGTATCAAAAATAAATAAAATCAGGACAGTTTTTGACAAATTCTTTATTAGAAAACTCCCAAAAAAATGTTCTACAAAGTAAATCCAGCGTCAATCACGATGAACAGCACCACTCTCGACCCCAAAAAAACAAAAAAAGTCAGCACCTGACGAAGGTTCCCGCTGTCTAACAGTTCTTCGACAAAGGGCCTGTTATGGGTAAGGGGGGGCCTTTTTCCCTTTATTTTTGATTGCCGACATTCTTTTGTTTACATTCAGCTGTCATTGGGAAACTCGCTGACAGCTGACAACTCATTGGGTCTTTAAGGACGTGGCTCCTTAAAGTGGTGTTCCGGCCAAAATTATACTTTTTAAATAAAAATACCCCTATAATACACAAGCTTAATGTATTCTAGTAAAGTTAGTCTGTAAACTAAGGTCTGTTTTGTTCCTTTATAGCAGTAGTTTGTTATTTTATAAACTTACAGCAGGCCGTGGCCATCTTAAGTGTGGGCATCTGAAGTATTTCTTCCTGGATCTCATCCTTGCAGATCTCGCACATGCTCAGTGCAGCACAAGCAGTGTAATAGGTTTCAGGTCAGGTTTCCATAGCAACGGCAGTGTCAGAGGAAGTTGCCGCCCCTTCCCAGAAGGCATTGCAAACTGGAAATGATGCGATGAGCCACGGCTAGGGAGGAGGAAGTGAAAAATGAATACAGCAGATATACAGTAGGTGCTGAGAATTTTTTTTAAAAAATATCCAATTTGTTTTCAGTGCACAGTTTAGTGAGGGATGCTGAAGAGTTGTAAAAGTGGGTGGAACTCCACTTTAACAACCAGCTATTCATCACACAAAATGCGGAGTGGTAGTTACATTTTTGACTGAATCAAATTTGAATCGTTCTGAAAATTTGGAATTAGTTAGAAACTGAATAAACGAAACAAAACAAATTCCAAAACGAAATTGGTAACATAACAAATTTATCCAAAACAAAAGGAATGTTTCCATGATGCATATGTCTACCCTGCTATCTTGAAGAGTGATGTGGGATAAACAATTTGCACCATCAAAAAATTGAAGGTGATGGTTTCTTTTGATCTTGCCTGCAGAATGATTTCCTCCTTTAGTTAAAGAGTTCATGGGCTTTATCAAATTTAATGTGGGTTTCTGGTAGCCTATCCAAGAGGCTATTGAATAATTATTCAAATGGAGACAAAAATTGCACTTACGAGAATGTAGCTGAATGAAGGCAGTCATAAACCGGCATAACAGCAAGGTCAGAGATCCAAACGGCGGCTTCTCAAGAGGCTTCCTTTGCACGCGAACCATAAGTGCAATTTTTGTTTGTGTTCAATAAATACATTTACATACTGCACTATGGGAGCTCTCTTTACTTTTTATTTTGAGTGACACTACCAACTTTAGATGGATGAGCTCTGGTCTTTTTGATTCCTTCTGGCAATACTGAAGCCCCAACTTCCATCTGCCCATACGTTTTTTTGGGAGACCTTAATTCCCTGGGCCTGGTGAGACCAACGTATTGGTCTTTCTATCCGGTAAGGAGCCAATTTATTCACCTTGGGTGTTTTGTTTCTCACTGGATAAGGGATCTTCTCCTCTCATCACGGAAACATATTCCGACTGATGGATTTTTCTTTTTTTGGGACTTATTTCTGAACATTTATATTTTTGAACAATTTTTCACCATTATTACCTTGATATTGCACCTGTGAATAACAATTCTATTTCTGACATATTTGTTTTAAACTGGCGGTCATATGCGCATACTAATCTTGGTATACCCTCTTTCAATAAGTGATTTTCACAGCACAGGTTATTTTCACATTTGTCTGTGGGGTATATTTTCACAGCACTGTTATTTATATCCATTCGTGGGGTTTATTGATATGCTCACTGGTATGGTATATGCGATTATTATTTTCATTTTTTATTTCACTTCACCAAGGCATTCTATTAGTATTGGCAATTTATATTTACCTTACTTTTTTGTATATTTTGTTTTCACCACATACATTCAAGAACATAGCACTACACTAATATTACTTTTGTTTATGATTCTATATCACTACTTGATATTGTAGAGCTGGAAAGTATACAGTTCAAACTGTTACTTTAGGTATCATAGCAACAGCAACATCACCCAGGAAAGTATTTATATAATTTAGTGCTTACTATTATTATTTTTTACACAGATCCTTTAAGTAGAATTTTCTTTAAAACAAAATCTTAAGCGGCTTATGAAGATTTTGCTGTCAGTAATTTATAATAATGCGTTTAACTTAGCCCTACTATGTTCCTGTAAAAAAGCTGGGCTGCAGCAGGACCTGCTTTGTGTACCAATACACCTTGATAAATGAAATTATAGACTCAACATCAATAAGTTTGACTGTGACAAAATGTGATCCTTGCTACTCAAGTGACCAACTAATCAGTCTGCCTTAGTCCCTGGATATGGATCAAAGGTATAGCTGTTGTCTGTTAGCAAAATAATGAGTGTATTTTGTTTTTGGCCAGGGTTGCCAGTCCCCAAAAATGTTACATTTTTACTGAAAAAACTTGGAAAATATACACACGGATTTTTTTTCACTGACATATTCAAATGTAGTTAAAATATGTAATAACAATAACAACAATTCATATTGATAGTAAAGGAAAAAATATTTTAATAAATGTACAGTGCTCCACAATATAGGCTGTCTTTCCAGTATGTCCTTGTTCTTTATTTAAAATAATTTATTGGCTGAGTGCTTTTAATTGTTGCTGATTTCCAGTAATGGAGTCCTGGGTTAAATTCTCTCAGGGGCTCTGTAAACACTAAGCTTTTACGCTCAGCATGTGCTTGCATGGTTGTGTTCTGAGTGCCCCGGCTCCCACCCACAACCAAGATCATATTGTCAGGTTAGCTGACATCAGATCAAAATGGCCCCAGAGTGAATATGTGTGACTCTGGTGGGAGTATCAGAGAGTAAGTAATTCTGTAGTGGAATAAATATGTATGACTGTGGCATTAGAGAATAATCTCTTCTGCAACAAACGATACAAATGGTTCATTCTTGTCTATGAAGAACTGAGGGATATTTCAAAGCTATCTTAATGTATAGTATTTGTGATGGTCATTGAAACATTGATATGACAAATTATTCAGTCTTTGGAACAAAGTCTGGTGTGAAAAACTGATTATGTTTGTACAGCTGTGAGGAATAACCATATTAATATATAATAATGGTAAGGACACTGGAGGGTGAGATTCATTAGGGAAGAAACTAAGAATATTCGGCAGCTTCAGTGACGTACCTGTACGTCCTCTAGTTGAAGGGGTTATACCGGGGTGATGCCTGCAGCTACAGGCATCATCCTGATATCTTTATTTTTTTCAGCTGGCGATGGGCTTTAATGTAATAGCAATTCTAGTGGCTAATTAGCTGCTTGATTTGCTTTTACAACAGGCAGAAGGGGGTCCGCTTTACTGTCCCACCGGGAAGCCTGGGACTGAAGCAGTGGTTCTGCCCACTGACCATAGAGATGACCGAAGACCGAAACATCCCCAATTATCTCTTCTGCCCTCCTGTCCCTTTTGTATTGTACTTTAATTTTGCTGTCCCCCCTCTACATTGTAAAGCGATGCATAAACTGTTGGCGCTATATAAATTGTGAATAATAATAATAATAATTATCTTTATGGTCTAAGAAACCGAAAGCAGTATTTTGTCACTTCTGGTTTTAGTCTAATGTAAACAGGCCATTACCGACCTGTGAAAGCATCGGATCAAACGGATCTTGGTGTGGTCTGATACTTTTAAGGGCAGAGGAGAGATCCGGGGTAATAGACCCCAAATCTCTCAGTAAAAATTAACTGTCACTGCCCATGCTATCACAAGGGATATAGTTCATCCCTTGTGATAGCAATAAAGCTGATCAAAAAATGTTTTTTTTTTTAAAGTGCCCCTTTCCTTCAGTGCTTGTGCACACCATACATGTAAGGTATCACCACGAACATCAGAACGAGTGCAAAAAATCAAGCAGGAGACTTCCTGTGTAAATTTAAAGTGGTCACATGCTTTTAAAGTGTTGCTTATGTATAACTGAATGCTGCAGACCTCCTGTGTAAATCTAAAATCGTAGCATGTAAAGGACTTTTAAAGCATCGTCTATGGATAATTTAATGCACCTTAGTTTGTTGCCATTCCACAGGCGTGCGCAATTTTAAAGTTTGACATGTTTGGTATCTTTTTACTTGGCCTAACATTATCTTTTATATTTTAACAACATTGGGTATCTTATTGTGTTTGTGTGTACTAAAGTTCAATAAAATGTATTTCTTCCCCAAAAAATTGCGTTTGAAAAATCGCTGCGCAAATAGTAGGCAGAATCTGATAGGTTGGGTAATGCTTTCTGTAATTATACATCTTGGATACCACAACGGCAAGGATTGTCTACCAAAATTCCCATCAGTTTCCTGTGTAGTTATCTATCTAACAACAGAGTAAGCACTCTAAAAGAAAATTAAATGGACTAGATAAATATAGCTTTGTAGTCAGTGGAGAAGGGAGTTGGAAAGAGATTCCCGCACACACTGTTAATGCCACCTATCACAGGAACATATAACAGCATTTAGGTTAGATGGGCTAACCTGCCTGATTGATCCCCCCCCCCAACAATGGTCAGTCAGTAGCTGTGCATGAAAAATATAAGATCATCAACCAATGTGGCCAAAATTGGTTGAACGGTCATTTAATTTCTATGAAAAGCTTTATTCATATATCCCATCTTTCCAGCTATTTCTGGCATGCATTATCCCTCTATAAGCATAGTTTTAGTTGCTAAACCATCTTGCAACTCTTGTGTGATTAATTCCTTTTATTAAGTATATGAGTACAATTAAAGTCTAATTATTTCATATTTTGTTTTAATTTCCTCTGTAGTAGTTTCTGTTTCTGTTAACATACCATTAAGTTCCTGCTGTTCTGTGCCTTGTTGTCATTCTCTCCTCACCTTGAGGACCTACTTGTGTCTTCTCCAGCACAATGTAATTTCTGGCTGGTACTGTCGAAAAACATGCCCAGATCTCTCTTGGGTGTGTTTATTCAAACCGATATCAGATGTTAAGCATGCAACATCTGATGAAAAATTCTGCTTTGTATATCCCCAATAATACTTCTGGCTATGATCAGCAACCAGACAATCTCACCATCATCTACACTCTGATCCTGCACAGATGGGTCTCTTATGGTGTAAACAGAACCACTGCTGGAAGATAACAGGGCTTGTGTTAGGCTAGTTTGGCAGGAGATATTGTGGTATACAAAAGATCCACAATGCAAACGTTTCATAATTGGGCTTGAAATGTTTAATGTATAAGACCTGTCCATATTCATATCTGGAATGTATATATAATTTAATGTGAATATCTATCTTAGATTACATATGACTGTAACATAGTCAGTTAAAATTAATTTTAAAACACATTATTGAAGTAATATAAACAATATTGATTTAATGTACTGCTATAAGATGCCATCTTTAATTAAACTTGTAATTTATATTAACTATATGGCTGATTCATGCAAAATAAAGTGAAGAAAAAGAGCACAAATTTAAAGTTGTTACACCAGAAACCAATCAGAATTCCTCCCTGATTAGTTACTATTTGACAAATTCCAATTTTGTTCTCATTTTATTTATTTATTTATTACAGGTACCTAAATAGAGCAGTCAATTAATGTAGCGCTTCACATATATATTGCACATTCACATCAGTCGCTGCTCTCAAGGAACCTACAATCTAAGGTCACTAACTCGCATTCATACATACATATTCTGGGGCCAATTTAGACAGGATCCAATTAACATACCAGCATGTCTTTTGAGTGTGGGAGGAAACTGCATACTTTTTTGTGAATTAACTATATACATATTCTTTACAGGCATACCCCACTTTTAAGTGCACAATGGGGTTTATTTACTAAAGCTTAAAAGTGCAAAATCAGGCTCACTTCTGCATAGAAACCAATGAGCTTCCATGTTTTATTACAAAAGCTTAATTGAACAAGCTGGGGTTAGAAGCTCATTGGTTTCTATGCAGAAGTGGGCCTGATTTTGCACTTTCCAGCTTTAGTAAATAAACCCCATTGTGTACTTAAAAGTGGGGTATGCCTGTATATATATTCTAACATCAGAAATCTACAGAATAGCACCTGCTTCCTGATGTGGTATTTGATGACACCATGACCAGACAATATGATGCAAACTGTATACCTGACCCACACTAATGCTTATTAGTACAAGAAGCTGGAATGTCACACTTTTTCCAGCTATTCTGCACTATACATGTAGCTCATGGACTATACATCGGACTACATTTGTCCTCTCACAATATGAATTAACATTGAATACCAATAAATTATACAGATACTCTTTGGCATTTTGATGCCAGTGACTTGTAGGTTACAATATTGCAGTTATTAGAAAAAAATGCAACAAAAAAATTATTAAAAACCTTTAAAGTGTATGTATTGCCAACTTTTTTTTTGTTTGGATAGAGTGAGAGGTTTAGAACCCTTGCAAATAGACTGTGCACTTTGCAATGTGCAGTTGTACTTTGCAATTACAGTTGCTCCAGAGCTTAGTAAATGAGGTAAAATTTTACTTTGCAAAGAATACCCAATCACATGCAAGGAAAATAAAAAAAACTGCATTTTTGCTTGTACATGATTGGATGATGGAAGTCAGCAGAGCTTCTGCTCATTTACTAAGCTCTGGAACAACTGCACTTTGCAAAGTGCACAGTCTATTTGCCTTTAGTAAACCAAACCCATAGACTTTTAGAGGAGTTTAGGAGCAGCAGAGTTTAGAGGCAGTCAAAGCTCCTTCTCCCGAATGCAGAAGAATCACATTCAGAAGAGGGGCTTTTGGACACCAAAAATGCCACATGCTGCTAAACGGAGTTAAACACATCTAAACACTAGGCGCGTTTAGCCCTTCAGAATTGTTTTTTTTTTATTTCAATAGCCAGAGTAAATTAAAGTAATGGCCAATTAAATAAATAAATGCCCAAACACCAAACGCTGGAAAACTGGTTTGAAAAAACACAGCTTGAGAGTTTTTAATGGAAAGGGGGAAGGGGAAGAAATTGCGCTCGGTGTTAAATTTAAAGACTAAAGAAAACGTGAAGTAAGTCCTGCAGCTAGACACAATAACCCCAATACAAGGGCACACAAAATAAACAAAAAATAAAAAAGTGTAGCGCTGGACTGATAAACCGCATATATTCCTATATGCGAGTGGACTGAAAAACGCATATATTGCTATATGTAAGTGAACAGTACCTATATGTGTAAAAATGAAGCAGAAAGTAAATAAAGACCATATAATATTTGGTCTAAAATGTTCCAGTGTCCATGTGCGTGTGTAGTAACACTAGAGATTAATCAAGTGCACCAACATATAATAAAAACGAAGTATTGATGTGAAAATGAATATAAAAATAAGTGGATTACAAAATAAATGAGAGTGAACCAGTGTAACAGCAAAAATTGAGTGAAGGTTAATGACATCAACAACAAACTTATGATCACTATTACTACTGATTAATCTGGTATTTAGTAATTCCAATGGAAAGGAAACTGAAATAAGTCAATAAACAGTCCCAAAAAACAGATTATGAAAGCAAGTCCCAAAACGTAGTGACACTCCAGCATAGAATTTGGTTCCACCGCAGTTGTTGCCCACCACCAAGGGATAAAAGTTGGAGGCTTACCAGACAGCCTGCGACCACCCTTATTCAGGGGGGTCAAAACAGGCTCAGTAGAACTGTGTGGATCCAGAGGATGTCCTCACCAGTGGTCTCCAGGCGCTCTCCAGATGTCTTTATGGCAAGCCAAGAGGGGCTCCCAAGTGGGGTACAGCTCGAACGATGGTCTCCAGATGTTCTCCAGGTATCTGTGGACTCCTCTACTGCCACTTCCAGCAATGTCTTCTCTCAGACATTGCTGGAAGTGGCAGTAGAGGAGTCCACACAGGTTGATCTGCGCAGTCAGCTCTGCATAACAAAAAACCCAGCTGTACCCCATTTGGAAGCCCGATTTGGTTTGCCATTAAGATACCTGGAGAACATCTGGAGACCATCGTTCGAGCTGTACCCCACTTGGGAGCCCCTCTTGGCTTGCCATAAAGACATCTGGAGAGCGCCTGGAGACCACTGGTGAGGACATCCTCTGGATCCACACAGTTCTACTGAGCCTGTTTTGACCCCCCTGAATAAGGGTGGTCGCAGGCTGTCTGGTAAGCCTCCAACTTTTATCCCTTGGTGGTGGGCAACAACTGCGGTGGAACCAAATTCTATGCTGGAGTGTCACTACGTTTTGGGACTTGCTTTCATAATCTGTTTTTTGGGACTGTTTATTGACTTATTTCAGTTTCCTTTCCATTGGAATTACTAAATACCAGATTAATCAGTAGTAATAGTGATCATAAGTTTGTTGTTGATGTCATTAACCTTCACTCAATTTTTGCTGTTACACTGGTTCACTCTCATTTATTTTGTAATCCACTTATTTTTATATTCATTTTCACATCAATACTTCGTTTTTATTATATGTTGGTGCACTTGATTAATCTCTAGTGTTACTACACACGCACATGGACACTGGAACATTTTAGACCAAATATTATATGATCTTTATTTACTTTCTGCTTCATTTTTACACATATAGGTACTGTTCACTTACATATAGCAATATATGCGTTTTTCAGTCCACTCGCATATAGGAATATATGCGTTTTATCAGTCCAGCGCTACACTTTTTTATTTTTTGAGAGTTTTTAATGCTGATTTTCTCCTGTCAGTAGAAACAGTGTATACAATAAATCAGTGTGCATGAGGCCTTAGAGGTGCATGAGGCCTTAGAGTTTTCACCAGAACACAGGTGATAGAAAATCTCCTAATGTGAACAACTATTTTAGCAACAACTGTCTATAAATGGAATTCCCTTAACTTTGTAGAAATGTAATTTTCACAAGTAAGAAAGGAAGTAAAGGGAAATCTCTCTATCAGGACAGACAGCGAAAATAAACTGATGGGGGTTTTACCTGATACTACTTGATTCAAAACTAAAAACGGCTTTACATACACTTTACACACCAATATAATATAAATCACTCCAGACTGTAAAATTAGCTCATTGGCTGTGACTGGCCAAGTAACTATCAGTCTATTGCTATCATTTCATTACCTGTCCAACCAACTCCATAGATTAAACTATCTCGCAACCAACTTATGGCTATGCAACAAGCAATAGGTAAAGAGGGAAGTATAGGCAGGGACACCTAGCTTAAAGTGAACATGGGACAGTTTCTGAAGAAAACTTAAAGAGGAAGTAAACCCCGTAACTTATCTTGTTTTTTTAAAATATATAAATGGTGTTAAATATTGCTAAGCCACACATATTTAAATTTGTCCTAAACAAGCTTTGTAAATACCTTTTTTATCAGTTTTATTATTTAGGCTTTTCCGGGTATCACCCGCGCCACTCATCCTCCTGTATGCTGAAGCTTTTGTGGGTGTCATTTCCGCCCTTAGTTCGTTTCCCTGTGGAAATCTCGCGCATGCGCCGTAGCGCATAAGATCATACTGTAGCTACTGCAGCATCGCGAGGCTTCGCTCTGTGCTGTTCTCATTGTCAGCTAATGACCCGGCAAGCAGAGGAGACAGAAACAGCACACACTGTGTGCCGTTAAAGGATATACACAGTGCGCAAGCGCAGGACAAGTCACAGCACATAGAAGGACGATTTATATTGAATCCAAAACTGTGAGTGCACTTTCACAGGCAGCTGCCTGTGCTATATAGATTTAGATGAGCTAAAGTAGTAGAGGAGGGTTTACAACCACTTTAACTAATATTATGTTTTTTCATTGGATTGGATCATGGTTGGATTTACCGTCACTGGACCACTTTTAACTAATAGATCTGTGTCTTCCTGGCTCTGCCACTGAGTAACTTCCAACATAGTATACAATATATTGTTAACTGTTTGGTCTCCTAAATTCCAATGGGGTCATTTTTCTTATTGAAATTACTACCCTAGCAATACAGTAATACAGCAACCTGAATAACTCTAGCACCTGTACAGAACATGCAAATAGGAACTTCAGTCAAATGAGTTTCTGGCATTGTTTGAAAGTCTTGGAGATATGTTTGTCCTCATGCTCGCAAATTACAGAATAAAGTGTTTTCAGGCACAGGCATAGCCAGATTGTTATATCCCGGAAATATAGATGTATTATAATACATTTTCAGCCTCTTTCACTTAACCTACTTTTTTTACAAAAGGAACATTAACCCAACATTTACTATAGGGACAATGCACTTAAACATACACTCCAGTCAAACACTTTCATTTTGTTTTAAACTGAAATATCATCTGCTTTCTAAAAATATTCAAATTTTTATCTTGACATTCATTTTTTACAGCAGTGTGTTTCTCTAACTAAATTCTCTTAATTCTACTATATGGTCTTGAATCTGGGCTTGTGACATTGTACGTCCATGTGTACCTCTCTCTAAGTTTCTTTCACCCTCACCCATATGTATTTTCTGCATAAGAGTAAGCATATGCAGCGTTGAATCATATGAAAATAGACTTAAAGCAAAACTGTTAAAAAAAAGTTAAAACCCTTTTTTTAAACATTTTGAATAGAGTAAGGCAGGGGTCTCAAACTGGCGGCCCTCCAGCTGTTGCGAAACTACAAGTCCCATCATGCCTCTGCCTGTGGGAGTCATGCTTGTAACTGCCAGCCTTGCAATGCCTCATGGTAATTTTTCAACAGCTGGAGGGCCGCCAGTTTGAGACCCCTGGAGTAAGGGATGGCTTTAACTCCAGTCAGGTTTTTTTTTTTTTTTTGCCATCTGTGTTCTCATTGGGATGATTTCTCTTCACTTCCTGTCCTATAGCCAAAACAGAACTAGTGTCTCCATTGGAAGATTTCCACTCTATTTCTCTTCTGGTGACAACCCAAAATTTGGGATTTTTTTTCACTTTCACTCTGTGTGAAAACGGTGCAGGACAAATTGGGTGAATCTCCCAAATGGGCACACAGACAATAATAAAACCTGATAGGTGTTCTACTCCCTCTGCACTATATCTAAAACTAACCCAAACTAACTTTTACCTTTAGATATACATATGTCCCACCCAGAAGATATGTGAGATCACATAATCTAGCTGTGCTGAATTTGTAGGGTTCGATATAAAGGAGAAGTAGGGCCAAAGCTATTTTGACCCTATTTCTTCTGTAGGTAACAGAAGTGTGCATAATTCTGCACTCCTGTGACATGAACCCATCTGGTCCAGGCCCTGAAGGGATCCCGACTTTAATGAGGGGTACCACCCAGATGCCTAACTGGCAGATGGTTCAGCCTGTCAGCGTGTCTCTGAGAGCCTGAATCAGTTGTTACCATCCCCCCTCCCCCCACAGCCCAGTGCTCTGGAGGGGCAGAGAGACTGTCAGTCACTGGCTCTCTGCTTACTGAAGACAGAAAACTGAGTAATCAGCTCAGCTCTTGGTCTTACAAGCGGTGGCGGACAGATGCAGCATCGGATCAATGCTGAATCCACCTAGGTGAGTATGTAAGTTCTTTAAATCCTGAAATTCATTTTGAAAGGCAAATGTAAAATATTTTATAATTTGGCACTGTTGTATTATTACCAGTTCATTGTTTGGCATTTCTTAGAACCTGAAGTTGCTCTTGGTTCTTATTATTAGATTATTATTTCTCAGTGGCATCCTGAAAGTAGTTAAGGAATCTTATTTTCCTCTAAAATTATTACTTCTGCATATATTTCTGCTCTACCCCTTGTCCTTCTCTGAACACAGAACATTTGCACATGATGGCAGAAGCATGTACTCTAAGTTTGTGGGGATCTGCTGCCCTTTACTGTCTGTAAGTGGCTCTGCTGCTTAATGTTCAAAGAGGTTATTTATTATTATTTATGTACATCACTTCCAGTCGTTGTGTGTCTGGGTCAGAAACATAAAAAGAAGGTGGAAGTGGAGAGAGAGACAGAGAAGTGAGCCACGTGACCTTATACACACGGATGCTGCTACTGCTTCTGTATTTTCACCCAGATTAGAAGCAGAGACTAATAGGCAAGTATTTTAATGTTGATTTAACTGCAATTGCCCATAGCTTCTTGATTGTGTATCTAAATCCTTGTGACAGATTAATCTCTGTTGTCTCATTATCTCACATGCACAGTGCCAGATAGCTGGGTCTGTGCTACTGTATGTGTGTAGTGGTCACCTTCCAGTATTTTAGTAGGTGAACCTGTTTATTAAAAAAGTGTTTAAATGCAGCTCTTGTTGTTTTAGT
This sequence comes from Lithobates septentrionalis, assembly GCA_037952835.1. NCBI lineage: Eukaryota > Metazoa > Chordata > Amphibia > Anura > Ranidae > Lithobates > Lithobates septentrionalis. The sequence continues at coordinate 5,513,251 of JBBDGP010000366.1, read as the reverse complement.
TAACCCTGTCCCTTCTGGTATGGGATTTTATAGCTAGTTTAAACTTAGAACTCAATAACCAGCATAGTCTAGAGCAGGGGTCTCAAACTGGCAGCCCTCCAGCTGTTGCAAAACTATAAGTCCCATCATACCTCTGCCCGTGGGAGTCATGCTTGTAACTGCCAGCCTTGCAATGCCTCATGGAACTTGTAGTTTTGCAACAGCTGGAGGGCCGTCAGTTTGAGACCTCTGGTCTAGAGCCAGGTTAGGCATCCGATGGCCACTTCTGGTAGTTAGAGATCCTGATGCATGATTAGAGACTACTAGGAACTAGTGCACTGAGTAAATAGGCTGACTCTGAGTTTCAGCGCCATACCATAGTTTCTATGTATGAGAGGATATATTCCAGGTGGGTTATACAATGGCTGGACACCCCTAAGTGAAAATGTTCAAATTGGGCCCAATTAGCCATTTTCCCTCCCTGGTGTCATGTGACTCTTTAGTGTTACAAGGTCTCAGGTGTGAATGGGGAACAGGTGTGGCAAATTTGGTGTTATCGCTCTCACTCTCTCATATTGGTCACTGGAAGTTCAACATGGCAAATAACTCTCTGAGGATCTGAAAAAAAGAATTGTTGCTCTACATAAATATGGCCTAGGCTATGAGAAGATTGCCAAGACCCTGAAACTGTGCTGCAGCATGGTGGCCAAAACCATACAGCGGTTTAACAGAACAGGTTCCACTTAGAACAGGCCTCGCCATGGTTGACCAAAGAAGTTGGGTGCACGTGCTCAGCGTCATATCCAGAGATTGTCTTTGGGAAATAGACGTATGAATGCTGCCAGAATTGCTACAGAGGTTGAAGGGGTGGAGCGGTCAGCCTGTCAGTGCTCAGACCATACGCCGCACACTGCATCAAATTGGTTTGCATGGCTGTTGTCCCAGAAGGAAGCCTCTTCTAAAGATGATGCACAAGAAAGCCCGCAAACAGTATATTGAAGACAAGCAGACTAAGGACATGGGTTAATGGAACCATATCCCGTGATCTGATGAGACCAAGATAGGCTTATTTGGTTCAGATGGTGTTTCACAAGTGTGTGGCGGCAACCAGGTGAGGAGTACAAAGACAAGTGCTGCCAGAACTGGTGAGCTACAGTTCATTGAGGAAACCATGAATGCCAACATGTACTGTGACATACTGAAGCAGAGCATGATCCCCTCCCTCCGGAGACTGGGCCGCAGGGCAGTATTCCAACATGATAACAACCCCAAACATACCTCCAAGATGACCACTGCCTTGCTACAGAAGCTGAGGGTAAAGGTGATGGACTGGCCAGGCATGTCTCCAGACCTAAACCCTATTGAGCATCTGTGGGGCATCCCACAGATGGAGGTGGAGGAGCGCAAGGTCTCTAACATCCACCAGCTCTGTGATGTCATCATGGAGGAGTGGAAGAGGACTCCAGTGGAAACCTGTAAAGCTCTGGTGAACTCCATGCCCAAGAGGGTTATGGCAGTGCTGGAAAATAATGGTAGCCACACAGAGTATTGACACTTTGGGCCCAATTTGTACATTTTCATTTAGGGGTGTACTTACTTTTGTCACTAGCAGTTTAGACAATAATGGCTGTATGTTAAGTTATTTTGAGGGGACAGCAAATTTACACTGTTATACAAGCTTTACACTCACTACTTTACATTGTAGCAAAGTATCCTTTCTTCAGTATTATCACATGAAAAGATATAATAAAATGTTTACAAAAATATGAGGCGTATACTCACTTTTGTGAGAAACTGTGTGTATATATTGTGAAGGGAGAGCCAGTGGAACTCAGAATCCCTTGGAAAGTAGGGGATGCCCTTGTTTCAGCTCCCCATACACCTCTTATGTCTAAGTCACCCTGTGCTATCCTGGCACAGGGTGAGTGAGAAAATATATATTGGACTACTTAAAATGGGACAGTAATATTTGTCCACAATATCTCCCAGGATGTATGTAGAGACTATTATTGGTTTGTTTGATTCTGAACTCAACCTGTTAATTGAGTGAGCTGATCACATTAGCCTCCAGGACTGGCTAGGAGACGAACAGTCTAATCCTACTATAGTTGTTGATGACTAGGCTGAGGAGGGGGGAGATTGTTGTTTGTATTGTTAATTGTAATTAGCTCCTGCTATTGTGTTTATACTACTGTGTGAAGCTCGGTGCCCACAAGTCTGTGTCCTACAGGTTATGTCTCTGAGTCATCTGGTCTGGGTAAATGATTTAGTAAACTAGCTCATGTTAATTAGGTTACAGTTGTATTGTTAGAGGAGGTTCCAACGGCATATAAAGTCTTGTAATTTTGATTCTAAATAAAAATAGTCCATGTTAGCAGTGAAGCAAGTCTCGCCTTGTTTTATGCTTGAGAGCGGTTGGAATATCTGATATCTGAGTCCAGACTACAAGGAAGTGGTATACTGACGGAAGCACTCAAGTGGAGTGTGGGACGTTCCATGACATATATATATATTGTAACCTGGGGGACAGGTAGCAGGCACAAAGCTCCCTGGGATGAGTGGTCTTTCAGGCACAGATACCAAATCCAGTGGAATAGTGACAAACAGTGCGGTGTTTATTTGTGATATTTACAAGTCTATATACAGGTGCTGTACAGTGTTCCAAAAGAAACAAATAGGAACAAAAATAGCCAAAACAAAACCTAGCCGTGTCTCGGCACTAACTAAACAATATTTACAGATCCTAACTATTAAGCTGAGCAAGCCTACAGCTTGTCAGCTTCCACATACCTTTTTGCTCTCTTACACAGAAGTTCTCTGAGTATCCCAGGCCAAGAGCAAGGGCTGTCTTGCTCAGGTGAGCTTAAATTAGCCAGGGGGTGAGGACCAAGAACTGAACTGGACCATGGATCAGAGATCCCTAAACCTGTATGAGAGGAGCCTAGGAGATGTATAAACCCCGAACAGGACTTTTCCTGGCTCTCTCTGGGAAGCTCTGCTACATATCCTCCCCCCTTGTTTCAACCCCAGGGTTGGAACACCTGTAGCCCAACAGGAGTGAACACGGGACAGGGCATCTACATTCCCCATCTCAACACCTGGTCTGTGTTTTACAGTGAATGAGTAATCCTGTAGAGCCAAAAACCACCGGTTCACCCGTCTATTAGTCTCCTTCTTTTGGGCCATCCATTTCAGAGGAGCATGGTCAGTTATTAACTCAAGCTGGCGTCCTAACAAATAGTACCTGAGTGCGTCCACGGCCCACTTTATGGCTAAACACTCCTTTTCAATGACTGCATACCTTTGCTCATGGTCGTTGAGCTTTCTGCTTAGGTACACCACAGGGTGTTCTTCCCCATTGTGTACCTGTGATAGTACTGCCCCGATACCAACATCAGACGCATCCGTCTGAACCAAAAAATCTTTGGAGAAATCGGGGGAGTACAGTACTGGTTGTGCACAAAGAGCCTTCTTCAGGACTTGGAAAGATTCCTCTGCTACTGAGGACCATTTCACCATTACAGAGTCTCTCCCTTTCGTAAGGTCTGTCAGTGGGGCAGCTATAGTTGCAAAATTTGGGATAAATCTTCTATAATACCCCGCAATGCCAAGAAAGGCCCTGACCTGCTTCTTGTTTGCAGGACGTGGCCATTCCTGGATGGCTTCTATTTTATTCACTTGAGGTTTTATTACACCACGCCCAATAGTGTAGCCCAAATACTTGGCTTCCTCTAGACCAATGGCACATTTTTTTGGATTTGCTGTAAAACCTTCTTTGAAGAGGGAATCGAGGACAGCCTGGACCCGGGGCAAGTGAGACTCCCAGTCAGTGCTATGTACCACTATGTCATCTAGATATGCTGCTTCATATTGTCGGTGGGGTCTTAGAGTCCTGTCCATGGCCCTCTGAAATGTGGCGGGGGCATTTTGCAACCCAAAAGGCATTTTTTTATATTGAAAGGAACCCTCTGGGGTCACAAATGCAGTCTTCTCTTTGGCGCTACCAGTCAGGGGTATTTGCCAATAACCTTTTGTCAAGTCCAAAGTGGTCAGATAGCGAGCCTTGCCAAGTCGGTCTATAAGTTCGTCCACTCTGGGCATTGGGTACGTGTCAAACTTTGTCACTGCATTAAGCTTCCTGAAGTCATTACAGAACCTCCAAGTGCCATCCGGTTTTGGGACTAACACGATGGGGCTAGACCAGTCACTATTGGATTCCTCAATGACATCTAGCTCCAACATTCTTTTAACTTCCTCGCTGATGTCCTTTCTCCTCGCTTCAGGAATTCGGTATGGTTTTAGCTTGACACGGACCCCAGGTTCAGTAACAATATCATGCTGAACTGCTGAAGTCGTGCCAGGTAACTTTGAAAATTTCTCTCTATTTCTTATCAGGAATTCTCTAGTTTCCTGCTTTTGAGAATATGACAGGGTGTCTGGAATCGTGACCTCAGGGATCAGAGGAGACTCAGTACCCTTAGGCGTTACCGGGAGGGACCTCGCAGTTAACGCCAGTCTATCCTTCCAGGGCTTTAACAGGTTTATGTGGTAAATCTGTTCGGGCTTCCTTTTTCCTAGTTGATATATTTTGTAATTGACCTCCCCAACTCTTTCAATTACTTCAAAGGGACCCTGCCACTTAGCCAGGAATTTGCTCTCAACAGTGGGAACTAACACCAGGACCCTATCACCAGGTGAGAAAACACGGAGTTGGGCCCCCCTGTTGTATATCCTCTGTTGAGCTGTTTGGGCCTGCAGTAAGTGTTCTTTTACCAACGGCATGATTGCTGCAATCCTGTCCTGCATTTGAGCGATATGCTCAATGACACTTTTATGGGGTGTCTGCTCCCCCTCCCAAGTTTCTTTGGCTATGTCCAAGAGTCCCCGAGGGTGTCTCCCATAAAGCAACTCAAAGGGAGAGTACCCCGTGGAGGACTGGGGAACCTCCCTGATGGCAAACATCAAGTATGGTATCAGGAAGTCCCAGTTTTTCCCATCCTTGTCAACAACCTTTTTTAACATGCTCTTTAATGTTTTATTGAAGCGTTCCACCAAGCCATCCGTTTGAGGATGGTACACCGAGGTTCGCAATTGCGTCACCTTAAATAACTTGCACAGCTCTCTAGTTATTCGTGACATAAATGGGGTGCCCTGGTCTGTAAGGACTTCTTTAGGGATTCCAACACGACTGAACACCATAAACAGCTCTTTGGCAATGTTTTTAGCAGACGCGGTGCGTAAGGGAATTGCCTCTGGGTAACGGGTAGCATAATCCATGATTACGAGGATATGCTGATGACCTCGGGCAGACTTGGGGAGTGGACCCACAAGGTCCATGGCAATCCTCTCAAAGGGCACTTCAATAATGGGCAAGGGCACTAAAGGACTTCGGAAGTGTTGTAGTGGGGCTGACATCTGACACACAGGACAGGATTGACAATAATTCTCAATATCCTTCTGTATTCCGGGCCAATAAAACCTGCGCAACACCCTTTCAGTAGTTTTCTCAACCCCTAAATGACCTCCTAGCAAGTGCCCATGGGCAAGTTCCAACACCACCCGTCTGTATGGCTTAGGGACCACCAACTGTTCCACCACTTCATCATTTTTTTTACATACACGATACAATAAATCCTCATTGCTGCTAAAATAAGGAAAACAGAGCCTGTCCCCTGATTCGACAGGTACATCATTAATCACCATTACATTTTCCCAGGCCCTGGCAAGGGTTGGGTCTTTTCTCTGCTCAGTACCAAAATTTTCCTTGTGTACATTAAGGTCAGCAAACTCCAACGTAGGCTCAGATTCAGCAGATGGCTGTCCAGCTCCACTGGTTGTGGGGACCTCCTCAGGCTCCTCCAGCTCTCCTGCCATAACTGAGAAAGGAAAACCCGGGGAGCACTGAGAAGAGTCCCCTGAACCCACATTTTCAGTAGCGGCCAGGAGTTCTGGCTCTGTCACTGAGTCAGCTACTGCGACCGGGTCGGGACGATCCCACAGTTCCCAAAACTTAGGGAAGTCCCTACCAATGATGGCCTCGTGCACCAAGTGGGGCACAAGTCCGACCGGATGGGTCACCGTACCTAAGCCAGTTTTAAACTGAACAGTGGCTATAGGATACTCGCGGGTATCCCCATGTACACAGATCACAGCAATTTTTTTAGCATGCAAATTCACAGTGTCAACCATCTCAGCTGTAACCAAAGTCACTAGACTTCCAGAGTCTAGCAAGGCCGTAATAGGCTTATTATTAACAGTCATTTGGCACATGTGTTTTCCCATACTTGGTGCTGCAGCGCATGAAACAGCAGCAAACATAGACTGCCTTCTAATGGACAGATCGCACTGCATTGGTTCATCTGTCAATGGACAGTTTGCTGCAACATGTCCCAGTTCTTGGCAACGAAAACACCTGATGTTTCCCCAGTTGGGTTTGCTGACAGGCAGTAGCTTCCCTTGTTTGGGACGCCAAACTTCAGTCCTGGCACCAAAAATCCTCCCCCCTATTTCCTTGCCATGCTTACCACCCACTTCCCCTGGAACAGTCTTACCGGTTGCCTGGGGAGACCGTGGCTTTGGGCGGAAAGTCCGTGCGGCTGTAGGGGTGGTGACCAGGTTCTCTGCAGCAAAGTACCTTTCAACAAGTTCCACGAGGTTGTCCGCCGAGTTGGGGTCTCCTTGACTCACCCACTTCTGCAGGGGAACTGGTAGTGACCTCAGGAACTGGTCCATGACCACACGCTCCACTATTTGTGGCCCAGACAGGGACTCCGGCTGTAGCCATTTCCTCACCAAGTGAATTAGGTCGAACATCTGCGATCTTGGGGGCCTCTCGTCTTGGAAGAACCAGCTGTGGACCCGCTGTGCTCGAACTGCCAAGGTGACACCAAGTCGCGCCAGGATTTCCCGCTTGACCTTTTCATAGTCTCCTACTTCTGCTGACTCCAAATCATAGTAGGCCTTCTGCGATTCTCCAGACAGCAAGGGGGCGACCAGTCCTGCCCACTGGGTTTTGGGCCAACCTTCCCTCTCAGCGGTCCGTTCAAAGGTTAAGAGAAAGGCCTCTGGATCATCATCTGCAGTCATCTTGGAAAGAAAACGACCCACATGGATGGCTGAGGGCTTGTCTCCAACAACATTAACTTTAGCAGGTGACCACTGTGCAAGCGTCTCTACAACCGCAGCCAGGGTTTTCCTATCCTCTTTTGCATCAGTGGCTAGCTGTTCAAACAGCCTCTGCGATAGCTCCTGTACAGCACCAATCTGTTGGCACAGCGCCTTGGTTTGCTCCTGTGCGATAGCGTTTGTTTGCTGCTGTGTAGCGTTTGCTTGATGCAGTGCAGCGTTTGCTTGTTGCTGTGCAGCATTGGATTGTTGCTGTGCAGCATTGGATATCACCAATTGTTTTAGGATTTCCTCCATGTTTAGTCACTCTAGGTACTGGCCTTTTAAGTAGTAACTTACTACAGCTGCCCGCATTCTCCACCATATGTAACCTGGGGGACAGGTAGCAGGCACAAAGCTCCCTGGGATGAGTGGTCTTTCAGGCACAGATACCAAATCCAGTGGAATAGTGACAAACAGTGCGGTGTTTATTTGTGATATTTACAAGTCTATATACAGGTGCTGTACAGTGTTCCAAAAGAAACAAATAGGAACAAAAATAGCCAAAACAAAACCTAGCCGTGTCTCGGCACTAACTAAACAATATTTACAGATCCTAACTATTAAGCTGAGCAAGCCTACAGCTTGTCAGCTTCCACATACCTTTTTGCTCTCTTACACAGAAGTTCTCTGAGTATCCCAGGCCAAGAGCAAGGGCTGTCTTGCTCAGGTGAGCTTAAATTAGCCTGGGGGTGAGGACCAAGAACTGAACTGGACCATGGATCAGAGATCCCTGAACCTGTATGAGAGGAGCCTGGGAGATGTATAAACCCCGAACAGGACTTTTCCTGGCTCTCTCTGGGACGCTCTGCTACAATATATATATATATACATATATATATATATATATATATATATATATATATATATATATATATATATATATATATATATATATATATATATATATATATATATATATATATATATATACATATATATATATATATATATATATATATATATATATATACACATATATATATATATTAGTGTATGCCTTGGTATATGTGCACAATTCCACCAAGACACCTATTGGGCCATTTTCTGATAATACTTGTTTGTACATCGGATGTTTGTACTATTAATTATCTCTTCCTATGTAAAGCTTGTATTATTTCTATACTGGTGTGCATCAATATACCCATGGTTAATGTTTTATGCTGGTGGCAGCAGTCCTTCTGCTTCCAGTTACTTTGTTTAGATTATTGATTTATTTTCCATGAGAAGATTCCCTTCTATTCACAGAGGACCTGTCCTGGGTGAAGGCACTGCCACCTTTATTATCAAACTCACTCTTCCACTTAGCGAAGGTTCTGGTTCTCTTATTTACCTACAGGTTTAGCACAAAATTCTGTTTGGGGATTGACATTTCTCCTAACCCCCTAAAGAGGGCTACATGTGCATAGAATCAAAGCAGAAAGGTTTCTATAATTATACTGTGGTTAATGGTGAAGACAGCATCAAAAGAATTGGTGATATACAAATGTTGGGATTGCCTGATCATATTTGCCTGAATAGTATGATTAGAGGATAGAAAAAAATCAGCATGCAGACACATCTTCTGTTAGAAGCTCTCCCTGTCTCTACTCCCCCCTCCCCTCTTAAGGTTTTACTTTTGCAATTGTTCTATTCGCTAGCTTTTAATAATATATTTCTATTTGTTAGTCTTTAATAACATATTTATATTTGCTAGTTTTTAATAAGATCTCACACCACCCCTTTCTTATCTATGTATAAAATAACATGTAATAATACATTTTGGCACTGAACGGACATTTTAAATCAGATGTTTTTAGAGTCCCAATCAGAAATAATTCCATAACACATACATTCAGACATTGTAAAACAAATTCTCAGTTTGCTGATTTGCCTGATTTGCTTATCATTTTTTTTTTTTATCTCTACTTGCTGAATACAGTTATTTTCTCTGTATATTGGTATAACAAAAAATCCTGCTACTGCCTGAGTGGTGTACAGGTAGGAAACATTAATGAAAAATGGGCCACCAATTCAAATTAAGCTACAATGAAACTATGGACAAAATCAGAAATGACATAAATGATGCAGTAAGTTAATAACATTAACACAGAAAAGTCCCTCTCCATTACATAGTTTTATTATCTGTTGGTCCTGCCAGCAGATCTATCATTTTTCCAATCCCTGTGACAGGGTAACAAGCTGTTCTTTCTTCTTTCAAATTGCACAACAGCATTGTCACCCTATTGACACCTTGTTCACATGGGGAGTACTAATACATATACCTGTGGTTTGAGGGGGGTGTGTTTACCCACACAGGGATGCACAGGTTTTCTGTGCATCCTCATGCAGGCATTCCCAATCATAAAATAAAAATAATATCTGCGCTAGGTTAATTAAATTATACTAATAAAGTGAAAAAAATGAATAAATGCCCTGCAGCTATGCACTATAACCCCGATGCTGGGCACCAAAAGCAATAAAAATAACAAAATGCAGCACTAAGTTAGTATAAGGAATACAGATATCCCATATCAAATAAACAATGAAAACAAAAGGTATTACCCAAATGTGCAATGCAATGCTGATAATACGTAATTAAGTGCAAAAATACAATGCAATAATTAGAAATAAGCAAATATGCAATTCATATGCGATTAAATGCAAAAAACAAGATTAAAAAAAGGGTTACAAACACAAACGCACATAATAGTGCTAAAGAAATACCATATGTGACCCAAGAAGTAAAAATGTCCACTTGTGTGATCCTGTGCAATATATATCCAATGAGCAAAAATTGCATATAGAAAAAGTTTAACGCAGTAAATGCTAAAAAAAAGTGCAATAAGAGTGCAAACAAAGTTCTTAAGTGACTAAAATCCAATATAGTGACTTCAGGTGCAGCATGGAGCATCGATCAGCTGGTTGACACCGTGATACCCATGACCTCATTAAGATAAAAGTTTTACCAGAAAGCCTGTGACCCCCCTTCTAAGGGAGGTCAAACAGCGCTTAAATGAAATCAGGGATCCACCGATCAAATACTGTGACTTTCCCCTCCGATCATTCATTAGCAGCCGACCAGCATAAGCAGCAGAAGATGATGATATGTAGGAAGATAGAGAGTCCAAATAGTGTTTCTTTCAAACGTATTTATTTAGTAAAAAAGGGGGTTCAGCAACTGTATAAAAACACTGGATAGCAAGTTCCAGTTCAAAACACAGAGTAATACTTGCAAGTAAAAAAAGTCTGTACAGGTCCGTAAGTTCAAATCGCGCATGTACAGAGCGTGTGTGCGTAGCGTCCCGACGATCGTTTTGTCATATGTGACGTCTTCAGGGGTACACCCACACGTCCGCGACTACGCTTTATATACCTAATGGGCAAAACGAGGAAGCGCTGCCATAGGTCACACAAAAAGTTACAGACCAGTTTGTTGGATGAGATAAATTAGTCTCAAGTGGGAAACACCTCAGGTGAGTAACATGTCCAATAGCCCTGCTGTGTAAACTAAACTAACAAGGCATGTGTAAATGGCACATGCTGACATCTTGTGGGGAAAAAAAAGGATATTAACACGTCCAGTTTAAAAAGGGGTTGGCTGTGATAGCCCAAAGGTTTTACATTATTGAGCAATACAACCCATATCAGGATATACAAATAAGTCAAAAAGATGTACATCCTCATTCATGAACCTGATTACAGACATAATTAAAATATCATATAGGCCAAAAAATATATAAAAAAACTAGAATAGAAATGGAAGATAGTAATGAAAAAATACTCCAAGGGTCAAAAATAAGTGCACACAGCACTTGACCTTAGAAAGTATTGATGCGGATAGAATATTTGAGAAAAAGAGAAAAAAATGTTGGAACTTTATATGAGGCCATGACATGTCGTGCATTGGTCTCCATTCCATATTGGTTGAGAAAAAAATAATAGAAGGGGAATTGGAAAATTAGGACTTTATATGATACACATCACTTAGGTTGAGTCAATCAATCAATTAAATAGTAGGAATATTTATTGTTAGCCATAATTAGGCACTGTGTACCGGTAACATTAATAGTAATTGACCAATATGTACAATACAGAATAAAGAAGGACATGATAAGTAAATCATATAACAATCCAGGTAATATAATAGAAATTATTGCACACATGGAATAATGAACCGGCAACATCCCTAATATATGAAAAGACATAATAAAGAATAAAATAGCATATAAGGTTACATGATTGATTCAAACAGTAAAACCCTAGTAAACCCATGGTTAATGTGGCATAGCATCAAAAATTCATGCTCGACGCATTTCGTGGGTTGTTTCCACTCATCAGGAGCAGCTATACATTGGAGGTATCTATAATAGAATAAAATAGAAATCTTTCATCAATGGTAATTGATCAAAGAATAGGGAGAAGAGGGACATAGAACTTATGGTCCAATCATTCTTACCTATGGGTAGCTAATGTAGAGTATGGGTAATAATGATATTAAAGATACATCGGAGGTACCAGGAGGCGAAAGACCGCCCCCCCGGGAGCTGAGGTGATGGCTGTGCAGGCGGCGATAGGGCCAGGTGTATAATAATAGGTGTTGGCCCCGTAGGGCTTCTGTATCAATAAATAAATAGGGAAAAGGTGTTAGCATACAAAAAGAGGTGCCATGGTAGTGATTAGAGGAAATATATGTGAAACGAAAGGGAGGGGGGGGGTGGGGGGGGGTTTGGGTGATAAGAAGTGATAGGAAATAGAGAGATAAGGTGTGTAAAACCCCAATAATAGTAAAGAGTAAGTGAGAGAGGTAGCAGAGTAGGGAGGGTCCCCAGGTAAAATAGTCAAGATATCTGAAGGTAGTAACCATAGAAATAGTAAAATTACTATGAAAGTGCACTTGCCACCATAAGGCCAAAGGTAACATCCATAGGATAAGGATTACCTGAAGTTCAAGTGTACCTGGGGAGATCCAATTGGGAATAGACAGTGCAAACCAGGTAGACCAGGATAGACCATATCTGGTGTAGACCAAGAGGGGTAGGGGTGTGAAAGAAATCTGTCCGCCGGCAGAGCCCCACCAACGTCACGTAGCGTGCTAAGAGAGAGGAGGCGACCATGTCAGAGCGGCCAGCGCTCTTAAATGGGCGCCTTTCCTCCCTCGTGGTGCACGCAGATGAAAAACACGTCTGTCCGCGGCGTCAGAGGTGACGTCGTACGCAAGACGTGTGGGCGTGGCGTCAACGCACAGCGCATGCGCAACCGCAACCCCGGCGACCATATTGGTCGGAATGGGGGCTGGGGGTGACCGCGGTGTGCGTTGCAGCTCCCGGGGCTGATTGCAGCAGCCCCCATAGAATGACCTCACAAAGTAATCAAAAAAAAAAAAATTATATAACAATTCCAGTATAGCAAGTGCCCTACCGCTGGCACTTGATACTAGTCAACAAAAAAATCATGGAAATAGCAACATAGATAAGTGTGTGGATCCATCCAATATTAAATTTGAGAAAAAGAGAAAAAAATGTTGGAACTTTATATGAGGCCATGACATGTCGTGCATTGGTCTCCATTCCATATTGGTTGAGAAAAAAATAGGAGAAGGGGAATTGGAAAATTAGGACTTTATATGATACACATCACTTAGGTTGAGTCAATCAATCAATTAAATAGTAGGAATATTTATTGTTAGCCATAATTAGGCACTGTGTACCGGTAACATTAATAGTAATTGACCAATATGTACAATACAGAATAAAGAAGGACATGATAAGTAAATCATAAAACAATCCAGGTAATATAATAGAAATTATTGCACACATGGAATAATGAACCGGCAACATCCCTAATATATGAAAAGACATAATAAAGAATAAAATAGCATATAAGGTTACATGATTGATTCAAACAGTAAAACCCTAGTAAACCCATGATTAATGTGGCATAGCATCAAAAATTCATGCTCGACGCGTTTCGTGGGTTGTTTCCACTCATCAGGAGCAGCTATACATTGGAGGTATCTATAATAGAATAAAATAGAAATCTTTCATCAATGGTAATTGATCAAAGAATAGGGAGAAGAGGGACATAGAACTTATGGTCCAATCATTCTTACCTATGGGTAGCTAATGTAGAGTATGGGTAATAATGATATTAAAGATACATCGGAGGTACCAGGAGGCGAAAGACCGCCCCCCCGGGAGCTGAGGTGATGGCTGTGCAGGCGGCGATAGGGCCAGGTGTATAATAATAGGTGTTGGCCCCGTAGGGCTTCTGTATCAATAAATAAATAGGGAAAAGGTGTTAGCATACAAAAAGAGGTGCCATGGTAGTGATTAGAGGAAATATATGTGAAACGAAAGGGAGGGGGGGGTGGGGGGGGGGTTTGGGTGATAAGAAGTGATAGGAAATAGAGAGATAAGGTGTGTAAAACCCCAATAATAGTAAAGAGTAAGTGAGAGAGGTAGCAGAGTAGGGAGGGTCCCCAGGTAAAATAGTCAAGATATCTGAAGGTAGTAACCATAGAAATAGTAAAATTACTATGAAAGTGCACTTGCCACCATAAGGCCAAAGGTAACATCCATAGGATAAGGATTACCTGAAGTTCAAGTGTACCTGGGGAGATCCAATTGGGAATAGACAGTGCAAACCAGGTAGACCAGGATAGACCATATCTGGTGTAGACCAAGAGGGGTAGGGGTGTGAAAGAAATCTGTCCGCCGGCAGAGCCCCACCAACGTCACGTAGCGTGCTAAGAGAGAGGAGGCGACCATGTCAGAGCGGCCAGCGCTCTTAAATGGGCGCCTTTCCTCCCTCGTGGTGCACGCAGATGAAAAACACGTCTGTCCGCGGCGTCAGAGGTGACATCGTACGCAAGACGTGTGGGCGTGGCGTCAACGCACAGCGCATGCGCAACCGCAACCCCGGCGACCATATTGGTCGGAATGGGGGCTGGGGGTGACCGCGGTGTGCGTTGCAGCTCCCGGGGCTGATTGCAGCAGCCCCCATAGAATGACCTCACAAAGTAATCAAAAAAAAAAAAAAAAAAAAATTATATAACAATTCCAGTATAGCAAGTGCCCTACCGCTGGCACTTGATACTAGTCAACAAAAAAATCATGGAAATAGCAACATAGATAAGTGTGTGGATCCATCCAATATTAAATTTGAGAAAAAGAGAAAAAAATGTTGGAACTTTATATGAGGCCATGACATGTCGTGCATTGGTCTCCATTCCATATTGGTTGAGAAAAAAATAGGAGAAGGGGAATTGGAAAATTAGGACTTTATATGATACACATCACTTAGGTTGAGTCAATCAATCAATTAAATAGTAGGAATATTTATTGTTAGCCATAATTAGGCACTGTGTACCGGTAACATTAATAGTAATTGACCAATATGTACAATACAGAATAAAGAAGGACATGATAAGTAAATCATATAACAATCCAGGTAATATAATAGAAATTATTGCACACATGGAATAATGAACCGGCAACATCCCTAATATATGAAAAGACATAATAAAGAATAAAATAGCATATAAGGTTACATGATTGATTCAAACAGTAAAACCCTAGTAAACCCATGATTAATGTGGCATAGCATCAAAAATTCATGCTCGACGCGTTTCGTGGGTTGTTTCCACTCATCAGGAGCAGCTATACATTGGAGGTATCTATAATAGAATAAAATAGAAATCTTTCATCAATGGTAATTGATCAAAGAATAGGGAGAAGAGGGACATAGAACTTATGGTCCAATCATTCTTACCTATGGGTAGCTAATGTAGAGTATGGGTAATAATGATATTAAAGATACATCGGAGGTACCAGGAGGCGAAAGACCGCCCCCCCGGGAGCTGAGGTGATGGCTGTGCAGGCGGCGATAGGGCCAGGTGTATAATAATAGGTGTTGGCCCCGTAGGGCTTCTGTATCAATAAATAAATAGGGAAAAGGTGTTAGAATACAAAAAGAGGTGCCATGGTAGTGATTAGAGGAAATATATGTGAAACGAAAGGGAGGGGGGGGTGGGGGGGGGGTTTGGGTGATAAGAAGTGATAGGAAATAGAGAGATAAGGTGTGTAAAACCCCAATAATAGTAAAGAGTAAGTGAGAGAGGTAGCAGAGTAGGGAGGGTCCCCAGGTAAAATAGTCAAGATATCTGAAGGTAGTAACCATAGAAATAGTAAAATTACTATGAAAGTGCACTTGCCACCATAAGGCCAAAGGTAACATCCATAGGATAAGGATTACCTGAAGTTCAAGTGTACCTGGGGAGATCCAATTGGGAATAGACAGTGCAAACCAGGTAGACCAGGATAGACCATATCTGGTGTAGACCAAGAGGGGTAGGGGTGTGAAAGAAATCTGTCCGCCGGCAGAGCCCCACCAACGTCACGTAGCGTGCTAAGAGAGAGGAGGCGACCATGTCAGAGCGGCCAGCGCTCTTAAATGGGCGCCTTTCCTCCCTCGTGGTGCACGCAGATGAAAAACACGTCTGTCCGCGGCGTCAGAGGTGACGTCGTACGCAAGACGTGTGGGCGTGGCGTCAACGCACAGCGCATGCGCAACCGCAACCCCGGCGACCATATTGGTCGGAATGGGGGCTGGGGGTGACCGCGGTGTGCGTTGCAGCTCCCGGGGCTGATTGCAGCAGCCCCCATAGAATGACCTCACAAAGTAATCAAAAAAAAAAAAAAAAAAAAAATTATATAACAATTCCAGTATAGCAAGTGCCCTACCGCTGGCACTTGATACTAGTCAACAAAAAAATCATGGAAATAGCAACATAGATAAGTGTGTGGATCCATCCAATATTAAATTTGAGAAAAAGAGAAAAAAATGTTGGAACTTTATATGAGGCCATGACATGTCGTGCATTGGTCTCCATTCCATATTGGTTGAGAAAAAAATAGGAGAAGGGGAATTGGAAAATTAGGACTTTATATGATACACATCACTTAGGTTGAGTCAATCAATCAATTAAATAGTAGGAATATTTATTGTTAGCCATAATTAGGCACTGTGTACCGGTAACATTAATAGTAATTGACCAATATGTACAATACAGAATAAAGAAGGACATGATAAGTAAATCATATAACAATCCAGGTAATATAATAGAAATTATTGCACACATGGAATAATGAACCGGCAACATCCCTAATATATGAAAAGACATAATAAAGAATAAAATAGCATATAAGGTTACATGATTGATTCAAACAGTAAAACCCTAGTAAACCCATGATTAATGTGGCATAGCATCAAAAATTCATGCTCGACGCGTTTCGTGGGTTGTTTCCACTCATCAGGAGCAGCTATACATTGGAGGTATCTATAATAGAATAAAATAGAAATCTTTCATCAATGGTAATTGATCAAAGAATAGGGAGAAGAGGGACATAGAACTTATGGTCCAATCATTCTTACCTATGGGTAGCTAATGTAGAGTATGGGTAATAATGATATTAAAGATACATCGGAGGTACCAGGAGGCGAAAGACCGCCCCCCCGGGAGCTGAGGTGAGGGCTGTGCAGGCGGCGATAGGGCCAGGTGTATAATAATAGGTGTTGGCCCCGTAGGGCTTCTGTATCAATAAATAAATAGGGAAAAGGTGTTAGCATACAAAAAGAGGTGCCATGGTAGTGATTAGAGGAAATATATGTGAAACGAAAGGGAGGGGGGGGGTGGGGGGGGGTTTGGGTGATAAGAAGTGATAGGAAATAGAGAGATAAGGTGTGTAAAACCCCAATAATAGTAAAGAGTAAGTGAGAGAGGTAGCAGAGTAGGGAGGGTCCCCAGGTAAAATAGTCAAGATATCTGAAGGTAGTAACCATAGAAATAGTAAAATTACTATGAAAGTGCACTTGCCACCATAAGGCCAAAGGTAACATCCATAGGATAAGGATTACCTGAAGTTCAAGTGTACCTGGGGAGATCCAATTGGGAATAGACAGTGCAAACCAGGTAGACCAGGATAGACCATATCTGGTGTAGACCAAGAGGGGTAGGGGTGTGAAAGAAATCTGTCCGCCGGCAGAGCCCCACCAACGTCACGTAGCGTGCTAAGAGAGAGGAGGCGACCATGTCAGAGCGGCCAGCGCTCTTAAATGGGCGCCTTTCCTCCCTCGTGGTGCACGCAGATGAAAAACACGTCTGTCCGCGGCGTCAGAGGTGACGTCGTACGCAAGACGTGTGGGCGTGGCGTCAACGCACAGCGCATGCGCAACCGCAACCCCGGCGACCATATTGGTCGGAATGGGGGCTGGGGGTGACCGCGGTGTGCGTTGCAGCTCCCGGGGCTGATTGCAGCAGCCCCCATAGAATGACCTCACAAAGTAATCAAAAAAAAAAAAAATTATATAACAATTCCAGTATAGCAAGTGCCCTACCGCTGGCACTTGATACTAGTCAACAAAAAAATCATGGAAATAGCAACATAGATAAGTGTGTGGATATGCTATTTTATTCTTTATTATGTCTTTTCATATATTAGGGATGTTGCCGGTTCATTATTCCATGTGTGCAATAATTTCTATTATATTACCTGGATTGTTATATGATTTACTTATCATGTCCTTCTTTATTCTGTATTGTACATATTGGCGGATAGAATATTATTCAAGATAGATAAAAAGACGTCTGTTCATAAAAAGAATAGTCCTGAACAGCAGAAAAAGGACAATTTGACTATATGCATCTGTTATGGTAAGCAAGCGGTGGAGAGGGGACATCAACCATTATTAATAAAACAATTAATGTCCCACTCCACATTTAGGCCCCCTGGCACATGGGACCCCAATTTATATATCCAGTTAGTCCCAGCTCTGGAAATAGTCCTTCTTCCATTGCTACCACGCCAGTGGGTATATATTTTTCCAACGCAATAAACCCTTAGGGTCCCTATTGTGTTTTAGGTCATAATGCATCGAAACATTAGCGAAACCCTTACAGATGTTGGTTATATGTTCTGCTAATCTGATGTGTAACATCTGAATAGTGCGCCCAACATACTCCAGGCTGCAGGGGCACCTCAGAAGATAGACTACACATTTAGTCGTGCATGTAATAAATGACCTTATAGGGTATGTAACTCCTGTGCCCAATGAAGTAAATTCAGTCATTCTCTTTCCTCGATGGACATTAATTTTGCACGCCTGGTGTTTCCGACACAAATAGTACCCTTTAAGATCTCCAAAAAAGGTCAGTCTAATTGGTGGATCTGGAACGTTAGGTGCTATGGAGTGCCTTAAATTGGAATTCCCAATCATGTCTATTGGGATGCAGCAGCTGCATGGACACAGATGCTGCTCCCAATCTGACATCTGTGCAGGTGCATGGACCCAAATGCAGAAAGTGTATAGGTGCAGATAAACACAGTCTTCCACGGGTGTACGTCTTAGTACGCCTTGTGTGAACAAGGCCTTAGATGGACATTTAATGCATTACATGCATTTAATTTTGCATGGACTTTAGGTAACAAATGAACAAACTAAAACCTAATGCCAGCTAATGTTTTTTAAACAGTTACCATAGCAGGTATTTTTTTTTACACTTTTTTAATTGTATTTTTTTTGTTTACTTTATTGCTATCACAAGAGGGCTAACAAGCTAACAAGAAGGTATAGGAAAGCCGATATACCCTGAGTTCCTCCTGCTTTCACAGGGAAAACAGTTTCCTGTGGTTCCAGAGGGCACTCCATTGAGAGGTGGCTCTAGAGCTGCCCAATCACTTTTATTCGAAAGTCCTTCACAAGCTCTTAAAGTTGTTGTTAAGCCACTACACTATAAACATACCATCCCCTCTGTAAAATAGCGTTATGTACCCCTGTGTCTTTGCTATATTTAAAAAAATGCGGATTACACTGTATATCAGAGCATCTCCCAGCACTCACGTGACACCTCGGCTCTCTTTTCTGCCCGGCTGACAGCTATAGCCGGCAGGGCCAAGCGCTCCCGCTGATGTCAGCCGGGGAGGAGGGGAGGAGAGAAAGCCGAGGAATCACGTGAGCACCTTTTTTTAAAAAAAGCACAGACACTGGGGCACATAATGTTATTTTACAGAGGGGATGGCATGATTATACTATAGTTATGATAGCAGCAGGAGGGGAGGGCTGGGGAGTGGACGGCGCTGACAAGCAGAGAGGGAGGGGGGAGAGGATGGGGGACAGGAGAGCTGCAGATGACGGAGGCATGTAAACTGACCACGGTTTATCATGGTTGCTGAGCCCCGACACCGTGGTCAGTTTACAGGGGGAAGGTAGAACCAGACAGGATCAACCAGATTTTTTAGTTGATAGAGGGGGCCAATTTACATAGCACAAGCACTGCGCTGTTATTCATGCTTTAAGGGAACAGGATCTGTTTTTTTTTAGGGTAACAAACACTGGTATTAAACTCACAGCTGTAGCAGGAGCAGAGCTGCAGCAATCTCTGCTCTGGTGTGGTTCCTGTCCCCTAAACACACCAGCTGAAGCACTGCATGACACCTTTTAGCCTGACTCTGGGAATAGCCCTTTGAACGCTTAGGGGCTGCCTGTCATAGGACAATCCTACAGAGGAGGGCACCGAGTCCTGTCCTGCATCCTTTTGAGTTGCAAGCAGCGTTATGCAGTGTGCTGTGAACAAAATATATTATCCCTGTCCATGCTTGCTAGACCACGTGTCAGCAGTAAGGTGGATTTTACGGCTGACTGCCTTGCCCAACGATGCCAGAACATTCCCTTCCACGTGATGGTAGAGAAATGGAACGGTCTTACATGAAAAGTGGTAGCGACTGGGAACCTGCCATTGTGGTACAGCACAATTCACGAATGTGTGAATTCACAGGAGGGGGCAGAATCCACCAAGCTGAAAGGCAGAAGTTGGAGAGCCAACAGCTTTGACAAGTTTGCATTTTGACGCTGGGCAGATGGGACAGAGAAATTTGGCGGCTACAGTCTACAGTTGGTGGTGTGCTGCTGGGACCTGGGACACCCTGTGCTATACCATCATCCCTGTCAGTGGAGGCTGCTGAGAGGTAATGACTTAGTACAGCAGGGGCAGACTGAAGTGGGTAAGGAGGAGGAGGAGGGACAGATTTGTGCCCCTTTTGTGTGGCTTTTAGGTGCTCTTGCCAACGAGCTGAGTGGTTGGATGTTAAATGCCTTGTTAAGCATGTGGACAAGCAGGCAGGTTGGTTGATGTTTTTGCCACATTTGATGTGCCTGAGACACAGTTTGTAGATAGCAACAGTGCGATCTAGTGCAGATGTGCTGAAAATGGCCCAGACAGCTGAGCTTTGGGAAGTGGGACGGGAGATAACAGCTGCAGAATGTGATGGAATAGGGTGGCTTCTCTCTTCTCTTTTTTGATGTCGGCCTCCTTGGGGTTGTGCCGCCTCTCCTTCAGTTTCCTCCTCTGCTCTATCTGGCACCCAAGTCGCATCATCATTATCTCCATCTCCTCCATTTTCATCATTACCACTGGAGGCAACTTGGCAATACGCTGCGGCTTGGGGAACATAAATGCCAATTTGTCTACCAGTGTTCCTCCCTCTCTCTAGGCTCATGTTGCGGTCATCCTCAACCTCAGAACCAACATCTGAATCCAGTAATGGCAAGGCATCATCAAGGGGCAAGTGGCTGACGCTGTGGTCAAATAACTCAGCTGACTCCTCAATGGCTGATGTTGGGGCTATGGCAGGAATAGATGTGGACAAGCAGGCAGGTTTATCCACTCTGGCAACTACAGGGGACTGCACACTTGTCTCTGCTTGCGTGACAGAGGATGAGGAGGATGAGGAAGGTTAAATAAGCCA
The DNA here is from genome assembly GCA_037952835.1 of Lithobates septentrionalis. Classification (NCBI taxonomy): domain Eukaryota; kingdom Metazoa; phylum Chordata; class Amphibia; order Anura; family Ranidae; genus Lithobates; species Lithobates septentrionalis. The sequence goes on along the minus strand of JBBDGP010000366.1, from coordinate 5,492,324 downwards.
GACCACCACCTCATTTGTATGCTGTGGCTGGATAGCATGGGCAAATGCACTAAACAGAGGAAATGATGCCCTGCCTGAGGACTGACCATCACGTCCACCTTTGCCTGTGGACACATTTGTTGCTGGCCCCCTTACAGTGCCAAGGGAACATCTGCCTCGCTTTGTTGTCCTCCCAGACATTATTGGGAGGGAGAGGGCGGTGCTTATAAGCAAATGTAAAGAAGACGTTAAAATCTGTACGTAGATGCACTTCAATGTAAAGAGGTGTTTGGTGCACTTTAATTTGAGTACTCACACTACACAGACACACTCCATGGATACACTATAATATACTGCAATATAAGGCGCCAAACGTACAGTGACACACAGAACTATATGGCGTTTAATGGGCAGTAACGCACACAAAAGTAAATGGCGTTAAACTGGCAGTAACGCACACAGAACTATATGGCGTTAAACTGGCAGTAACGCACACAGAACTATATGGCATTAAACTGGCAATAATGCACACAGAACTATATGGTGTTAAACTGGCAGTAATGCACACAGAACTATATGGCGTTAAACAGGCAGTAACGCACACAGAACTATATGGCGTTAAACTGGCAGTACCACACACAGAAGTAACTGGTGTTAAACTGGCAGTAACGTACAAAACTATATGGCGTTAAACTGGCAGTAACGCACACAGAACTATATGGCGTTAAACTGGCAGTATTGCAAAAAACGATATGGTGTTAAACTGGCAGTAACGCACACAGAACTATATGGCGTTAAACTGGCAGCAACGCACACAGAACTATATGGCGTTAAACTGGCAGTAACTCACAAAACTATATGGCATTAAACTGGCAGTAATGCACACAGAACTATATGGCAATAAACAGGCAGTAATGCACACAGAACTATATGGCGTTAAACTGTCAGTAATGCACATAGAATTATATGGCGTTAAACTGGCAGTAATGCACACAGAACTATATGGCGTTAAACTGGCAGTAACGCGCACAGAAGTAAATGGCGTTAAACTAGCAGTAACACAATCAAATAGACGCTATCTGAACTGTCCCTACTCTAGCTACACTAATGTAAAGATTACTGACACGGTCTCACTAAACTACACGGAATCTATCTGAGCTGTCCCTACTCTACACCAATGTATGTATGAATGACACAGTCTCACTACACTACAATGAAACTATCTGAGCTGTTTCTACTCTAGCTGCACACTATGCAAAGCTGAATGATTGTCCTCCTCACTACACTCACACTATCCATAGACTGACACTAAACTAATATTCTACACTGGCAATTGAAGCAAAATAGCACAGTATAGCACACTAACTAATAGCACTGAACAGAGCCCTGTTCTATCTCTCTCCAAGCCAAAATCACACTGAAAATGGCTGCCATTGAAAGAATACTTTTATACTGTGGGGCGGGAATGAGCCATGATTGGATAAAGTCATGATGACAGTGTCCAAGTGTCCAATCATGACTCTGACAGTGCTCTGTGCCCTGCTTGGCTGAAGCTTTTACTGCTTCAGCCAATCAGGGCTTGCAATGCGCTGTTCAGTGCCGCAATGCATTGTGGTCGGTTCGGAGGGGGGCAAACAAACGGTTGAACGACCTGTTTGTTCGGCTGAACGTTCGAAAAGCGAAAGTTCAGCCAGAACTTATGCTCGGGCCTAACCGTTCCCCCATCCCTACTTATTATTACCATTTTAGACAACTCTGAATGTCATAAATACCTTTTACATTTTTGTTTCCACCAAAAATATCCAAACTGAATATGGAAAGAAGGCATTAACATACATCATCAAAAAAGAATAGTGAGTTTGTAATCGGAGATCAGAAAATAGCAGAATGCATTCACTACACTGGGTTTGAAAAGAATCGCCACAGTTACATTTCTCTTCTGATTGCAACCTCTGCTGTCATGAAAAAAAGCAGACAAAATAAAAGTTATTTTTGGTTCAAGTCATAGCATCACAGGGCAGATTAATAAATGTACGCTTATCCGTAAGTTCAGGCAGCCATCACAAAGATCAACCTCCGTTTACTTTTTAATCCATTGCCAGAGTACGTAACTTGTGCTCATGTTATTGTGAGTGGCCTTCCTGACCCAGCTAGGTGGTAAAATGCAGAAAATGTCTACTGTGCTGGCCTGCATGACATAAAATGAAGAATAATAGCAACTGAGCCCAGTGGAACCAGACGTCGCTCTGTACAAGACAACAGGCTATCAGAACATTGTCAAAAACATTTTCAAGAAAGGGAGAAGAAGCTGAATATCAGAGCTCAGGGTGAAAGAGAAGATTGCTGCTTATTATTTAAAGTAGTTACTTGGGTTGATTTACTAAAAGTGAAGAGTGCAAAATCTGGTGCAGTTGTGCATAGTAGCTGATCAGCTTCTAACTTCATCTTGTTCAATTAAGCTTTTATATAACAAAAAAAAGGAAGCTGATTGGTTTCTATGCAGAGCTGCCCATATTTTGCACTCTCCAATTTTAGTAAATTAACCCTACAGTGTTATAGATGTTTCTAATACAGGTATAACTACACAGACTCCATAACTGATTGTGCTTAGTTTCAGAAATGATCTTGCTTACCCTTTTTACAAGGTTAAAAAGTTCTGTCATGTTACCATGCATCTCTTCTTCCTGATAGTGGGAGGATGGGGTTAGAGGACGCTGTGCAGACACACAGTGTGCCTGTATTCCACAGTCTGTTCAGTCTGAGGCAAGATGCAGGCTGTGCTTGAGCAGGGGGGCATGTTCAAGAGAAAGGCTGTGATTGAAAGGGTGTGTGTGCCAGTGACAAGCTGTAATTGGAAGGGTGTGTGTGCCAGAGGCAGGCTGTGACTTGGGAGGGGGTGAGTGCCAGAGGTAGGCTGTGATTGGAAGGGGTTGTGTCCCAGAGGAAGGCTGTAATTGGGAGGGGTGTATGTGCCAGAGGCAGGCTGTAATTTGGAGGGGGTGTGTGCCAGAGGCTGGCTGTAATTGGGAGGGGGTGTGTGCCAGAGGCAGGCTGTAATTGGGAGGGGGTGTGTGCCAGAGGCAGGCTGTGATTGGGAGGGGGTGTGTGCCAGAGGAAGGCTGTGATTGGAAGGGTTAGGGTTGCCACCTCATCCCTTTAAAACCAAACACATAACAATTACACAGGTTTTGTGGCTGATTAAGGTGTTAATTAAACTCACTTGGTGTCTTATCTGAATTCAATTAGCCTGGGTTTAAAGGGATAAGGTGGCAACCCTAGGAAGGGTGTGTGTGCCAGAGGCAGGCTGTAATTGGGAAGGGGTGTGTGCTAGAGGCAGGCTGTGATTGGGAGGGGTGTGTGCCAGAGGCAGACTGAAATTGGGAGGGGGGTGTGTGCCAGAGACAGTCTGAGGCAAGATGCAGGCTGTACTTGAGCAGGGGGGCATTTTCAAGAGGAAGGCTGTGATTGGAAGGATGTGTGTGCCAGAGGCAGACTGTAATTAGGAGGGGGTGTGTGCCAGATGCAGACTGTAATTGGGAGGGGGTGTGTGCCAGAGGCAGGCTGTGATTGGGAGGGGGTGTGTGCCAGAGACAAACTGTAATTGGGAGGGGTGTGTGCCAGAGGAAGGCTGTGATTGGGAGGTGTGGTGGCTGAACAGACTACCCAATACAGGAATGCTTTGTTTCTGCACAGTCTCCTGTACCTCTGAATAGCTAGCCAAAGGATGAAAACTGACCATGCTAACACAGATCAGCTTCTGTGCTTTGTGTGGCCAGTTTAAGGAAGAAAGATGACTGGCAGGATCAACCAGGTACTACAGATGGAAGAAGTACTTGAAAACGATAGAGACTATGATTTACAATATACATGTACGTGTACACACACTTAGAAGAAAAAATATTTAGGGTAAATACACTTACATGTCCTCTTAAGTTTGCTGATGTATTCATCGGTGCTCAAACAAGGCCAGACAAAATACATAAAGACAAATCAAATTAAAGCCTGACATCAACATTGTTTTTTAGTTTTGGATACAGTGGGATAGAGTTACTTTATCAGTCAAGTTTTAATTTCTGTTTGTGATCCTATTGGAAAGATTTTTCCCAATTGAGAAATAAAAACATTTCCCAAGTTCTAACTATTCTCCACTCTGTTAAAAATGTATATTTCTTATGTTCCCCTGGCCTAAAACAAGTGAGGGACATTCTCCCAGAAAAGGACATAGATGGTAAAAATAAATAAAACATAACCTCGGAGATTGTAAGCTTTCCATTCTATAGCCAAAACAAAATAAAATTCTGGAGTTGGAATTTAATTTGATTAATTCATTTTGTGGACACTGGCCTACAAATGCCTAATGAAAATACTCCTCTGGAGCACCCCTGGCAATGTAGTCTTATGAAAGGAAAGCAAAGAATCCATTAAATGTCTTGCAGTACTTTCCAAGAACATGCCAATATCTTGTTGACTTATGACAATGACCAAATAACAGTTTCCTTTGTACTTTCCCATGAAATACCCACATTTCCAAGTTAAGTACTAGTAACGGATTAGCTATAAGCTAACCTGCAGCAGAAGCCTCTGTAAATAGTAAAAAAAATGTTTTTTTTGTGATAACCAAAGTATAAGGAAAGACATTTTTTTAAAATAACACACATTAGAGATTCCTTGCATTTATATATTAAGAATCCAGAATGTAATTGACCCCTTCCAGGATTTTGCCACTTCTGGACAGGTGTATTAATGGGAGCTGCCATATAAGTAGCAGATGTAAATCCTACGAGCCAAGAGCTTGAAAATACACATCAATCATAATAGGGTCACCACTGAGCTATAACAGCTAGTAGAAAAAGCTGCAAGCTTGTAATATTCATTCCATGCATTGACAAAACATTTCACCATCTAATGTTAGAAAAACATAAGTACACATTATAGTGAATGCCATTAGTGAATTTTTCATGTTTCACTGACTATTTTAATTGTTATTTATCATACAGAAGCAGATTTCTACAAAGCTAACAAGAACCAGTGCGCCGCGCTACATATTAATTACAGCACAAAGGCAGTTAATCATACCAGGAACAACATTTGAAGTGTCATTGTATTCCAATACCACCTCACATATGTTATACATAAATTATAGTGCTAAACTATCTATTATTTCTACCAGCGAATCCTCTGGAGAGTCCCAAGCCCAAATGGGTTCCTACAATATGTTTGACACAAGAAAGACTTTGAAAAAGTGTGTTTTGTTGTCTTTTAATAGGTGTAAAAATCAGGAAACAGAAAAACTAACATGCAGATTTTGTGTATTTATTATATCAAATGTACATTTTACAAGTCATATTATTTTTGATACTACGGTGAAAGATCCCTTACTTATTTTTATTTTATTTCATTGCACCTGGTCCTGCAGTGATGAGGAGTGATGAGGAGCTTTGTTCAATTCCCACTAGTATACCATCTGCATAGAGTTTGAGTGTTTTTTTTTTCAATTGACTGATTTCTGTATATATATATATATATATATATATATATATATATATATATATATATATATATATATATATATATATATACACATATATATTTTACACTACATTACCAAAAGTATTGGGACACCTGCCTTTACACGCACATGCACTTTAATGGCATCCCAGTCTTCTTCCGTAGGGTTCAATATTGAGTTGGTCCACCCTTTGCAGCTATAACAGCTTCAACTTTTCTGGGAAGGCTGTCTACAAGGTTTAGGAGTGTGACTAAGGGAATGTTTAACCATACTTCCAGAAGCGCATTTGTGAGGTTAGGCACTGATGTTGGATGAGAAAGCCTGACTCATTCTCCGCTCTAATTCATCCCAAAGGTGTTCTATCAGGTTGAGGTCAGGACTGTGTGTAGGCCAGTCAAGTTCCTTCACCCCAAACTCGCTCATCCAAGTCTTTATGGACCTTGCTTTGTGCATTGGTGTGCAGTCATGTTGGAACAGGAAGGGGCCATCCTCAACTGTTCCCACAAAGTTGAGAACATAAAATTGTCCAAAATGTCTTGGTATGCTGATGCCTTAAAAGATCCATTCACTGGAACTAAGGGGCCAAGCCCAACCCCTGAAAAACAACCCCACACCATAATCCCCCCTCCACCAAATGATTTGGACTAGTGCACAAAGCAAGGTCCATAAAGACATGGATGAGCGAGTTTGGGGTAGAGGAACTTGACTGGCCTGCACAAAGTCCTGATCCCAACCCGATAGAACACCTTTGGGATGAATTAGAGCAGAGACTGAGAGCCAGGCCTTCTCTTCCACATAGGTGCCTGACCTCAAAAATGCACTTCTGGAAGAATGATCAAACATTCCCATAGACACACTCCTAAACCTTGTAGACAGCCTTGTAACAGTTGAAGCTGTTATAGCTGCATAGGGTGGGCCAACTTAATATCTTAATATTGAACCCTACGGACTAAGACTGGGATGCCATTAAAGTTCATGTGTGGGTAACGGCAAGCTTCCCAATACTTTTGGTAATATATTGTGTGTGTGTGTGTATATAAGCTGACTAGCCCGAGACGTAATCCATCCATCCATCCATATCTGAATCTACCTGTGTCTGAAACTGTGTAGGCATTTCGTGCCTGTGTTTTTGGATTATACTTGCTTTGTAAATCCCTACTGAACAATTTGAGAAATAAAGCAAAGAAATTTTAAAGTGCAGCAACCTCTTGGACTCTTTTTCTATATATATATATATATGTATATATATATATATATGTATATATATATGTATATATATGTATATATATATATATATATATATATATATATATATATATATATATATAGTTCAAGTTCTATTTCTATATTTATTCTAGTTAGGCTCTCTACATGGTAAAATGGGCTAAAATGTACAGATCAGTTCAGGAGCCACTCTTTTTATTTTTCTTTCACAGACAAGCACCGAGGTCACCGGATGATGATTCACATAGATCTTGATTACCGTTCTACTGTTCAAAGATTATCACCTCTGGCAAGGGACTCTCTAAAAGATGGACGGGGGGGGGGGGGGGGGGGCCAGAAGAAAAAAATGGTTGACAGAATTCTCATCTGACTGATGGAATGGCCAAATAATCTTTAAATAAACACAAGGTCATGGCTCTTTGCAGCAAACACATCACATCAGCTCCAGATAAATTCAAGGTTCAGCGGGGGGCAGCTGGGTCACTGGTAATTTCAGTTTATCAGTCGATAACATATGTTACAATGCATGGATGTTACCCATTATTCACTTATGAGTCATGCTGAACGCACTCCATAATTTATGTGTATTATATTTTACAACGCATGGACAGATGCGTGTTGGTGTGTGTGCTGTGATTTCTGCTCTGCTGGGGGCGCAGCAGCGGAAAAAAACATTTATCGTCACAAAAGATGAAAAAAAAAAACTAGATTCTGTGAAATTGCTAATGCTAGATTGCAGGCCAAGAGGATATTGCTGCCTGTTTAGGAAAAAAAAATCTTGATAAGGGTGGAGAGAGACAGAAATCTTGTTCTGATAAATGGTTGATAATATCTGATCCCAAAGGAAAGGAGCATGTGAGGGAATCTAAAAATCTTAACAAGCTTGAAATACTGGTAGCAGAAAGTCTGCAGAGAATTTTGTTAGCTAATGAGTTCCCCTTGTTCAGCTCCGGGAAACTGTCTGATGACAGCTGGCTTCAAACCGAAATGGGGACTCAGTGCCGCTCTGCAACAGAGGCGTTACCATATGACTTGTTGCCTGCACATATCTGAAGAATGACAAGGCCCATGATAAAAGATGCTATTTGAATTTCATGATTTACCAAAGAAGAACAGAAATGCACAGAAAGAAAATGTTTTTACAACTAGAAAAGCTCAAATCCCAGTACTTAATCTGGACCTTTTATACAATATGATATTTTATCGTAACAACAGCCTAATAAAAAAAAAAATCTGAACTTTCCTAGCAGAGTTGTCAAAAGACATATGACAAGAAAAACAGAGGATTTAAAATGAGATGTGAAATAATTAACTTGATCCCCTATAGAGACTTCTAATCTGCATTTTTAATCAAGGGAGTCATGCCATGTAAGGTTAGAGACTTCTAATGTTGAAACAAATCTATAATTTCTAGCATGGTTTGCATTGATCATCTTCATACTTGTGAGACATTTTCAATGCGTATTTGCAAGCCACTGGTGAAGCCGTTCAGCTATATTGGAAGTTGTTAACTGATACTGTAAATTAAAGTAATGAAAGATTAAACTGGTCAAGAGACTAAACATTATAATTTCCCTTGGGTCCAGTTATGCAAGTTATATGAAAAAAACAAAACAAAATAATGGAGATATAATTTTGCTTTTAATTTCATAAGAAAATGAAGCCAACTAGTCAGTAAAAATGATGTCATCTTCCTTGATGTATTTACTGTGCTAGCAGTTATGGGGTCAGCAAGCTGAAAAATTCATCTCCTTGCTTGGCAATGGATTTAAGCACCCCCTGGGTGATTCCTGAAGTTCCCAGGACAATTAGAAGAAATATTTTATTCAGTGAGTTAAGCTCTGCCTAAAAAAGCTCCAGCAGCAGACACCTATAAATATCTGCTTACATGCCCTGAATTTCTCAACATCCTTTTTCATTTAAAGCAATATTTTTCCTTAATTAAAATGTGCTGGGTAACAAAATGTTAACTCTCTAGAGGTGGATGCTACCTTCAGGATTACCCACCTTTTTTTTTAAAATTAACAAAACAGTTTATTTGGTGTCTAATAGTAGATTTTGCTAAACTTCCAATTGTGGCGCTCATACATACAGTATCTCACAAAAGTGAGTACACCCCTCACATTTTTGTAAATATTTTATTACTGTATATACTCGAGTATAAGTCGAATTTTTCAGCACCTTTTTTTGTGCTGAAAGTGCCCCCTTCGACTTATACTCGAGTCAAACACTTTTCTGCAGCAAAAAATTTCATTTTCCGAACCGACTTTGGGGCCCCGTATCTCAGGGCCACTTGATGCTAGAAACCCCAAATTTGGTGTGCAAACCAAGGGGACCTGGTACCATAACATATCCAAAGCTGGAGTTCCTAGCACCAAGTGGCCCCGAGATATGGGGCCGCAAAATCGGTTCGGAAAATGTCATTCTCTGCTGCAGAAAAGTGCTTGACATTTTCTGAACCGATTTTTGGGGTCCTGTATCTCGGGGCCACTTGGTTCTAGAAATCCTAGCTTTGAAAATTTTATTGTACTAGTTCCACTGGGTTTGCACACCAAATTCGGGGTTCCTAGCACTAAGTGGCCCCGAGATACGGGGCCCCAAAGTCGGTCAACTGTGTCCATCTGTAGCAATGTCATTTCGGGACACTTTGGGTTCAGAGGTCTCCAGACCTAAACCCTATTGAGCATCTGTGAGGCATCCTCAAGCGGAAGGTTTTGGAGCGCAAGGTCTCTAACATCCACCAGTTCCGTGATGTCATCATGGAGGAGTGGAAGAGGACTCCAGTGGCAACCTGTGAAGCTCTGGTGAACTCCATGCCCGAGAGGGTTAAGGCAGTGCTGGAAAATAATGGTGGCACACAAAATATTGACACTTTGGGCCCAATTTGGAAATGTTTACTTAGGGGTGTACTCGCTTTTGTTGCCAGCGGTTTAGACATTAATGGCCATGTGTTGAGTTTTTTTGAGAGGGACAGCACATTTACACTGTTATACAAGCTGTACACTCACTACTTTACATTGTAGCAAAGGGTAATTTCTTCAGTGTTGTCACATGAAAAGATATAATAAAATATTTACAAAAATGTAAGGGGTGTACTCACTTTTGTGAGATACTGTAGAAGCATAGGTGTGGGCAGTCTATTGCATTAGGGTGTGCACCCCAAAGCTCATACAAACACTCTTATGAATAACTGCAAACAAACTTTTTAAAATGTATTAAAGCATGGACGGGGTCAGTAGAGCAGTGGATGGTGTCAGTAGATCAGTGGATGGTGTCAGTCGGTAGAGCAGAGGATGGTGCCAGTAGGGCAGTAGACGGTGTCACTAGGACTGTGGATGGTGTCAGTCAGTAGAGCAGAGGACAGTGTCAGTAGGGCAGAGATTGGTGTCAGTAGGGCAGTGGACACTGTCAGTATTTTTTTATTTAATTATTTTTTACAATATTATTATTATTTATTTTTTTTTACACTTTTTTATGGGGCCCCATAGGGCAGCTTTGGTGAAACTTCAGGGGTCTAAACAGACCCCTCATGTCTCATTTTTGAGAAAGAGACTAAAGGACAGAGATTCCCCAGTCCCTTTCACTGCAGCCTCAGCTGCACTGGACAGTGAATGAATGGGAAGTGCTCTGTGCTTCCTGTTTATTCACAAACCGAAGCACAGTTTACTATGCTTCAGTTATGAATGAACCCAGTGAGGGATCGACACCAATCGCTCACTGTGTTCATTCTGAAAAGGAATGAGGCTGTTAAATTACATATTTATCAGCCCCCTTCCCCCATTCTCCATCCTAAAACATCCCCCTGTGTGCCCACAGCAGCAGGAGAAGTAAGGAGGGAAAGTGGGCAGGGGGGAAATTGGGGGTATGGGCAACAGAGAGACTCTGTGTCATACAGGGTGATTAGGGTGTGCACACCCGACATACTTTGTGTGCACTTCTAAGCACGGAAGCCATTCTATCATTTATTCACTCCCCCCCCTCTCTTTGTCCATTCACAGAATGCCTTGTATTTTGTGAATGTTTCCTTCAACTCCCAGTGCTTTTTTTCCCCCTGTGGCACCTATACCTGGCAAAATCCTGGGGCTGGTTATCATATTGATAGATGGCTACTGGTCTGTGTATCACAAGTGCAGACAGCAGCTTCTGTGTAACTGAAATCTGAAAATAGTGTTTGCAAGCTTCATTGATAAATACAATGTAATAATATTATTGCATTTATTTATGTTATGTATAAATCAGATGAGTGTCATTTGACCTGCACACAATATTAACAAAACTTTGCTAGTGAGATGTAGCGCACTCCTAGTTAAGCTGCTAGGTAAATTTAGCTTTTGGCTCCTTCTGTAATCAAAGGAGCAGAGATTATTCGTTTAAATCTGTTCAGGGTTTCACGTGCTAGGAGTTTTACTGCTTCCCCCTGCCTCTTGAAGATATTTGTAGAACTTAAGGAGGAATAATTCAAATAACCTGCCTGAATATTGATAAGGGCCTAGCTAATCCCTGGAGAAGTGTGCCCAGATGGTGGCTGGGAAAGCTGATAAATAGTCTGAAGCCCTAGAGAGATCGTCTTTCCCAGGAAAGAGAAGTTTCCAACCTTAGAAGGGGCTTTTGCCCCTCTGAGGCAAGCCTTGAATTGTTCTGCTTCTGTCTGAGATCTCCGGACTGGAGACCTGGAAGGGACCTGAAAAGGACTTCACCAAAGGGTCTGGTCTTGAGAAGAATTTTTCTTACGGAGAGGTGTCCAGAGGAAGCTGGGAGGCGGAAGCTGTCCTTTGGGACTTGTGAATCATGAACCTGTACTGATTCCTGGTGGCTGTGTGCTTTTGGGGTATAAGTGCCAGATGTTGCTCTGACTGAGACTGCTTTCATAGGGTCTCAGATACTGGCCATTCCCCCATCCTCATTGGTGTCCTGGATTGTAAAATTTGTGAAGAGTGATTTCCTGTACTGTGCAGTGTTTCTGAATTTGCACTGGTTACCTGGAGCCGTGCATTTTTGCAGGCTAACCTAGTGCCAAAGAGAGTTGTCTCAAGGTTCTCAGCTGTAAAATGGTAACTATTTTGGCAATTACCTCCTGGTCCTCAGCCATGAGCTAATAGACTGTTCTGCAAACTTTGTCATGGTTCCCAGCCGGGAGAGATGGATTGTGCTCCTTTTACTGGAAGAAAACTGTCTTTACTGATCAAATACCACCAAAAGAAAGCTCTATTTGTGGGGATTTTTTTTTAATTTGGGTACAGTGTTGTACAGCCACGCAATTGTCAATTAAAGTAACGCAGTGCCGTATTGCAAAAAATGACCTGGTCTCGAAGGGGAGTAAATCTTCCGGAGCTGAAGTGGTTAAACATTATAAATAACATGAAAGCATTAACCAATGTTTTCACCCTACCTTTGGTGATAGTTGTGTGACTCTTTAATGAAAATGTTAAAAGACACCATTTCCTTAGTATCTACAGCAGGGGTAGGCAACCTTAAAGAGGTGGAGATCTACCTGAACAACATAAGAGAAATCAAAGATCACCAGACAGTGTCGCCTCTAATTGCCGTACTACTGTGTCACAATCGTGTGCATTGCACGGCAATCATGGGTTTAACCACTTGCCGACCAGCCGCCATCATTATACTGTGGCAGGTTGGCACGATCCCGCGAACCGTCATAGCTGTACACCGGCTCCTTTAAGCGGAATAGCAGGCGCTGCACTATGGGGGTGCCGTTGCTCATACTTGGCAGTCGCAATGACCGTCGGCCACGTGTGATCGCGGGCACGAAAGGCAGAACAGGGACGTGTGTGTGTAAACACACAAATCCCTGTTCTGTTCTGAGAGGAGATGCAGATCTTGAGTTCCTAATAGCTAGGAACCACAATCTGTCATCTCCTATAGTCAGTCCCCTCCCCCTACAGTTAGAACACACACTAGGGAACACTGTTAACCCCTTGATGGCCCCTAGTGTTAACCCCTTACCTGACAGTGACATTTGAACAGTAAAAAAGTGCATTTTTATAGCACTGATCGCTGTATACTTGTCAATCGACCCAAAAATGTGTCAAAAGTGTCCGCCATAATGTTGTAGTTTCCATAAAAATCGCAGAGCGCCGCCAATACTCGTCAAAAAAATATAATAATAAACAAGCCATAAATCTATCCCCTATTTTGTAGATGCTATAACTTTTGAGCAAACCAATCAATATACGCTTATTGTGATTTTTATTACCAAAAATATGTAGAAGAATACTTATTGGCCTAAACTGAGAAAAAAATTGGCTTTTTTTAAAAAAAATTGGGGATATTTATTATAGCAAAAAGTCTACAGTAACATTAGGGGTCTAAGGATTCAGCTGGAGAACTGTGTGAAACTAAAGGGTGAAAGTTAAGTGAATCTTTGGTGTTACTGTAGATAAAAGTGCAAGGTGTCTATAAATGGTTTCATCCAGGATTTACATAACTTTTACCAATATGATTCAAAGTTCTCAAACACTTAATATTATGTAACAAATGTATGAATCTTGGGTGACATTTTTTATATATTAGAAAATTGTAAATTTTTTTAAATTGCTGCCTCTTCCTTTAAATTGAATAGTAAAAAAAAGTAAATTTTGTAAATAATATTGCCAAGGGAAAATTTTATTTGTCCAGCAATAAATAATAATAATAATTGTAAATTAATCTAATCAGTCGGGTAATACCTAATAGATTGTTTATTTTGAGAAAAAAATACATGGTAATGAATATACAGCACTTTAAACATGATCTATTCGGGGGGCGTGGCCAAGACCGGCATGTGAGAGGACGCACTTCTCACACCTCCTGCCTGATCCTCAGATTGATCCTTTCCCGGCACCTCTGATCCTGATTTTTTCGGCCCCCCAGCTGGCTACCGAGACCCCCTATCATCCGGACCCACCACCGGCCCTCTGCACGAGAGCAAAGACCCGCCGAGGCCCGTTGGAGATGGCGGTACCGGACTCCCAAGATGGCACCGCCGCTGCAGCAGCTAAAGCACGGCGCACGCCGCGAACGACGGACAAGCCCAGGGATAACACCAGCAAGAAGCAGCTGAAAGGACCGGGTAAGGAGCAGTACAGAGACATGACATACTATACACAGAAAATACAAATCCCGGAGGAAGCGGGGGGGACAACAAGTAATGGGGAAGCTGCAGATCTTTTTTCACAAGCTGATTGGGGCCTTGATACAGACACCATGCCTGAGCAGCTCCATGAGGACAGTAATCATCCTCCCTCCCCCCCACCATCAGATGAGATAATTGAAACCCTGGAGCAGCCCACCCTGGCTGATATCTTGAAGGCTGTTAATGTGTGCACGGCCACAGTCACTGATATGAAGGAGCAGCTTGGGGGCCTGAGGGAAGAGGTCTCACTACTCAGACAAGACCTTCAAAAGGTTAGAGAAAGAGCAACTGCAGTTGAGAGCAGAGTGAGCGATTTGGAGGAGCAGTTACCTCCGGTGGCGCGAGAAGCAAAGGCAGCTTACCGCATGGCCCAAGATACATATAACAGAGCAGAAGACACGGAAAATCGTTTGCGCAGAAACAATATCCGTATTGTCGGCCTCCCTGAGAAATCGGAGGGTAGAGACCCCACATCGTTTGTGGAAAGCTGGCTGGTTGAACTGTTTGGCCGGGAAGCTTTTTCCCCATTCTTTACAGTGGAGAGGGCCCATAGAGTACCAGGGCGCCCTCCCCCACAGGGTGCTCCCCCCAGATCAATGCTGGCCAAACTGCTACACTACCATGACAGAGAGGCAGTGCTACGATGTGCAAGAGAACAGGCCAATGTAAAGTTCAATGGCGTAAGAGTGTCATTCTACCCAGACTTTTCGGCCGAGGTGCAAAGAAATAGAGCTAAGTTCAGTGACGTGAAGAGGCGCCTAAGAGCTTTGCAACTGCCATACGCTATGCTATACCCGGCGAAGCTCCGAGTCACTGCGGAAGGACATGCACAATTCTTTGACTCTGCCAGAGAGGCTGCCGCCTGGTTGGACCATAACGAACAAGCACTACGTCGTCACCGCGCTGAGGTGGAGGGTGACTGAACCGGGCATAATTCCAGATGTTAAGAGTGCTGTCCACACGTTGAGATGCCACACTCTCTCTATCTCGCTGTCTTTTCTGGTCCACAAAGTCATTAACATACCGTTTCTGTTTTTTGTTTTTACACCTTTTACCATATTTTACCAAACCCACCTGACCTCTACAAAGTTACCCAAGTGCCGGGAATCACCCCATAACTCTTCAGTGAAAGGAACTGAACTGTGAAACCCCCTTTACTTGACCTGTGATGTGTGAAGTATCAGTTGGTCTGTTTCTAGGCCGTGTTGGGCCCTACGGGCCTTCCCCGTTGGCATGCCTCATTAGGATGCCCATTTTGTTTATTTTTGCCTGCTCTCTCACAGGAGTGAGGGCGCCAAAACACAAAAGGAAATACCTCAGTGCAGTTGCACTGCTGTTTGTTGGCACCATTGTGCTATGTTATTTTATACAGTCTGTTTCTTACCACAGTCCAAGAATCTTACTCCCACTATCCATCTGCTATTTTGATTCCACTCAAGCCTGCTGCAGTTTCCCCCAGCGGGACCTCGGTGGTCTCTATGCAAGCGGGCCACCTCCTGCCCTTCCCTCACAACTAACAGTGTTTTTGCCATGGCGGGTTCACCGGTGATCTCCTGAAATGTTAGGGGCATGAACTCCCCCCTGAAACGCACTATGATTTTCTCATGTCTGAAAAAGTTTTATCCTGCGGTTATTTGCTTGCAGGAAACACATTTAACGTCTGATTCTAAGAGCTGTCTGAGATACAGATGGATCGGGTGGTCGTACCACTCCACTCACACCTCCTTTTCTCGGGGGTGAGTGTAGTGATACACAGCTCCCTGGACTACCAGGAATTTGAGTCAAAAATAGATCAGGAGGGTAGATTTGTATTTTTGCATTGTCGCATTGGTATTCTGAAATGTATCCTGGCTTGTGTGTACATCCCTCCCCCGTTTAATGCTCGGGTACTCCGGCTCCTCCTGGAATTTCTGGAGGGGAAGCCGGACCTCCCGTTACTGCTGGTGGGCGATTTCAATAGCTGGCTAGCTCCGACCATGGATAAACACCCGGGCCCGAGCACCCCGGCTTCTTATAGGCCAACCCCGCTGGCTAGATTTCTACAGGAGGTGGGATGGCTGGATCTATGGAGACACCGGAATCCCACTGCTAAACAGTTCTCCTGTTTCTCGAAATCACACGGTTCTCTATCTAGAATAGATTTGGCAGTGGGAAACCCGGCTATGCTTTCCTCGGTGCTAGACATTTCGTACAAACCTCGGTGTGTTTCTGATCACTCTTATATGGTGATAAATCTCATTGTATCCCACCAATCCACACTCCCTAAGGTACCGTGGAAATTTAATGCCTTTTGGCTTCAACTTTTTACCTCCCCTGAGAACTTAGAAGGTAATATAAAAAAGTTTTTTTCATGTCAACCGGGCTCATTATCTGCCTTTGCAGAATGGGAGGGCTTCAAAACACACCTTAAGAAAATACTTAGTAATGAGGTCACCAAGATTAAGAAACATTCTGAGGCGCTGCGGGACACTCTGGAATCACATGCCTGCTCCCTTGAGGCAAAATATGTCCAAGACCCAACTGACTCCGCGAGAGAGGCCTGGCAGTCGGCTCAATCAGCTTATGAGCACCTGTTGACCTCCTCGGCGGACAAAAAGAGGTTTTTTTCTAAGACTGCCTTTTTTGAGGAAGGGGAAACGACTGGACGCCTTTTGGCCAAAATTGCTAATTCTGATAAAAGATCTCCGGCAATCGGGTCCATAAAGGGGGCTGACGGGCGACTGGTACACTCCCCTGATCAGGTACTCCAGACGTTGGCGGATTTCTATGAGCAATTATATTGCTCCTCTTCCAGATATAGTCCCGAGGAGTTGTCCAATTACTTGGATGGCATTGTATTCCCACAGCTTACGGATTCCCAGAGAATAGAATTAGACGCCCCCTTGACTCTTGATGAGATGCAGGAGGCGGTGGCTGAATTCCCCAACTGTAAGGCTCCCGGGGGGGATGGTATTCCTATGGAAATCTATAAAACCTACTCTGAGATATTACTCCCCAAGCTCTTAAATGTATTTCTTACTGCTAGGGAGCATAATACCTTACCACCCTCCATGTCTAGAGCCCACATTGTATTAATTTTAAAACCAGGCAAAGACCCCGTAGACCCGGCCTCATATTGACCGATATCCCTATTGCAGTCAGACATCAAAATATTAGCAAAGGTTTTGGCTATCAGGTTGAATAAGGCAGTTGCCTCAATTATACACCCTGATCAGGCGGGATTTATGCCCAACAAATCAACAGCAATAAACCTTAGGAGATTATATCTTAATATGCAGTCCCCACCGGATAATAAAGGTAAGAGGGCATTGCTGTCTCTAGATGCGATGAAAGCCTTTGACAGTGTGGAATGGCCTTAGCTATGGGAGGTAATGAGGAGGTTTGGTTTTGGAGAGATATATATTTCTTGGGTGCGTTTACTATATCATCGCCCTCAGGCGATAATTAGAGGGGCGGGAAGAATGTCACTACCCTTTGATCTGGGGCGGGGCACATGGCAGGGGTGCCCTTTGTCCCCCCTGTTGTTTGCTCTAGCCATAGAGCCGTTGGCAATACGGATTAGAGATTGCGGAGATATCACCGGCTTCTGCTATGGCGACAGACAGGAGAAGGTGATGCTCTATGCGGATGATACCATGATTCTTTTGGGTGATACTGACCACTCCCTAAAAAATACAATGGATACAGTGATTCGCTTTGGGGACTTTTCGGGCCTTAAAATAAACTGGACCAAATCAGCCCTAATGCCATTAGATGATGCAAGTTTATTAAATGAAGAGAAAGTTGGGGGTATCCCTGTGTCCGCCTCCTTCAGATACTTGGGGATACAGGTCACTACTAAGATTAGGGAATATAGTCAGCTGAATATTTCCCCATTGTTGGCTCGATTTCGTCTACGAGTTAAAACCTGGAATGCTCTGTGTATGTCGGTTGCAGGCAAAGTGAATCTAATTAAAATGATTCTAATGCCTCAACTGCTATACATACTACATAATTCGCCAGTAGTCATCCCACTTAAGATATTCAGAATAGTTAATGCCCTTTTCCGTGAACTGATTTGGAAGAACCGCCCACCAAGGATAAAACTAGAAAACTTACAACGCCCTAAAGATGAAGGGGGCCTTGCTTTACCAAATCCATGGCTTTATTACCTGTCATCACAAATACAACATTTAATAGGCACCGTGGCCGTGGAAGGGGAGTCCACGGCCAGGGTCCCGAGCGCTTCAGAATATATAATGTTACATACGATAGGGGGAAAATCCGTTCCCACGGCTTTAGAGGCTGCGGCTTTTGGCAAGCCTCAGAAATGTTTCCCCACTTATGCCCTCATACAAAAAATATGGAATAAAACTAAATACATTCAGGAGGCGACAGGTATCAATGAGTATAGTCCTATATGGGGAAATGAGTCCTACCCAGAGCTTGCTAAACTGCAACATGCGGACAGATGGAAGAGGTTTGGCGTTCTCTACCTAAAGCAAATCATAAGTGAGGGCAAATTGCGTTCATTTGACAATTTAAGGGACCTATACAGTCTTCCGTCCTCCATGCTTTTTTATTATATGCAACTTAGACACGCATTTGAAGCACAGTCAAAAACCTCTGATTGGCATACTAGCTCAAACCCTTTGATCGATTTGCTTAGGGGGGCGGAGACCTCCAAAGGATTCATTTCCCAGAGCTATAGCATCTTGCTCCACAAATACCTTTTAAAATACCCGTTGATAGTGAAAGGGAAATGGGAGTTGGATGTTGGACCCCTGGATGAGGATCAATGGGAGGAGGTCTTGCAGTCAGTTTCCATATGTTCGCTGAATGTAACGCAAAGACTAACGCAATTATATACACTTTTGAGAGTTTATTATACACCCCATAGGCTTCACAATATGGGACTTCTTTCCACCCCAACCTGTACTAGATGCAAGAGAGATCATGGAGATTTAATACATATGCTATGGAGATGTCACAGATTGCATATGTATTGGAGGGGGGTGGTGGACACGCTGAACGCAGTGTTTGGGGTCTCAATTCCGCTGGACCCTAGACACTGTATTTTGAATGTGTTAGATGAACTAGAGTGGGAACCCCATGTCAGGGAAGCTTTAACTAGAGCCCTTTTTGTGGCCTGTAAGCTAATCATGGTACATTGGAAATCTGAAACGCCTCCCTCAATCAAGGAATGGATTACTGCACTAGGAAATATATTAAGAATGGAGAAAATTATATACCAACACAGGGGTTGTTCAAGAAAATTTGAAAAACTATGGGATCCATGGCTAGGCACTCCTGGACTAGCTCCTGAGGACCTGGTCATGGATAGATTGCTGCGTCTTAATAACGGCTGAAGGCATGGTGCGCCCTGCATTAGCCCCGATTGGAGCTCTGTGCTCCTGATGGCTACAGAGAGAGGGTTGGAATTTGGAAAAAGGAGGAGGCAGCGATCTCAATTCCTATTTTATTCTCTGATAGTGGGATGTACTGTATACTATTGTATGAGTTGGATTCTTGTATGGAAATATGCCTGATTAGACTACTATGTATAATCTAACTGTGGATTTCTTGGACTGTATGTACTTGTTTTTCAATAAAAACTTTTTCTTGGATAAAAAAAAACTATAGGACCCAGAAATTGTTTACCAATTACAGCAGTTACTTTGACTTTAAAGCCTCATGCACACTGGACGTTAAAATAACGTTATGAAAACGCCAGTAGCTTTGCAGTGAGTTTTTTAACTTTTTTCAACTTTTTTCAGCTTTTCTCAACGTTTTTGCAATATTTTTAGCGTTTATTAGCGTTTTTAGCGTTTTTCCGCGTCAGCGTTTTTTAGCATTTTCTTTACCCCAAATTTTTTTTTTCAATGGACCAAAAATGTTAAAAAAACGCTGGTGAGCAACGTTTTTGAGCGTTTATTGACGTTTATCAGTGTTAGAGCGTTTTTATAGCTAAAATGCGTCTCTCAGAACCCACTAGTTTTGGGGTTTTTTTACAGCTTAAAAATGCCTATGCCATTTGCAGCTCAAAAACGCCTAGGTGGGCATGAAGCCATAGACTAACATAGACAGGCGTTTTTAAGCTGCAAAAAACGCTCAAAAAAGCGGCTGTAAAAACGTCTGTGTGCATGAGGCCTAAGCGAGACTAACACTGCATGACACTAGCACTGCATGACTCAGCCAAGCCAAAAAAGTACCACTCATGAACATATCCATGTAAGAACAGAAAAATGGACAAATGTTTCATGTATATGTTTGAATGACTGTAACTCATATCTTTTTGAAAATCTTTAATAAAAAAGATGTTAAATAAATAAAAAGTATTAAAAAAAAAATAGGATCAGAACCGTTTTTTAAATCTTTGGATGTTTCTTCTACAGTTAACATTTGGTTGCTTGTAAATTGGCAATTAAATATGCCAGTCATTTTGCTTGTCAGTGAGCTGGTATAGCAAAGATTGTTTTCATATGATGACTAGAATGGCAAAATCTGATGGGTAGTGGAATCTGCTAACTATTGCAAAAACAGCAAGCTGAGTAACTGAAAAGTCAGCAACATTGGCTTAAGCGTAGATGCATTTGCAGCTAATTGCCAAGATTCTCTTGCATAGGTGGTTATTCTCCTATTGAGTTCTTTGAGGCATCTGAATAGTAATCAAGATGCAATCACTTCACTGTTGTTTAATGCAATCATACAAAGCCCATGACAACAGCCTCTTATAAAGATTTTTGCTTTCAGTAAGTATATTGTAACTCTTCTGCAATTTACTGTTTACACAGTCCATGACCTGGTAAGTATTTATCTTATAATTCTTATTCATGAATTTATTGAGTTTCTCCACTGAGGAACTTACAATCTAGTCATTTTTGGAGATTTTCCATTCAACTTCTTGTTAGCAAAATTGTTACATGTGTACTGAAAGGACTGAGATATACATCCATCCACCTTAATGTTAGTCTTGAAGGACTTAAAATTGTAGGTACTGCATCTTTTGCTTAAGCAGACATTTACCAAATGACTTGAACTTGTAAAGGGTCTCTAAAAGGTATTAGTGTGTCCTGTAGTGTAGGAGGCAGACTAGTTTTCAAAGGCGTAGCTTAAAACCTGTGGGCACCGATGCAAATGTTGACCAGGGACCCACCCACCTGCCCTTTCCACCACATGGCAAGATACTCCTACAGTGCGCCAACATACTCCAAGTGGCTAAAGAGTTTTTACCATGGGCAGAGCTTTAGGGGTCACAGGGGTTGCAATGTCAACCTCACCCATGTTCAAGGGGGCACATGCGGCCTACTTGTCACATTAGGTTTTACACTGTGTCCCTGGAAAAGTGTTTGATGCATCATCCTATGTAGGTAAATTCAGTAAACTTAGAGGGCCAGGCTGGCCAGACAGGGGCCCACCCAGTCCCATACTAGACCCTCTGAGTTTTCTGTTTTACCTACACAGGGTGACTGGGCAAGCCCATTCCCCAGAGGTGCACTCTGCTCAGCCCCCTCATCCAGCCAAGTACAGCCTCTCCTCCCCACCCTGCTCAACCATTCACGTGCACACAAGGTGGGGCAGGCAACACTCTTAGCTGCCGGGTGAAAGTAGTAGGCTTACATGTGAATCTGGATGTCATAGGTCCCACCACCCTGGACGGGACCCAGGCTGGGCCCTCTGAGTTTCCTATTTTACATATAAGCTCACTGCTTTTCGCTTACAATGGCTGGCCTGCCTGCCCCCACCTTGCATGTACACACACACAGTTAAGCAATACTGAACATCGCTGGAAGGGAGGGGGCTGTACTGGGTTGGGGGGGGCTTGAACAGAGAGTGCAATGCTAGGGTAAAGGGGGTGCCCCGTCACCCTGTGTAGGTGAAATTGTAAACTCAGAGGGCCCGTGACGGCCCTTGGAGTTTACTGAGTTACCTACACAGTATGATGCGGCAAGCTATTTTCCCCGGTGACACAGTGAAAAAGAGGGGTATTAAATTAAAATTCTTTGTGGTCGGGTCAATACAATATTCTTCCAAATGTGTTAACTGGGTCAGCTTTGCCCTCCATCCAGGACTGTTGTGCCTCCCACTGTCAGCTCTGTAATAATGATAGTGGTGATGGTTGGGGGATTATCCGTCTCCTGAATGGGGGGACTGCAGCGGTCTGGATCGGACAGTGACTCGGTCTGCATCCAAACCATGATCCGCCAATTAGTGATGTCTGGTGTAAAACCTAATGTGACAGGAAGGTTGCACGGACCCCCTGGAGCCTGGGTGGGTTGCCATTGCAACCCCTCAAGCTCTGCCCATGGTAGTTATAGAGTGCTTTATCAACAAGTTTGGGTATCCATAAAACGCCTGCGTATCATAACAGGAACAGGAACTGATCACCTAATCCTTGGATTACATAAAAAGTCTGCTGATTCTTTGAACAAAGCTTGATGGATGATTGGGGTTCCTGGTCTCCAATTTGTTTGAAAAGTCCTGCCTAACATTCGTCCGATGACTGGCATTCTGTATGCATCCACAGGTATTTCATAGGTTCTTCTGTTGACTTGTCACCCTTTGGATTGGAAAATTTGAACTGTCCCTGATTCACTAAGCCAGATTTCTTAACTCTACAGATCCAGTCATAAGCTGGCCATATGCTGTGCACATTTTGACCAGTTCCCGATGAACTAGCCATGATTCACTATGCCCTGTCAGCCCCCACCTGTCCAACATTCTTCAATTGAAAAATGTAAGGAATGGACTTTACTGAATGAAAACCACATACACTGTTAGAAATGTATTCATTCGAAAGAACATTTTAATCATGCTCCTTTGAATTTTCTCATTACTACAGTCAGAAACAAATGTTGATTAAACCCCACTAATGATTAGGAAATTGAAGGAACTATGTTAAACCTAAACATTTTAATGAAATTCTACTAGTATATGGCCAACTCTAGCAACTGATAATTTGATTTTAGAGGTATTGAACTTTGTGGGAGTCATGTTTATTGTGCTTTGTGCACATTTGTCTGCCATATAGTAGTTCAACTGGTGATGTTTGTGTACTCTGTAGTAAACATTTTTCCAAGATTTCCCTGTAATGCCGCGTACACATGAGCGGACATTACGGCGGACTTTGCCCGGCGGACTGGATTTCGTCGGACAATTCGATGTGTGTGGGCTCCAGCGGACTTTGTTTTCTAAAAAGTTGGACGGAATTAGATTTGAAACTTGTTTAAAATTTATCCGACGGACTCTTCTTTCTAGCGGACAAACCGATCGTCTGTGTGCTAGTCCGACGAACTCAAACTGACGCATGCTCTGAAGCAATTACAAGACGGAAGCGCTCGGTCTGGTAAAACTAGCCTTCGTCTTGAAGCTAGCACATTCCTCTTCTGTCGTCTTTTAATACAGCCTTTTTTTAGGATTGATAATGCGAGAGGAATGAAGTTGTTTTTCTGCTTTATATTCACACAGAGTTCTCACAAACTTCTTTCTTCATGATTTATCCTCCTGCCATGACTAATATAATATTTTGTAACAGCCAGATCTCCATAACTTTTAAATTTTAAAATAGATTTTTTTATTTTTATTTTTTTTTTATTTCAACACTTTAGCTATTTTACAATGTGTGTTAAATGCTAACCACATTTTTGGTGTGTATTTTCAAGTTACCACAATTAACATTCATATTTTGTGTTGTTTTAAAGAACCTTAATGAGGTTGTTGTCCCTTGTTCATTAGACATAGGGGGGTGTATTTAACAAAGGCAAAATCATTTTTCACTCCAATTGCTAATTATACATATAATTCCACATAAAGAGCATTTAGAAGTGTGTTCGCTGTGGATCCGAGGGGCACATGCAAGGAAGCCCAAACCAAAACAATGAATTTTTATTTGACATGATTTTCGGAAAAAATCAGCAGAGCTTCCCCGAGCTTGTTTTTGACAAAAGGCTTAAATCATTTAAGAATATCAAGTGAAACGTTCACTTGAGAAATTGCACACCAAGTGCACTTGTTGGAAGTGCAGTCGCTGAAAAACTGAGGGGAAGAGCTTAAATTCGGGGAAGCTCTGCTGATTTATTCCTAAAATCATGTAAAATCAAAATAAATTCTTTTTATTTGACAAAAACACACATAGGGGTTGATTTCCTAAAGGTAAAAAGCCTGTGCATTTTGGAAATTGCATTTGCCCTCTGCAAGAGCAGTTGCTCCCAAGCTTTATTAAATGTGAAGCAGCTCTGCTGACTTCCATCATCCAATCATGTGCAAGCAAAAATGTTTTTTTTTTCTTTTACTTGCACAGGATTGGGTACTCTTTGCAAAGTCAAGCTTTTAAATAATTTCTGATGCTCTGGAGCAATTGCACTTGCAGAGGGCAACTGCCCTCTGCAAAGTGCACCGACTATTTGCTTTTCTCAAATCAACCCCATAGTCTTTTCGACCTGTACCTGCCTACTCCCAAACAAAATGGCGTTTTTTAATCAAAAGACATAGGCAAGAATGTAAGGTAAACCAAAAAGTATTTATTTTATAAACAAAAAAATTAGGAAGGCAACACTGGACACACTTTTAGAATCTGGGAAGCCTTTCGTCCCCCAGGACACACATCAAGTTTGAGGACAAGAAAATAGGTATCTTGCGACTATAGGGAGCACAGGGAGCACAGTCAGAACAGACAGAAACCAGGCAATCACTTTCGACTCTTCCGTGTAGCCTTCCCTCCACGCTTCTCTGCAGCCTTCCCTCCACGCTTCTCTGCAGCCTTCCTCGGAGGTTGTGCCTCTGGTGGTGTACTTGGGGCAGGAGGAGGAGGAGGAGTAGGAGTGCCTTCATCTGCTATATATGTGTTAGCAGTAAGCTCCCCTCTCAAGCCCTTCTGGTAAGCCTGGAAAAATAGACCCTCACAGAGGAGGCGTTGGCCCTTTTCCAACTCCTGTAATCTGCAGGCTATATAGGTGCCATACGCCTCCTCTGCATTGGGAGGTTTACTCAGGATCAGGCTTGCTTCCCGTATGAGCTCTAGGGATTCCTGCTCTGTTGCAGTCATCCTCCTGGGCCTTTTGTGTAGAATGCGGAGGGGAGGCACCTGGCACTCCGTGCGGCTTCTACTTGGCCCAGCCACAGCCTCCTCCTCTCTCCCACTGGGCAAGGCCTCCTCCTCTCTCCCACTGGGCAAGACCTCCTCCTGGCTGAGGTCATCCTGTGTAAAAAAAAGGGACATAGTTGTAATTTTCTGTTATGCAATCACACACAATTTTCAGCTCCTAACTTTCAAAGATAATTACACAAAATAGTAAAGGCTATCTATTTGACCACACCATTATTTCAGATGATCAACAAGATCTGAAGTTACGTATATATTTGGCCACTACTGTCTAGTGATATGTCTACATATTACTCTTTGTGCAGAAGTGATTTTTGATGAAGCACTTTCAAAATTAACACCTTAACATCATTAATAACATTTACACAATCCCAAAATATTCAAAAAAAGTATACCTGGCTGAAGCTGGGCGCATCCACTTCATCTATGGTGAAAAGGCCCAGTTCATCCTGGGACTCCTCAGCTGGGGTGGAGGTGGATGGAAGGCTGGAGGGAAGGCTGGAGGGAAGGCTGGAGGGAAGGGTGGGGGGAAGGGTGGGGGGAAGGGTGGAAAGGGATTGCCTGGCTTCGGTCTGCTCATCCAGGAATCGCAGTTTGTGGTAATACCACAACTTGGGTACATAAACTTGGTCAGCTGCTGCCCCGGATCTCAGCGACTCCTGGATTTTCCTGTGTTCCCGCTTATACATATTACGCAAGATACCTATTTTCCTGTCCACAAACTTGAGGTCTGCCTGGGGGAGTCGAGTCTTCACAAACTCTAAAAGTGTGGCCAGTGTTGCCTTCCTAACATCACGATTATAATATTGGGGGTGTTTGACCTCCCAGAGGTTTTTCTTCTGCTCATATAGATCAATGAAGTGGGTCAAAAACTCTTCCTCTTTAAAGGGATTCATTATTTCTGCAAGACAAGACACAAGATCAAAACTTAAATGTCAGTCCCAAATCTCAGGATTAGTTTGTGTTGTAATCTAGGGGACACACACGGGGACACACACAAACACACACACACACACACACACACACACACACTCTTTAATCTTACCTTCGTTTGTGCCGCTCGCTACTTCCGCACGGACATACGTAGGCCATCGTACTAGCTTTATATACACTGCGCATGTGTCATGCTCCGCCTGCGTCGCCCGCCCCTGACGTTCGTAAGTACGATTTGGCCCCGCCCCTTCACTCTTCGTTGCGCAGTGGGAGTAGATAGCAAAAGATGGCGGAGCGATTAAGTGGAAGTAGCGCGGAGGAAAGCCCGGAGCCCCAAACATCCACATCCCGGAGGAGATATAAGGCCACCAACATGGCTTTTGGAGAGATGGTGGAGATGGTGTCCATATTAAGAAGGGAGGACTACGATGGCAAAAAAGGACCGTACACACGACCCAATATGAGGAAGGACAAAATAATGTCCTCAGTTGTCACCGCTCTGGAAGAGAAATTTGGTACAAAACGTTCCAAAGAACAATTGCGGAAGCGGTGGTCTGACATCAAAAGTCGTGAGCCAGAACAATATTGGCGAATAAAGAAGCTGCTGAAAAAAAGTAAGTACTTGTGTTTTACTATTGAGATCCAGAACTTGCATGCTGATCCTTATTTTTGGCGGTTTTTCTGCATCGTTCGTAAATACCGTTCTTTGGAATAGATCGGATACTTTATAAAGTGACGTTATTTTTTCGCCAAATACGATGGGACAGGGTTGGACATACATTTATGGCTTGATAATTTGGCGAATTCCCACAATGAGTTGATGTGGTGTAGATGTGTTTGAAAATATAATGCTTTATCAAAAATGATTCAGTGTAATGTAGGGACAGGACACAGCAGCTGTTTCCACATCTGGACTCACGAGCACTATAGTTAGTGGGAATGATTTAGCAGTCCCACTATTGTTCTTCGATTTTATTTTTTGAAATATTTAATTTGAATTTTATTCCGTACGTTTTTTGGCTCTGCGTAACTTCTGCATACTTTCAGCTATTAAAACCATTCAACTATTAAAATGTTCGTCTCTTTTAGCTGATGTGTGGTCATTTTCAACTTTTTTACTACCATTTATACTTTATTAAATAATAATTTTTTTTTCACTTTTTTAAACATTGAATTCAATGGGAGCATGCTTGAAATCCTCAAATTCTTCTTCCGTTCCCAAAAGTTTCAGCTCCTTCATACTTTCACCTAGAGACACCAAACAAACTTTACAATGTTCACTAAATATTCATCTATCTGGCTATATCCTTTCAGTTTGATATTTTTATAATTTTTGGAGAAAAAGCTTTTTGTTTAGAGGTCATTTCGTGAAATTTTAGGCATTAATCAGAGTGTGCTGTGTTTGTTTTGTTGCCATGGTTACCAAAGCTTCTGTTATACACAGGGGGGGAGGTGGCTGGAGCATCTCAGCTCTGATTACAGAGCCCGGGGGGAGGGGACAGACACACCATGTACTGATTTATAATAGAGGAATATGATGGGGCAGTTTTGATGGCGGTCATTTTAGCCATTTAGCTATTCAGCATTCCCACGCATTTTGCTAAGGAAATGCATTTTCTAGTGTACTATGTGACCATAACTAAATTTTTGAGGGGTAATACACATAGGAGATCATTGAGGTGTCAGCATCTGTGAAAATTGCCAAAAAATATGCATTCTTTATAATTGTTGTTCAGAGGTAATGTTCATCCTGTCTTCAACATTTATTATGATGCAAAATTGGCAAAAAATCATAACCAACATTTTACTTTATTTATTAAAACATAAAAGATCAGTGTGTTTTAACTTTACCTTTTTTTCAATTCTCATAGGGGAGAAAAGACTCAGACAACAGTCCAAGGATCTCAGGACCCCCCCAAGTCACCAGCCTGAGGCCCAAGATACCCCAAGCCCCAGCCCAAGACCACGCCCACCCGACGACCTTGAGGAAGGAGAGGTGGAGGAAGTGTGCGAGGTTTCAAGCCCACCAAGTGAGTGACTGACACCCCAGCTTGAGTTACTGTATTTTGGCGTGCATATTGTAAACCTTGTTTTTATTCACTCGTTTTAGGTGAGTTTCTGGTTGTGGAAGGCCAAGCGGCAGAGCACTTCACCACAGACAGTGCGCAAAGACTAATTGGCCAGATAATGCTGTGGAATGGCCACATAGATCAAATGCGTGACCAAATTAACAGCATGAAACTTCGCCTGGACTCCATGCAACAGGAAATGAAGAACATGATTGATGTTTTGGGCAGAATATAATCACGTTTGGCCTAAAAACATCAATCATGTTCTTCATTTCCTTGGGAAGTTATTTTGTTTTAAAAATTGTTTTTTCAAGTTTTGGGGTATACCCAAATTTACATTGTGTGATGCACACGGTGTGTCATCATGTGCTATCTTCCATCATGGGTTAGCAATGTACTTGTTTTGTGTTTGCAAACCCTTCATCCTGAAAAATCTTGGGTGGTGAGAGCAACCAAAAATGGGATTGCACACACAAAACATGTACATTGCTCTCCCATGATAGGAGATAGCACATGTTGACTTGACCCTTTAGTAAAGCTCAATTTTGAGCATCTTATAAATGACCAATTTCTGCAAGGGTGACATTACATGCACCGTTCTCGAAATATTGAACTTTGTAAGTTAATGTATTGTAAGTTTTGTTTATAAAAACACTGTTGTGTATGTAAATGTTTTGAGATAAAGGTCTATATATTTTTGAAAAAATGGCTTGAATAATTTAGTAAAAGATAATTTTTTTACACAACGTAAAATATTTTTTTACAAAATAAAAAGAACAAAAAATTCACAAAAATATGATAAAAAATGCACCTTTCAATGTGCACCAAGTAAAATTTTTTACCCTATACAATGTGTGTGGCTGTTTCTTGAAGTCAACATTTGGGGTTTGTTTTTGTGGGCCTGATTAACTAAAGCTAAATGCACTTGACACTACTACAAGTGCACTAGGAGACAGACATAACTTAAAGGTAAACAACAATAAAAACAAGATATTTAGATAAACAAATTTTCTTTTTTATTTTTGAAAAAAAATTATAGCTGTTGCTGAATAGCAATGGCCCCCCGACCATTAAAATAATTCACATAACGGTCACGCACTTGACGTGTGGTTCGGGGGGCCAAGCCAATACGGCCAATTTCTAGGCCTGTGAAAGTGCTACTAGCCTCTTCCAGTCTGGGCTCAGGCCCAACAGAGGATAGATATGTAGCTGAATGTCTCCTTAAAAAGTTATGCAAGATGCAGCAAGCAAGGATGACGTGGTTGATTTTATAGTCCGCCAAATTAATAGCCGTAAGGAAGATACGGAACCGGCTGGCCAGAATACCAAAGGCATTCTCCACAACCCTTCTTGCTCTGGCCAGCCGGTAATTAAATACCCTCCTCTCAGGGGTGAGTGTCCTTTGGGGGAACGGCCTCATCAAGTTCTCACAGAGAGCAAATGCTTCATCAGCAATAAAAACTGAGGGGAGTCCATCCACATTATCGTCATCAGGTGGCAATTCCAGGCCACCGGTCTGGAGACGATAGCACAGCTCGGTCTGTGCAAAGACTCCTCCATCAGACATCCGGCCGTTCTTCCCCACATTCACAAACATAAACTCCAAATGTGCCGAGACCACCGCCATCAAAACTACACTATGGAACCCCTTGTAGTTAAAGAAATATGACCCCGAATGCGGTGGTGGCACAATCCGGACGTGCTTCCCGTCAATCACCCCTACACAGTTGGGAAAGTCCCAACGGTCAGCGAACTGGGAGGCCACAGTCTGCCATTCCTGTGGACTTGTAGGAAACTGTGGAGTGCAAAAAAAATAAGATAAGGACTTTAATAACAAAAATTGTATATCAGATTACACCAAAACATTAGTAAACAACAGCAGTCAAATATTATGAATATGTGTGTTTGTAATTGAAATGTTGAAAAACATAAGGCACACTTATAAGATTACTCACCCCCTATGATGGCCCATTGATACATTTGAATGTGGGGGGAGGGGTTCTAATTAGGTTAACAAACACACCTGACTGGCTGAAACATTTGTGGGGTGGGGGAGGGGTTCTAATTAGGTTAACAAACACACCTGACTGGCTGAAACATTTGTGGGGTGGGGGAGGGGTTCTAATTAGGTTAACAAACACACCTGACTGGCTGAAACATTTGTGGGGTGGGGGAGGGGTTCTAATTAGGTTAACAAACACACCTGACTTGCTCAAACATCTGTGGGGTGGGGGAGGGGTTCTAATTAGGTTAACAAACACACCTGACTGGCTGAAACATTTGTGGGGTGGGGGAGGGGTTCTAATTAGGTTAACAAACACACCTGACTGGCTGAAACATTTGTGGGGTGGGGGAGGGGTTCTAATTAGGTTAACAAACACACCTGACTGGCTGAAACATTTGTGGGGTGGGGGAGGGGTTCTAATTAGGTTAACAAACACACCTGACTGGCTGAAACATTTGTGGGGTGGGGGAGGGACAAACAAGACAATGGAGCAGACAATATACATTGTTCAATGGACTATAGGCTAGAGATAAAAATGGACCCAGCATTGCATGGTGGGGAGGTTAATGAAAGAAATTATGCATGTATAGGGCAATAAATGATTAAAATAGGCATGCACAAAGATAAAGGGGACATTCACAGCAGATTGAAAGCATGGCAATTAGGTAAAGAGGACAGTTCTACAATACATCCAAAAACAGTTAATACATATCATGTAATGTTAAAGGATAAAACTTACCTTCATATATTCCTTCTGCAGGACCTGAATAATAGCAGAACAGGTCTCTGGGATTATGATCCCCAGAGCCTGGGGGGAGATGCCTGTCGAGAACTTTAAGTCCTGAAGACTTCTCCCTGTCGCCAAGTAACGTAACGTGGCAACTAGCCTCTGCTCCGCACTGATGGCTTGCCTCATGCAGGTATCCTGCCTGCTGATATAGGGGGTCAGCATAGCCAGCAGATGCTCAAAGATGGGGTCCGTCATCCTGAGAAAATTCCTGAAATCATCAGGATTATTCTCACGGAGCTCACGGAGCAAAGGCATATGACAGAACTGGTCACGCTGGCGCAACCAATTCTTGGTCCATGAACTCCTCCTCACCCTGTTCATGGACTGGACTCGGGTCAAAGTATTAACCCCAACACCAAGTCCCCACACAGCACGAACTCGAGAACGAGAACGTCCACTCGACATGGCTTCAAAACGGTCGGCTGCTCAAACAAACAAACTTATAACAAACGCACTGAAGAACAGCAAGGCCTATGAAGAACGACCTGAAAATCAGGAACGAGCGGAGCAGAACGGCCTGCAAGGCAGGTTACGAACTGACCAACACGCACTGAAAAGCAGATACAAACCTCACAAGCACAAACTGAACCGCAGAAAACGAACGAAATAAGCTGAAGTGTGAAAAGCGCGAATCGTCTCTAACCAAACTTCTACTAACACGAGATAAACACGAGATTAGCAGAAGGAGCCCAAAGGGTGCCGGAGTGGGGCTTGAACTTCCTTTTTCTAGTCCCGTCGTACGTGCTATACGTCACCGCGTTCAAAACCAGCGGACTTTTGCAGTGACCGTGTGTGGCCAAGTCCGTCCGTTTTTAAGTCCGGCGCAAGGAGCAAACAAAGTCCGACGAAAAGTCCGCCGGGCAAAGTCCGCCGTAAAGTCCGCTCGTGTGTAGCGGCATAAGATTTAAAGTCTGAAGAGCTTCTTTGAAGTGTATGTTGGCCAAAAATTGAATATTTCTTATATTTGTTTGTTTATTTATAAAGTTCTTAAAAAATATATAGCTGTAAAATATTTATCTAATCTTTTATTGCTTTATACCTGGTGATCCTGCCAGTTTGCCTTGTGAAAACAGATCCATGCTGGCATCATCAGTTTGGGTGCCTGGGATCTGCATGGTTTTCCTGTATCTCTAGTAGTTAGATTTGTGTTTGGCGTGTAAGAATGTGAATCTGGCTTCTGGGATATCTCCCTTCTTTGTGTGATGTCACACTATGCCCACCTGCTTTTTATAGAGGACATAAAGGAGGCAGTGCAGTCATTTGAATGCAGGATAAAAGCTAAAATGTAAAAGCAAGCCGAGTAGGCGATTTGGGTGTGTTTTCCTGGACATTTAAAATACTAAGGTCATAAATACTTTAAGGGTTCTGTTGAATCTTACTGTTTGCTTGAGCATAATAAACCACAGATTTCTTATGTAAAAATGTATTTCTCATGAGTTGGATTCAAACTCAGATAAAAAAAGAATTGTGGTTTAACTTTCCTTATGAAGACTGCGGAGAGAAATTGAATTACTATAGCAGACATTAAAGTAGAACTATAGGCAAAACATTTTTTTTTCCATTTTGGATAGAGCAAGGGAGGGTTATAACCACTGTCAGGTTTTTTCTTCACCATCTGTGTCCCACTGCAGAGATTTGCCTTCACTTTCTGTCCCATAGACAAACAGGAAGTGATAGGAACTTCCTGCAAATGAAGGGAATATCTTAGTGACACCAGAACAATCATCCCCATTGGAACATTTCCCCTCTATTACTTTTCTGGGGAAAACTCAAAATTTGTGATTTTCTTTTACTTTCACTTTCAATGATAATAGTAAACAGGATAAATAGAGAGGGCGAATCTCCCTAACGGGGGCATAGACATCTAAGAAAATTGACTGACGGTGTTCTAATCCCACTCCACTCTATCCAAAACAAAAAAAAAGTTTTGCCTTTAGTTATACTTTAAATATGAGACAAATGCAATTTCTGGCAATTTACTGTAATAATTCAATAATGTTATAGCAAATTGACAGTCCACAGGTTTCAGTGTGAAAGGAGATATAATATTAACATCAAGCTTCTCCCAAATGGAATCAGGACATTGCCCTGTCTGGAGTAGTGGAATGTGTGTACAACAGACTTCTCATGACTTGGATAAGTAGCGAAGGAATGGCAGCTAATACATGGGTTTTCATACCTAACCACCAGTATTGTTCACGTAGTCTTTGTTTTGTCCTTTCAATTCCTTGGTGACTCTCATGTGAAAGTTGCATTAAGGCTCTCTCTGAAGGTCTCTAATACTAGCAAGCTATGAGATCTACAGATGATATAGCCATAAAAAAAGGATAGTTCATATCTAATCTTATAAAACAGGACTAATTACATTTTCAGAGTTTGGGCATTTGCTTTGTAGAATGCCCCATATGTGTGTTTGTACTGGGAATTAAAGACAAACATGTTCGAACTCACAGTTACCTGCTGCAATTATGAGGAGATGTCTTCTCACTTTTGGTTCTCCAGTACAGGAAGTGAAGAAAAATCTTGCCAATGGTACACAGAAAGCTAAAATAAACCCGAAATTCCTTGCTTATATTGCTACAGCAGCACCTGGAACAGTGCAGCACTTACTGTATGAAGCAAACCCATCGACTTTCTGGACGTGAGCCATGAATAGTTATATGTAACCAAGCTGACCCAATATAAGTTTGAAAAGTAGATACCGTAATTCCTGCAGTTACAAAGACAGAAAAAGGTGTGGTAAGAGATTTTTTATGGTGTTGTTTATATATTGACCTCAAAATGATCAACAACTCAATCTATGGCACTTGTGAGTTTACACTGACAAGTTGCTAATACCTGGTGGACATTGATGTACTTTGCCTATTTCTGTTGGAAATGTGTAATTATCTCTGATAATTTTGAAAAAGTCCTTCAAACGTTTGAACAGGGTAAGCTTAGTGAGTTTGGAGCTACTCTGACTGATCTACTGACTTAAGCAGTGTTAAAGCAGTGTTAAATTGTTTCTAAACTAAACTTACTATTTGGTCTCCCACAGTACACATAACATGGAAATGCAATCTTTTTAAACAAAACCCAGGTTTCCTTCTACCTATAAAATATATAAAAATTGCTGTGCCACAAGCAAGAGTCACAGGGATACATACAAACTCCAACACAATCATTTAAAAAAAAAAAGAATAAAGAATTACCATTACAAATGGTTTTGGATAAACTATGGAAGTGTGCATTACACAAAGTGTAGAAGGATTCAGGAGTCGATTACGTACAAAGTACAGGGTTCAGGAATGCGTTAGGTACAGAGTACAGGGTTCAGGAACGCGTTACGTACAAAGTGCAGGGTACAGGAATGCATTATGTACAGAATAAAGGGTTCAGGAGTGTGTTACATACAGAGTGCAGGGTTCAGGAATGCATTACGTACAGAGTGCAGGGTTCAGGAATGCATTACGTACAGAGTGCAGGGTTCAGGAATGCGCTAAGTACAGAGTTCAGAGTTCAGGAATGTGTTACGTACAGAGTGCAGGGTTCAGGAATGCATTATGTACAGAGTACAGAGTTCAGGAATGCGCTATGTACAGAGTACAGGATATGATATATATGCACAGGGAACAGGCTTTTGGAGTGTTTTATATACATAGTGCAGGGCTCAGGAGAGCGCTAGGTACAGACTGCAGGTTTCTGGAGTGCCTTTTTCACAGGGTTCAGGGTTCAGGAAAGTGCTAGGTACAGAGCACAGAGTTCTGGAGAGCATTATGCACAGGGTGCAGGGTTCAGGAGAGTGTGGGGTACAGAGTGTAGGGTTCAGGCGAGTGCTAGGTACAGAGTGCAGGGTTCTGGAGTGCATTATGCACAGTGTGCAAGGTTCAGGAGAGTGCTAGATAGAGAGTGCAGGATTCTGGAGTGCGTTATGTACAGGAAGGTGGGTTCTTGCGTGCGTTATGCACAGGTAGTTGGGTTCTGGAGTGTGTTATGTACAGGAAGGTGGGTTCTGGCATGTGTAATGTACAGGAAGGTGAGTTCTGGAGTGCATTATGTACAGGAAGGTGGTTTCTGGCGTGCGTTATGTACAGGAAGGTGGGTTCTGGAGTGCGTTATGTACAGGAAGGTGGGTTCTGGCGTGCGTTATGTACAGGAAGGTGGGCTCTGGTGTATGTTATGTACAGAGTTCAGGAGAACACTAGGAACAGAGTCCATTCATCCATGTACATCCCAATACTGCACCTCTCCTCCACTGCTACAACCTCTGCAATACACACACCTCTCCTCTGCCCTCATCTTCCCATCCCCTAAAGCGCCACCATCCTCCACATGATTACCTTTGTAAAATAACTTTTCTGTACACTCCTTTTCAGCTTCTCTACTTTCACTTTCAACTACTGCAGAAACTGAAAGCTGAAAAAGCCCTGCCTTGTTACCTTTTCACCAGCCAGCAATGTACAAATTCCCCAATACACTGGTTGCTTGTCAAAGGGGGCGGGTATGGGTAGCAGTCCCGCCCATACCTGACATTACAGCTCCGATCTGACAGGTGAATTCTCTCATCCTGGCTGCACAGTGGACATCTAGCTGGCTTGCTCGCCCATTCATGGCTGTGCTGGAATCACACAATGCTACAGGTCCTATTCAGCCAAAAAGTGAGATATCAGCAACAGAATTATGCAGGACAACACCCCTGTACAGCGGGATAGCAGGACAAAGGTGTGAATGCTGGAAAGTCCTGCCCAATCCAGGACTGTTGGGAGGTATGCTATTAACATGATCAGTGTGTGTGTAATGTCTATTTCTGCACACCAATTGCAGGCACGGCATGGAGTGGAACACTATTTGTACCAGTTCTAGCATAAGATTCTTCCTGCTTTTGATGGAGTGAACAATCAATCACACAATGCATTGAGCTGTTGGGGGTTCATCCTGATCCTGAGCATATTCTTTCTTCTTCCATAAGCACATATTTTACTGCCTCTTTACTCCTTTGTTTCTGGATCTCACTGTTTTGTTTCTCAAATCTATTGTAGAGAAGTCTTCTGAAATACACTCACTGGCCACTTTATTAGGTACATCTTGCTAGTACTGGGTTGGACCCCCTTTTGCCTTCAGAACTGCCTTAATTCTTTGTGGCATAGATTTAACAAGGTATAAATATGCGTGAACAATGCTCTAGGGTAGTCTCCCATCTCCACTTCCACTAACATACAGACCAGGTGCTGGTCTTGTTCATCATGGATTCCGATGAGCAAAAAGGATTCTGGTTTGCCACATGTCCAGTAAAATCATCTTATTTCATCCACTAAAAGCATAAACAAAAACACAAATAGAGGGAAACAGCATCATTAGCTAAGGTGTTTCACGCTCCCTTAGCGCTTTGCCATAACTCACATACAAATGTCCACTACAGAGATATACACATACACTATATTGTCAAAAGTATTGGGACACCTGCCTTTACATGCACATGAACTGTAATGGCATCCCAGTCTTAGTCCGTAGGGTTCAATATTGAGTTGGCCCGCCCTTTGCTGCTATAACTCTTCTGGGAAGGCTGTCCACAAAGTTTAGGAGTGTGTCAATGGGAATGTTTAACTATTCTTCCAGAAACCCATTTGTCCATGTCATCAATGTCTATATGGACCTTGCTTTGTGGTCCAAATCATTTGATGGAGGGGGTTCATGGTTTGGGGGTGTTCTTCAGGGGTTGCGCTTGGCCCCTTAGTTCCAGTGAAGGGAACTCTTAAGGCATCAGCATACCAAGACATTTTGGACAATTTCATGCTCCAAACTTTATGAGAACAGTTTGGGCATGGCCCCTTCCCGTTCCAACATGACTGCGCACCCGCGCACAAAGCAAGGTCCATAAAAACATAGATGAGTGATTTTGGGGTGAAGGAACTTGACTGTCCTGATCTCAACCAGACAGAACACCTTTTGGGAAGAATTTGAGCAGAGACTGCCAGCCAGGCCTTCTCATCCAACATCAGTGCCTGACCTCACAAATGGGCTTCTGGAAGAATAATCAAACATTGCCATACACTCACTCCTAAACCTTGTGGACAGCCTTCCCAGAAGAGCTGAGGCTGTTATAGCTGCAAAGGGTGGGCCAACTCAATATTGAACCCTACCGATTAAGTCTGAGATGACATTAAAGTTCATGTGCGTGTAAAGACAGGCGTGCCAATACTAATTGTGATTGGAACAATCTGTGTGAAATAATTGGTTTGCGGCTGCCAATAATTGGCAGATGACTGCCCCTGTTTAGGGATGCAAATGCATAAATTCTAAAAAATATAACAGATATAAAACATAAGAATCATATAAAGAACAGACTGAATAAAAATGAGAAAAATGTGAAAAAATGTCCATTGGGATCACTAGTAACAAAAACCCAGGATGCACTTTATTCATTCATAAAAATGTCCCATTCATGGTTGAGCCCTACAGGTTTCCAGATGGAAGTTCCAAAAAATGTCCTTTTTACACAGATGTCTGAACCTATCACCACCTCTCCTGGGGACTATGATCTTTTCTACACCTTGTATAGATACAGCTGAGGGGTCACATGCATGACAACCATTGAAGTGGTTAGCTATATTGGTTGAATGTTTCTTGTTGCACGTAATTGATATATATATGCAATTGCGTGCAACCTTTGCAATTCAGTATGTTGGCCATACTACCCGCAGATTGAGGTAATGCCTGCACAACAATCTCCATGATATTAACAAGAAACATTCAACCAATGTAGATAACCACTTCAATGGTTGTCATGCAGGTGACCCCTCCACTGTATCTATACAAGGTGTAGAAAATAATCATAGTCCCCAGGAGAGATGGTGATAAGTTCAGACTTCTGTGTAAAAAGGATGTTTTTTGGATCTTCCATCTGGGTATACGGAAACTTGTAGGGCTCAACCATGAATGGGATGTGTCACATTTTTATCAATGAATAAAGTTCATCCTAGGTTTTTGCTACTAGTGACCCCGATGGACATTTTTAATATTTTTCTCATTTTTACTCAGTATGTTCTTTATATGATTCATATGTTGTTTTATATCTGTTATATACAGTATCTCACAAAAGTGAGTACACGCCTCACATTTTGTAAATATTTTATTATATCTTTTGATGTGACAACACTGAAGAAATGACACTTTGCTACAATGTAAAGTAGTCAGCGTACAGCTTGTATAACAGTGTAAATTTGCTGTCCCCTAAAATTAACTCAATACACAGCCATTAATGTCTAAAACGCTGGCAACAAAAGTGAGTACACCCCTAAGTGAAAATGTCCAAATTGGGCCAAAAGTGTCAATATTTTGTGTGGCCACCATTATTTTCCAGCACTGCCCTAACCCTCTTGGGCATGGAGTTCACCACAGCTTCACAGGTTGCCACTGGAGTCCTTTTCCACTCCTTCATGACAACATCACAGAGCTAGTGGATGTTAGAGACCTTGCGCTCCTCCACCTTCCATTTGAGGATGCCCAACAGATGTTCAGTAGGGTTTAGGTCTGGAGACATGCTTGGCTAGTCCATCCCCTTTACCATTAGCTTCTTTAGCAAGGCAGTGGTCATCTTGGAAGTGTGTTTGGGGTCATTATCATGTTGGAATACTGCCCTGCGGCCCAGTCTTTGAAGGGAGGGGATCATGCTCTGCTTCAGTATGTCACAGTACATGTTGGAATTCATGGTTCCTTCAATGAACTGTAGCTCCCCAGTGCTGGCAGCACATATGCAGCCCCAGACCATGACACTCCCACCACCATGCTTGACTGTAGGCAAGACACACTTGTCTTTGTACTCCTCACCCAGTTGCTGCCACACATGCTTGACACCATCTGAATCAAATAAGTTTATCTTGGTCTCATCGGACCACAGGGCATGGTTCCAGCAATCCATGTCCTTAGTCTGCTTGTCTTTAGCAAACTGCATGCTTTCTTGTGCATCACATTTAGAAGAGTATTCCTTCTGGGTCGACAGCCATGCAGACCAATTTGATGCAGCATGCGGTGTATGGTCTGAGCACTGACAGGCTGACCCCCCACCCCTTCAACCTCTGCAGCAATGCTGGCAGCACTCATACGTCTATTTCCCAAAGACAACCTCTGGATATGACGCTGAGCACGTGCACTCAACTTCTTTGGTCAACCATGGTGAGGCTTGTTCTAAGTGGAACCTGTCCTGTTAAACTGCTGTTTGGTCTTGGCCAACGTGCTGCAGCTCAGTTTCAGGATCTTGGCAATCTTCTTTTAGTCTAGGCCATCTTTATGTAGAGCAACAATTCTTTTTTTCAGATCCTCAGAGAGTTCTTTGCCATGAGGTGCCATGTTGAACTTCCAGTGACCAGTATGAGAGAGTCAGAGTGATAACACCAAATTTACCACACCTACTTCCCATTCACACCTGAGACCTTGTAACACTAACAAGTCACATATCATCAGGGAGGGAAAATAGCTAAATGGGCCCAATTTGGACATTTTTACTTAGGGGTGTACTTACTTTTGTTGCCAGCAGTTTAGACATTAATGGCTGTGTGTTGAGTTGATTTGACGGGACAGCAAATTTACACTGTTATACAAGCTGTACACTCACTACTTTACCTTGTAGAAAAGTGTCATTTCTTTTGTGTTGTCACATGAAAATATATAATAAAATATTTACAAAAATGTGAGGGGTGTACTCACTTTTTTGAGATACTGTATATTAGAATTTCTGCATTTGCATCCCTAAACAGAGGCAGTCATCTGCCAATTATTGGCAGCCACAAACAAATTGTTTCACACAGATTGTTCCAATCACAAGTAATTGTTGCAAATATATGTGTATATATATATCTTTGTAGAGGACATTTGTATGTGAGCTACGACTAAGTGCTAAGGGAGCGTAAAATGCATCAGCCTTATGCCGCGTACACACGAGCGGACTTTACGGCAGACTTTGCCCTGCGGACTTTTCGACAAACTTTACGACGGACTTTCCAAATGAACGGACTTGCCTACACATGATCAACCAAAGTCCGACGGATTCGTACGTGATGACGTATGACCAGACTAAAACAAGGAAGTTCATAGCCAGTAGCCAATAGCTGCCCTAGCGTTGGTTTTCGTCCGTCGGACTAGCATACAGACGAGCGGACTTTTCGACCGGACTCGAGTCCGTCGTAAAGATTTGAAACATGTTTCATTTCTAGGTCCGTCGAACTTTTGGGGAAAAAAAGTCCGCTTGAGCCCACACACGATCGAATTGTCCGACGGACTCCGGTCCGCCGAACCAAGTATGCGTAAAGTCCGGTCGTGTGTACGCGGCATTAGATTCAACAAGATGTTGGAAATATTCCTCAGAGAATTTGGTCCATATTGACCTGATAGCATCACGCAGTTGCTACAGATTTGTCGGCTGCACATCCATGATGTGACTCTCCCGCTCCACCACATTCTAAAGGTGCTTTATTGGATTGAGATCTGGTGACTGTGGAGGCCATTGGAGTACAGTGAACTCATTGTCATGTTTAGGAAACCAGTTTGAGATGATTTGAGCTTTGTGACATGGTGCATTATCCTGCGGAAAGAAGGCATCAGAAGATGGGTACACTGTATTCATAAAGGGATGGGCATGGTCAGCAACAATACTCAGATAGGCTGTGGCATTTAAACAATGTTCAATTAGTACTAAGGGGCCCAAAGTGTGCCAAGAAAATATCCCCCACACCATTACACCACCACCACCAGCCTGAACAGTTGATACAAGGCAGAATGGATCCATGCTTTCATATTGTTTACACCAAATTCTGACCCTATCATCGCAGCTGTATATATATATATATATATATATACATATATATATATATATATATATATATATATATATATATATACTATATATATATATATATATATATATATATATATATATATATATATATATATATATATATATATTCACTTGTGGAGGAGAACCGCACTCTGCTTACAATTTAGTGCCAGCAATCAGGTCTTCCCACCGACCTTGTATATAGAAAAAGGGTCCAAGAGGTTGCTGCACTTAAAAATTTCTTTGCTTTATTTCACAATATCTTCAGCAGGAATTTACAAAGCAAGTATAATCCAAAATCACAGGCACGAAATGCCTACACAGTTTCAGACACAAGTAGACTCAGATATGGATGGATGGACTCTTTTTATATATATATATATATATATATATATATATATATATATATATATATATATATATATATATACATATATAAAAATATATATATTTAGTAATTTTCAGAACAGAATTTTCAGAATATACAGAACACAACGGTGCTTTGACATTCACCATTTAACACTTAACCGCATACTGTATATTTTTTATCTAATTTTTTCATTTGTTCCTCTGCATCTATCTTATTCTATAGAATAGCAACTAAATATGTATTGGGACATTCAAACCAATGTAAAAATTAGACACTTTTCTGTATGATAACTGGATGTACGTATCTATCAATCATTTTATAATCTGGTGTTTGATTTTTTGTTATTTTAAAAGACAATGGGGGTTATTTACGAAAGGCAAATTTACTTTGCACTGCAAGTGCACTAGAAAGTGCACTGAAAGTGCACTTGGAAGTGCAGTCGCTCTAAATCTAAGGGGTAGATCTGAAATGAGTGGAAGCTCTGCTGATTTTATCATCCAATCATGTGCAAGCTAAAATGCTGTTTTTATTTTCCTTGCATGTCCCCCTCGGATGTGCACTTGCAGTGCAAAGTGGATTCTCCTTTAGTAAATAACGCCCAATGTTTATTAGTTCAGACCTAGGTCTTTTCTTTATTATCCCTATCATGGGAAGCTAGTTCATAAATAAATAGTGGTGATCTTTATGTTTTAAAATGTGTTTTATCTGCCTCTTGTCTATGCTTTCTTTTTACATGATAAGTGTAGTCTATTTCAGCTTGATATATTGTTATGTAAATGTGGCTGTTGCTGTCAATATAAGTGGTTTTCTTTGCATTTCTTTTTGTTTACTTCAACTCATGTAATTCTCTGGTTGGTCATTAAATTTGCCAACCCAGTGTTAATATGTCTGCAGCTCATATGCTTAAAAAAATCTGACTTGTAAGTCCTTTTAGTATTTACAGCTAAAGGAATCTCTTGAACATTCATTGTGATAACAGTGTCTGGGACCTGTTTGCATGTCAGAAGGGAAACAAAAATAGTGGATGCATTCAATCCAGTGGAGGGCTTTTGGTATAGATCTCAGGGGACATGCAGCTAGTTCTGGGGGGTTAAGTAAGCAAAACACAAATTATTCTAACTGGTAATTCCCCTTTCCCATAGTCACCCTGACAGGACAACTGAAAGAGACCCCCTACCTGTGATGGACAGGAAGCACAGAGAGTAATAAATTAAGGCAAGACCAACCCCTTCCTCAAAACATAAAATATTAGCAGAAAAAGACAATGAAACACCGGGGAGTGAATAATGCTGACTACATGATGACTACACAGAAATAAGGATTTATTGGTAAAAATACTTTCTGTTTACTGAGATATAATAGAAAAATACCTCATTAGTGGGAAGCTTAGGAAAATACCATCTGTCCAGTGTCCACCTCCTGATCTAGACCCACCTCAGGCCTGTAGTACCAGACATAAGTGTGCAAAATTTGACCACATAATGGCTCTACATATCCTATCCACCGAAGGTGAGGCAGTCTAAGCCCAAAAGGTAGAGATCGGTCTGATAGGATGTGCTTTTATTTTCTAAGGAGGAGGCTAATTGATGGCTATGTAACTATTATGAGTGGCCTGGGTGATCCATGTGGGGATAGTGATCTTGGAAGCCCTATACTAGACCATACATGGATCGAAATTCCATGCTGAACCAGCTGAATTTTGATCCATGTATGGGCAGGCTGATTGTACCAAAGTCGATCCTTTGATTGACTTGGGTACAAGTAAGATAGTGTATTTGTATTAGTAAAAAAAAGTGCAGTGCTTGTCCCACAAATTTAAGAATATGTAAACCCAACATTTTATATTCCTGATGCATGAAAAAATATCCTGGTTTCTTTGTATTACTTCATTTGTGTGAAATACCCAGTATTCCTGCCAACCCCTCTGCTTTTCCTATAAAAACTGACCAAACTAGGCATGTGAGCACAACATGGTCAGTTTTCTAGCTGTGCTGGAACTCAGCTGGCTCTCATACAAGGATTAGACATGTGATGACAGACCACCCCTCCTGCACATCTATTCACAGGGAAGATCAGTGACCTGATGCTTCTGCTCCCCCAGCTCTCTAAGATCCACCAACAAGTAGCACTAGAAGTAGATGCAAGCTGTGAAAAGACACAAAAGGTATCTGTGTCATCTCCACACAAGGACTGTCATGTTCACATATTCAACCAGTAAATTAGAGATAGAATGTATCCTGAACTCCATCCTACCCCTTTGCCTCGTTATCTCTTCAAAATGGATTCCCCCCCCCAAATCTGAGTCTCTCATAAGGAAGGGGACATTGGGGTCAGACCTACAGTAATCACTGATCAATTAGTGATTCTTCCAATCGTATACTAATACTGTAGATGCAGCTCTCTAATATGGTCATTGTGTTCATTCTCTATCTTGCCCTATAGTAATATGTCTTCTACTTCTTTGGCATGCAATCCCGGCCTTCCAAAAAAGGAGATTACTGTAATATGTGCATAAATAGAAATAATTTATT
Organism: Lithobates septentrionalis; assembly: GCA_037952835.1. Lineage (NCBI taxonomy): Eukaryota > Metazoa > Chordata > Amphibia > Anura > Ranidae > Lithobates > Lithobates septentrionalis. The sequence continues at coordinate 5,448,894 of JBBDGP010000366.1, read as the reverse complement.
GAGCAGCCTATTGTGATGGGACAGTTATGCCGCGTACACACGATCGGACTTTACGGCATACTTGGTCCGGCGTACCAGATTTTGTCGGACAAATCGATCGTGTGTGGGCTCCAGCGGACTTTGTTTTCTCAAAAGTTAGATGGACTTAGATTTGAAACATGTTTCAAATCTGTCCGACGGACTCGAGTCCGGTCGAAAAGTCTGCTTGTCTGTATGCTAGTCCGACGGACAAAAAACGACGCTAGGGCAGCTATTGGCTACTGGCTATGAACTTCCTTGTTTTAGTCCGGTCGTACGTCATCACGTACGAATCCGTCGGACTTTGGTTGATTGTCTGTAGGCAAGTCCGTTCATTCGGAAAGCCCGTCATAAAGTCCGTAGAAAAGTACGCCGGACAAAGTCTGCCGTGAAGTCCACTCGTGTGTACGCGGCATAAGAAGTAACTGACTGATGCTATGTTGTTTATAGTGCAAAACCCACTATTCTTTATTGTTCTTTTTAACAAACTGTGACAGAATTACATGCTAAGTCTATATAATAAACTGCATATAATTCTTACAAATGTATGGACATTTCTTGTGTGCCCTTTTTTTGAAGATCTTCTGCTCAAATACCAGGCAATCAATCTGAGTTTTTATACTAATGGATGCAGAATTGGAGCAGAAAGTTATGTCTGCATGGGAGAGGAATTGGTTTTGGCACTGACAACACATGTTCTCCTGGGCCACCAAAGAGCTATGACGATGACTTTTGCCCACTACTTCCATATTTTCTTCAAAACCTTTGGGAGAATGGGCAGAGGGGTAAACCTGTAAGCATGAGCAAAGTTCCACTGCTGACTGAGGGAATCCAACTCATCTGGGGGGTCCCTCTTGTTTACGGAAAAGAACAGTGGGGGAGGGGCATTTCTCCTTGTGGCAAAAAAGTTGATCTGGGGTTCCCCCCAGAGATCTGTAAAGTGTTGGAGCACCTTGCAATTCAGACATCATTCCACTTGATTTGAGGAAATCAGCTTGGACATTTTCCTTCCCTCTCAGATTTATTACCTTGAAAGAAAGAGTATGAGCTTCAGTCCAGAAGCAGATCTTTTTGCTTAGTTCTTACAACAAGGGGCTCCTTGTTGTGAGTTCACCAGTTCACATAGGTATGTGGTATTGTCTAATAAAATCTTCACATCTTTGGAAGACAACTTTTTGTCCAGATCACTCTCAATTCCCTGAAATTGGAGGATCTTTTTGTTAGGACCTGGGACCAGTTTCCTTGGAACACAAACTGTTCCATGGTAATCCCCATTCTCACGGACATGCAACTGTCTTGATGGAGACTGGATTGCTCTGGCACAGTAATGGAATTACCAGGGTCGCCGCAGTCGCACTTGCGGCTGGGCCCTTGAGTTCCGCCACTGTAGGGGGGCCCACCGCCACCCAGGAGATAGTACACTGGTCATACAGGGGCACACAGTTCCCGCCTTGCTCCACCCATCCTCTCCACCAGCACTCATGGGCACACTGCACAGTCCCAGCCCATCCTCTCTGCCCTCACTCAGGGGCACAGTCCCCACCCGCTCTGCCCATCCTCTCTGCCTGCTCCGGCCATCCTCCCCGCCCACACTCATGGGCACACTGCATAGTCCCTGCCTGCTCCGCCCATCCTCCCCGCCTTCACTCACTGGCATACTGCACAGTCCCCACCCACTCCACCCATCCTCTCCCTGCCGACACTTACGGGTACTCATAGGCCCCGTCCATCCTCTCTGCCCGCCCAAGCAAGACCTAGCAAGGAGGGGGAACCAAGTGATCTGTGAGTGATCTGAAAGTGAGTGGCACTGACCCCATCCCTCAATATCAACACTGCTACTGATTCCCCACTACACCACCACTACTGCCACTGCCCCCCCCCCACACCACTACCACTACTGCCACTGATACCCCCACCAACACTACTGCCACTGATTCCCCGCACACCACCACCACTATTGCCACTGTTTACCCCCCACACCACCACCACTACTGCCACTGATTCCCCCCCACACCACCACCACCACTAGTGCCACTGATCCACACCACCACCACCACTACTGCCACTGATTCCCCCCACACCACTACCACTACTGCCACTGATACTCCCACACCACCACCACTACTGCCACTTATTCCCCCCACACCACCACCACTACTGCCACTGATACCCCCCCACACCACCACCACCACTCATGCCACTGATCCCCCCACACCACCAACACCACTAGTGCCACTGATTCCCCCCACACCCCCACCACTGTTACCCTCCACTACCACGACCACTGCTGCCACTGATCCACCCCCCCACACCACCTTGGCTACTACTGCCACTGATCCCATCCCGCAACCACAATCTTTGCCACTTATCCCACCCCCCACCACTGCCACTCATCCCATCAAATTTCCCTCTTCCACTACCACTCATCCCATCCCTTACCCTCCAACCCCCACCCTCATCAATGATCCCATCCTCCCACCACCGCTGCCACTCATTTCATCCAATGCCTCCCACCACTGCCACTCATCCCATCCAATCCCCCCCTTCCACTACCACTCATCCCATTCCATCCCCCCCATTCACCACCCTTGTCACTAATGCCATCCACCACCACTGCTGCCACTGATCCTATCCCCACCCAACCACCACTGCTGCCACTGATCCCATCCCCCACCGCTGCCACTCATCACTTCTCTCCCTCACCGCTGCCACTCATCCCATCCCCCCACCTCCACCACCGCTGCCACTGATCCTATCCCCACCCAACCACCACTGCTGCCACTGATCCCATCCCCCAACCACCACCCTTGCCACTGATTCCATCCTCCCACCACCGCTGCCACTCATTTCATCCAGTGCCCCCCCACCACTGCCACTCTTCCCATCTAATCCCCCCTTTCACTACCACTCATCCCATCTCATCCCCCCAACCACCACCCTTGCCATTGATCCTAGTCCCCCCACCACCTCTGCCACTCATCCCATTCAATCCCATCCTACCACTGATCCCACCCCCAACCACCACCCTTGCCATTGATCCTAGTCCCCCCACCACCTCTGGAGCTCATCCCATTCAATCCCATTCTACCACTGATCCCACCCCCCAACCACCACCCTTGCCACTGATCCCATCCCCCCTCACCACTGCCACTCATCCCATCCCCCCACCACCACCACCGCTGCCACTGATCCCATCCCCACCCAACCACCACTGCTTCCACTCATCCCACCCCCCACTGCTGCCACTCATCCCATCTCTCCTTCACCATTGCCACTCATCCAATCCCCCCACCTCCACCACAGCTGCTACTGATCCTATCCCCACCCAACCACCACTGCTGCCACTGATCCCATCCCCCCAACCACCACCCTCGCCATTGGTCCCATCCTCCCACCACTGCTGACACTCATTTCATCCAATGCCCCCACCACTGCCACTCATCCCATCCAATCCCCCCCTTCCACTACCACTCATCCCATCCCCCCCAACCACAACCCTTGCCACTGATCCCATTCCCCCCACCACCTTTGCCACTCATCCCACGTAATCCCCTCCTACCACTGAACCCACCCCCCAACCACCACCCTTGCCACTGATCCCATCCCCCTCACCACTGCCATTGATCCCATCCCCACCCAACCACCACTGCTGCCACTGATCCAATCCCCCCATTGCTGCCACTCATCCCATCTCTCCCTCACCGCTGCCACTCATCCCATCCCCCCACCACCACCACTGCTACCACTGATCCTATCCCCACCCAACCACCACTGATCCCATCCCCCACCAACACTGCTGCCACTCAGCCCAGGGGCATAACTACAGGGGTCACAATTGCAATGGCGCACATGCTGCCCCTGTACACCTGGATGGGGGGCATATAGAGGAACAAATCCCCTCCATTTTTCTCCTGAAGCCACTAAAAGCCTGCTTCTCCTCCTGTCCCATAGGCATTCAGTGGCTGCAGGAGGAAAATGGAGGGGATTTTTTCCTCCATATGCCGCCCCTCATATCCAGGTCCTGCTGCCCCTGGGATCATTCTCCAAATGTGGTCCAGATATACACCAGACATAAAATTCCTGGACCTGGGGAGAAATACAGAATGATGTATCAATTGATTCTGATGTAACATCCCAAAGGCTTACAATCTGACTTTGAAGGGGTACTTAGGCTACTTCAAGAATGGATTAAGGGGTTTCTGACTGATAACAGTCCTGAAGGTCCCGTTTGGTATGGAGATTTTGCATAAAATCCTGTGCATTCTCTGTATAGCTAACACTCCACAGGTTGACAATGCTTCTGTTTAAGGGTGGCTACAATGTTCCTCTGTAAATACAGTGGAGGAGTGATTGTAAACAAAGAAAACAGATGCAGACACTGCATCTAAAAATTGGTAAGTTTTTAATTTTACATTTTTGTTTTGGAGTTTACATAAGACGATCTTCACCCTGTAAACAAAAGTTTAAAAATCAGCAGCTACAAATACTGTAGCTACTGACTTTTACAAAACATTAACTTACCTATCCCAGGATCCAGCGATGTCCCCATCCGTCCCAAGCTCTATGCAGGTCTTTGGGTCCAGGCACCGGCATCTTAACTGTGGGCAGGCAACTGTGACTCCTTGCAGCTTCACAACCGACTGCCCACTGCAAATGTACAAGCTGCGCTGCGTCCTGTGAATGGTCCCGTAGTTTCTTGGGACCTGTGACATGTCCCAAAAGGCTGTGGGGAAAGGAGGGGGGACAAACTTCTGGCGATCTGGCTGAAAGTGGGAGCAGGTACCTGTCAAAAGCAGGTACTTGCTCCCCCCCCCAAAAAAAAAGACATTCCGTAAATGGGAGAGAAGGGGGGGGTGGAACTTCCCCTTTTGGGTGAAGTTTAGCTTTGAGTACAAACTGCAAACTTTTTTTAAAGGATCGTGTAAAATTGTTAAGCTGGAGGAATTCATTTTCTTCCTTGCCAGCTTATTCTAAGATCCTTTGCTTTACTATGACCTTTGCTTGTACTCTATTTCTTTTTAAATGACTCTTTACTGTACCTCTGCTTGTAGACCTACAGAATTGGCCTGTACCTCTGTTTATTTTTTTCATGCAAAAGCTACAATTAAAAGATTGTTTCAAATAATTTAAGATGCGCAGTACATGTAAAAAGGATCAGCTTGATGTAAATAATGTTATTAATGTGTTATGGTTTTGGAATTGAATCTTTATTTCTGTGCAAAATGTGCAAGTATATATGCATATGGAGTCAGACACGTTTTTGTAGAACTGCAAAGCAATAGAAAGAAAAAAAAAATACAGATTCAAGCTATGTCTCTTGCTTTGCAGTGCTACACAATGCTTGTAATTGACTCATTCTAACAATGCAAAGCTATGAGTAGGCAGACTCACTAAAAGCATTGCTCCCCCTATGTGGTTGGTGTCTCAGCAGCTGTTAAGCAGGGAGGCTGAATGAAGATAGGTTAAATAAAGAGTTCCCTTGTGGTTAATTTGCAAATCTCTATGTTCACCATAACAAAAATAGGAAAGAACAAGCATATGCATAATTCACATCACGTGTTACTTTATGGTAAACACTGCAATAATAACTCAAAATACATGTTTACTGGAACATGCTCTTGCTACCTCTGCTTCTGTATGCGCTGGGATTAATGGACTGCTCAGTATTGATCCCTGAGAGAATGATCATAATGGTTAAGAAGATTTTTTAGAGTGTTTGGAGGAAGTGGAAGAGCACAGTGAAGTTTCATGCAAACTTAACCACTTCCCATCCGGGCCAATTCTGGCACTCCTACATGTAAAAATCATCAAATTACTCCCCAAATTAACCCCCAAACATTATATATATATATATATATATATATATATATATATATATATATATATATATATATATATATTTTCAGAGACCCTAGGGAATAAAATGGCGGTTGCAACTTTTTATGTCACATGGTATTTGCACAGCGATTTTTCAAACGCATTTTCTTTGAAAAAATTAACAGTTTCATGAATTAAAAAAAAAACAGAACAGTGAAGTTAGCTCAATGTTATTCTAAAATGTAAAAGATGATGTTACGCAGAGTAAATAGATACCTAACATGTCATGCTTTAAAATTGTGCACACTCCTGGAATGACGCCCAGCTTTGGTACTTAAAAATCTCTATAGGCAACGCTTTAAACATTTTTACAGGTTACCTGTTTAGTGTTACAGAGAAGGTCTTCAGCTATAATTGTTGCTCTTGCTCTAACGCACATGGCGATACCTCACATGTGTGATTTGAATACCGTTTACATATGTGGGCGTGACATATCTATGCGTTCGCTTCTGTATATGAGCATGCAGGGACGGGGCACTTTAAATTCTTTTTTTTTTTATTCTTTATTTTACTTTTATTTTTATTTTTTTATACTTTCTCTTTGATTTTATTTATTTATTTTTTTTATCACTTTTATTCCTATTACAAGGAATGCGTGACATATCCTCTTTATGGAGAGATGTGGGGTCTTTTAAGGTCTCTCCTTCAGGCTGGAAAGGCTGAGATAAAAAACAAAAAACCTGTCTCTGCCTTTCAAGCCTGGGGCTCTGAGGATCATAGAGATGACTGGGGACCATCTGGTCACCAGAAATCTCTATGCTTAATTTCCGTTGTTGACTGCTTCGCACGAGCAGGCCGGTAGAAGCAACAGAGTGAGTTGGGGGGGGGGCGTCCCCTCCCGCCGCCTGTAAGAAAGATCAAGCGACTGAGCTGCCGCTATGATTGTTCTTGCGATGCACAGAATTGCCAGCTGAAAAAGATGATATCTGAATGATGCATTTATCATCATTCAGATATCCCCACTCAAAGTCCAGGACGTCATATGACGTACCTTGGACAGGAAGTGGTTTTTCTCTTCTGATTTGGCTTTGAGAAATATAATGCATCAATGCTGGTCAAGTTTAGTAATTTAGTAAAAAGGAGAAAAATATTTTTAGACTGTTTCTTGTAGTAATTATAAGGCTTTTTTGCAAGTGCATTACTTTATCTACTTCATTGGTAGTTTCATCAATAACAGTTATGCAATGTGTAGTTTTATTCCACAATTAATTAACTATGCACAAACAGCAAACTAACTTAAAAACAACCTATTATTTACATCTACAGCTAGAGTCATTGTGGAGAAAATAAAGAGCCCCTCTCTAGGATTAAGCTGCTTCTTTCCGACAGCTCCCTTTCACTCATCTCTAACTGATTACTCTAGTAAAAAAAAAATATATATATATATATATATATTTATATATATATTTTTTTAACTTAGATAACATGACACTGCCAGCTCCAGGTCTTCTCCTCTTCTCTTTACCTCCTTGATGGATCCTTCTTCAGGTGTTGTAGACCCTTACTATTGATCGTGCAGCAGTGGAGTCATCTCAGATTCCTGTAGACTACTGACATCAGACAGGAGAGTGGAGGAGATAGTCTTAAAGGGTCAATGCAGCACTGGAGCCGTGGTCACCCACACTCAGAAATGGTGGTGCTCAGGCACCTGGATGAGGTATTAGATGAGTAAGACCAGGTAATGAAAGTACAAACACTAGGACAATGGGTTATAGGAAGGTGAGAGAGAGAGATCTTGATTAGCCCAGAATAGGGTTTAGATCATGGGTCTCAAACTGGCGGCCCTCCAGCTGTTGCAGAACTACAATTCCCATGAGGCTTTGCAAGGCTGAAAGTTACAAGCATAGGCCAAGGCATTATGGGACTTGTAGTTCCACAACAGCTGGAGGGCCACCAGTTTGAGACCCCTGGTTTAGATCTTCAAAGTTTAGAACAGAGACACTGAAAGCACAACTCCTTTCTCCTTTATTTTCTATTGCAATAGAATCTTGGCCATCTAGCATCCCTCTAATATAGACACACATTCAAGTGGAACTAAACCCATCAATTTAACTTTTTCCCAAAATAGTTCCATTCAAGACATGCAGGTCAATGATAACCATCACCCTCACTTGCACTCACAACTGAACTATCAAACCATTGAATGGCCGGTGTCATAACTGATCACATCTGCAGCACCAAGGCATCTGCAGATCAAACAGAAACTAAATTGGCAGCTTCCATTGCTCTAAAAGATAAGAGGGTTTAGGTTCATTTGAAGTGCCTCAAAGCTGTTGAATTCAACTGAAACCCAACTTCTTAGTCTTGTCTTGTAATTCAAATGTGTTCGGGTTTAAAGGGATGAGGTGGCAACCCTATTTCCAATATGTATGAGCATATGGTCTGTATTGATGTTTAATTATCTGTTCTAGAAATTGGAAATCATTCCTCTATCTGTATACCCCTGAAGAAGAAAAGCATATTTTTGAAACTCATTTGGTATTTATCTCCCACCCGGTGTTATCTTCTGCATGTTCAAAGAGCTATACTAGTTGGACAAGGAGGACTATAACATCAATTGTTGTGCATCACGAGTAGTTGATTTGAAGGCAAAATCATTAATTGTTTATTAATTAAAGTGTAAGATCAAACATTGCAGCTTGCTCTACAATCCAGCTGAAACCTAATGGGCTTTGCTTCACTAGGTACATATTGCTTTACTATATCGATAATTTATGCTGCTAGCTATAGTCCTAGCCATAATCACTGGAATTCATAAAGAATTGTGTAGACCCTTTTTAGAAGTGTGTTTTGTGTCTATACGACAAATGTCACTGTGAAACATGGACATGAATTTGTCACAAAGAATTACTAAATGTGCATCGCAATTTACTCCAAGATGAAATATGTCTTATTTACCTCCAGGCTCTTGATTTCAGATATAGAGGTATTTTTTAATTAGTTTGTGAGAGCCATAGTGGCATATTGGAAAAGAATTTTAGAAACTTGATGAATCTGTTGCATTCTTCTGAATTAGTTATTGAAATAGTGCACATCTTTTATGAATTTTGCACAAGAGTTCCATGCACAGCTATAACTCCAGTATTATGTTGCAATGCCTTTATTGTATCACCTCTAACATGTCTTCTGCACTGTCAGAGTCCGTTTTTTGTATCACTGGAGTGTGATACAGTTTTTACTAAAACTGGAGAGTGCAACATCTGGTACAGCTGTGCATGGTAGCCAATCAGCTTCTAGGTTTTGTTGTCAAAGCTTAACTAAACAAGCTGAAATTAGAAGCTGATTGGCTTCCATGTACAGCTGCACCAGGTTTTGCACTTTACAGTTTCAGTAAATCAACCCCATTGCTTTTACTTGCCTCTGCTGCCATTTGCGTTTTCTTACTAAAGATTCTGCATATCTGACCTTATGCTGGGCTTTTCTCCTTGTCTCTCTCATGTCTTTTTCCAAAATAAAGACAGAAAGCAGAAAGCTTTTGTCATATATGCACTTTAATAAATATTGTATGCACATTGTCCTCAGTTGAACCTTCAATTATCTTTAGATTATCTTTTACCAATTCAGAAGCTCTGTGTATTTGAATACATTTCTCTAGACCCTGATCTTCCTCTCTTAGTAGTCCCTCTTTTGAATGACAATCTTGGATCCCACATTTCAGCTTTGTGACATAGCTATCCACAGTTTATCCAGTTTCTTGATCTTTGGAAGAAATCATATCTTCCTATAATGTCATTCTTTTTATAGGATCAGAGTGTCACGCCTCAATAAAGTCTTTCATATTCAGGTGCTCTGTGTCATGTTCTATGAATAAAATCTGAAAATTTTCTCTGCTTTTTCTTCCCCAACTAAGTAATGGGGAAAAGGTGGTTTTATTGTATGTTTCAGGTTCTGTTTACTGCTGCCACCATTTTTAAATAGTTACTCTTGCTTATGATTGCTGACACACATGGTGTGCATACACCATGTGTTTTAAGAATGCACAGAATATCTACACATGGAATGTACCTTTTAATGAATGGAGAACCAACAAGCTTTACAGTTCAGTTTGTGGGGTGTTTTTTGAACCCATCATGAAGTCAGACAATTGTTAACTTAAAACTGAACTCCATGAACTCCGGAAATCAATTCTACACATTTTCATGGGGAAGATGTACCAATGCATAGAAAAAAAATACTAAATACTAAACAGTAAGGAGAGGGTCCACCTTTTATGCTACTTTAAGGGCAATATGTAGAATAATGGGGGGAATTTGGGAGTTTAAATGAAGCACACGGTATATGCCTCCATCCCTGGTTCAAGTATGAGAAAAGGGAAAGTGAGACTTTAAATGAGGCTATTTATTTGTGGGGGTGAAGTAATATGAAAGTATATTTAGTGAAACAAGTGATGACTGCCAAGGAGTCTGTCTGGATAAAAGTTGTTCTCTCTGGAGAAGAGACGCTTGAGAAGGGATATGATTTCAATGTATAAATATCCTACTGGTGACCCCACAATAGGGATAAAACTTTTCCATGAAAGAGAAATCAGTAAGACACACGGCCATTCACTGAAAATTAGAAGAAAAGCGGTTTAACCTTAAACTGCGTAGAGGGTTCTTTACTGTAAGAGCGGTAAGGTTGTGGAATTCTCTTCCACAGGCAGTGGTCTCAGCGGGGAGCATAGATAAATTCAAAAAACTATTAGAAAAGCACCTGGGCGACCACAACATACAGGGATATACAATGTAATACTGACATGAAATCACACATATAGGTTCGACTTGATGGACTTGTTTCAACTTCAACCTCGCCTACTGTGTAACTATGTAACTATGATATCACTCATAGGCTCCAATGTCCCAGCCATTGTCGGGCCTACGTCCTCTCCCCTGCAGCCGCTATTGTCTGATACAGGGGAGCTAAAGCTGGAGCTGCAGATCACATGACCGGACCGGAGCAGGCTGAAAATAGGTAAGTACACGCATGTTTTATACACAGGTTAGGCAGCATAGATGTCAGGAGGGGGGAGGGAACATTTTTAAGACTAGTTAAGTTTAGGCTGAAATTCTTCTAAAAGTTTGAGAGTAAGGTTTCGACATATTCTAAATGCACTTGTTGATTTCTTTACTAGCACCAAACTGCGTATCCAGGCTGTGCTCTTATGTACTGGTGATATAATGCATCTGGCCTCTAGATCCCTTAGTTCATCCTTTAGTGGTTGTATTAAATAAACAGGCACTCCTCTTGTTGATAATATATTGGACTCCATTGTCAATAAGTTAGTTTGTGCCTTCAATGCACCTTCAAAGTGTCTGCATTAAATGTTTGTATAGTCTGTAAATCCAAATAACCATCGGCCTTTTTTCTAAACAGGGATGAGTCGAACTGCCCTGGGTTTGGCTCGAGCAGGGTTCAGCTAACTTCAAGGATGTTTGGATGATGAACCTGTACCCCATTGAAATCGATAGACGCCAAAACTGTCAAATCAAAAATATAAATTTTCTGGGCTAACAGGCATAGAGTTGCTAAAAGCAAGCATGGAGGGGTGGGCACTGCCCTGGGGAACATGTTTTAAAAAATTTAATTTGGCCAGAAGCAGTTTTTTTTGAGTACTGACACTTACAAAGAAAAAATGGAAAATTGTATACTCACCTTTCCGTAATTTTCCTTTCCCGACGCATCTTCATGGCAGCACACACTGGGTTGTGACTCCGCCCCCACAACCTGACAGGATTGGTCTAGCTATAAAAGTTGAAGAGAGATGACCCCCACCATTCTCTGTATATATCATCTAAGAACGGGGTGGGAATCTGTGTGCTGCCATGAAGATGCGTCAGGAAATTACGGAAAGGTGAGTATACAATTTTCCATTTTCCTGACGCCTTCATGGCTGCACACACTGGGAAATAACTCGTCAGTCGGGAGAGTGCAAAAAATTAAAGTTTTATTGTTCTAAAGAGCTGTGGAATTGGCTCTAATAATGGATCTGCCAAAGTCTGCTGTAGTTAGTTGCGCAGAGTCAATTTTGTAGTGAGAAGTAAATGTATGTCTTGATGACCAGGTTGCTGCTTTACAGATTGTTTCCGGTGAAACCCTGCAGTATTCTGCCCATGAAGTTGCCACTGCTCTGGTTGAGTGTGCCCTGATGCCTTCTGGGATAGCTAGCTGCTGAGACGAGTATGCCTTTTTTATGGTGTTGACCACCCAGGATGCGATTGTTGGGGAAGTTGCTGGATGACCCTTCCTAGGACCGTGAGGGATTATGAGAAGAGTATCCGACTTTCTGAAAGAAGCTGTAGCTTTCAAATAGCTGGTAATGATAGTTTTAACATCCAATGCATGAGGTTCGCCCTGGTCGTTAGTAAAGGATGGAAGGTTGATATCCTGATTATAATGAAAAGAAGATGATACCTTGGGAGTGAAATGTTCTGAGGGTCTCAATACCACTCTATCAGGATAGAGGACTAGGTATGGTTCTGTTATCAGTAGTGCTTTAAGTTCTGAAACTCTTCTCGCAGATGTAATGGCGATAAGGAAGGTTACCTTCAAAGTCAGGTTCCAAAGTGAAATTGATTCAACCGGCCAAAAAGGAGGTTTAGATAATGCATCGAGCACTGTAGAGATATTCCATGCCGGAAATGTGGGTTTTTTTGGAGGTCTGATTTTTAAGCAAGCCTTCATGAACTGAATCACTAGAGGATGTAGGGCCCATCTAATGCCCGTTTTAGCCGAGAGGGCAGAAACCTGGACTTTAAGAGTACTTGAGCTTAATCCTTTAGTAATACCCAACTGAAGGAATTCCAGAACTTGCGGTGGCTCTGGTGATACTGGGTTCCATTTTTTTTGTTGGGCCAGTGAACAAAACCTATTCCAGACTTGCGAGTATGCCTTTTTGGTGGTGCTTCTTCTAGCCTGTAAAAGAGTAGAAATGACCTCCTGCGAGCATCCCTGCTCTAGCAGCCGAGTCCTTTCAATTTCCATGCTGTCAAGTGTAACTTTTCTGGAGCTGGGTGTAGGAATTCACCCTGGGACAGGAGGTCTGATGTTACTGGGAGAGGAATCAGTTGCTGTAGGCTGAGTTGTAGTAGGGTTGTGAACCACAGCCTCCTTGGCCAAAAAGGAATGATAGCTATTACTGTCGCCGATGATTTCTGAAGACTGGATAGGAACCTCGCAATTAAGGGTACTGGTGAAAAAATGTAACCCAGCTTGAAATTCCATGGATGGGTCAGACAATCCGTCCCCTCGGCCGATGGGAAGGCTGCTCTTGACAGGAATCTCCGACATTTGGTGTTCGCAGGAGTAGCTGCTAGGTCGATCTCTGGTACTCCCCAAGTTCTCGAAAGAAGGGAAAAAGCCTGTTGGCTCAATGACAACTCGTTGTTTGAGAGAAGTTCCCAGCTCAAATAGTCGGCCAGCATGTTTTGAGCTGCTGGGACATATACCGCTTTCAGGTCTATTAGGTGCACTTGAGCCCATTCCATGATAGGGCGTACCTCCTGCATTAATGTGCGACTCCTCATACCCCCTTGCCTCTGGATATATGCTACAGCGACTCTGTTGTCCATTCGGATCACAATGTTTTTCCCCACCAGGTATGGAGTGAAGGCCAGAAGTGCCTAAAAAGCCGCTCTGAGTTCTAGTATATTGGATACTACCCCATGGGCTTGAAACTTCCACTGCCCTTGGGCTGCTAGATTTTTTAATGAGCTCCCCATCCCTTCTGGCTGGCATCCGAAATGACCACCTCTGGCTGTGGAGGAACTAGAGGTTTGTATCTCTTGAGATTGCTGGGTCGTGTCCACCACCACATTAATTGTTTCACATACCTGTGTATGTAGATTCTCTGAAGTATTGATACTCCATACCACTTGCTTAGAAAGGAATTCTGTAAGATTCTTGTGTGCCATTGGGACCACTGGATCATGGGCAGAGTTGCAGACATGGAATCCAGGACACTCATACATACTCTGGCTGGTAAGTGTGTAACCGAGATTAGCCTCTGAATTTTCTGGATCAGGGGCATGATTTTCTCCTGAGGAAGCTGTACTCTGTTCTGGATGGTGTCTAGTTCTGCACCTAGAAAAACCATCTTCTGAGAGGGCTGAAGCTTGCTTTTCTGCCAGTTCACTAGCCAACCGAAAATTTGCAGAGTTGATAGTAAGATCTCTCGGTGTTGTATCAAGACCTGGCGACTTTCTGCTACAAGAAGTATATCGTCCAGATAATGATGTACTCTTAGACCTCTTTCTCTGAGGTATGCGATGAGAGGCAGAAGAACTTTGGTGTAGGTCCTGGGAGCTGATGAGATGCCGAAGGGTAGACATTGGAACTGGAAGTGATGTTGGTTGATTGAAAAGCGGCAGGATGAAGGCAGGATGTATTGGGATGTGAAGATAGGCGTCTGATAAGTCTACGGACAGCACCCAATCTTCTAGATTCACCGCTAATAGTATGGACTGTAGGCTTTCCATCTTGAAGGATTCTAACTTGATGTTTTTGTTTAGTCTCTTTAAGTCCAGCACTGGCCGTAAATCCCCCGTTTTCTTTTTCACCAAAAACAGAGGTGAGTAGAATCCTCTGCCTCTTTGACATAGTGGAACCTCCAAAATTGCCTCCTTTTGTTTTAATTCCATTATGTATTTCAGAAGGATCCTTCTCTTGTCTGGAGAAGACGGGAGTTTGGTTGGCAGAAAGTGGTTCCTGGGGATCTTGTTCAGGAATCTCCACCTGTGACCGAACTTGATCGTAGAAATGGTACAAGGGACCCTGATGTTTTCTAACCATATTTGTGTTAATTTCTTTAGTCTGGCGCCCACCCTTGGAGGAAGGGCGGGCGTACCTTCAAAAGCACTTCTGCTGCTCATTAGAAGGGGTGGCCTTGGTTTTTCGCATCCTCAGGAAGGATGACTGTGTGTTCCTCCAGTTCCTCTTAAACTCTTTGCCTGGTCTGTAGGCTTTGGCTTCTCTGTACCTTTCGGGAAGGTTACCTTTGTAAGCAGGACCTCTTGATCTCTTGGGTCTCCTGTCAGAGGGAATGAGGCACGATTTTCCCCCTGTCACCTTAGAAATTGCTGTATCCAATTTGGAGCCGAAGAGATTGGAACCATCATAGGGAATTTTGCACCAATTTGTTTTTGATGCTGCGTCGGCTACCCAGGGTTTTAGTCACAGAGCTCGTCTTGCCATAACCTAGGCTAACATTGCCCGGGCCGAGCACCTAATAATGTCCACGGAGGCTTCCGCGATAAAATCGCCTGCTATTTTAAGTTCCTGTAGGGACGTAATTACTTTCTCCAAGTGTACTTCCCCCTGGAGAGATTTCTCAATATTGACAGTCCAGCCCGAGATGGCTCTACCAACCGCTGCTGTGGTGACTGCTGGTCTAAAAGCGCCCCCTGCTGTGGAGTAGGCTTTTTTAAGTTCTAGGTCAATTTTTCGATCCAGAACGTCACGGAAGGAGGCAGCGTCTTCAATGGGTAGGGTGACATGTCTTGCCAGACGCATCAAGCAGGCATCCACAACCGGGGCATTAATTAAGGAGCTGACTTTAGGTTATTTTAAAGGATACATTTTTGCAAGTCTATTGTTTAGGTTAGGCCTCTTGTCGGATCTTTCCCATTCATCCTTGATTAAATCATTCAACTCCTCAATGAAAGGGAAGGTTTCTGGATCCCTCTTCAGGTTTTGAAAATATTTCCGCGTCTTCTGAGGTGCTTCTTCAGATTCTTCCCAACCTATGGCCTCTTTGACAGATTTTGCAAAAGGTTCGACCAAGGTGAAGTCAAAACCTGTTGGTACTTCTGGATCTTCGTTCTCAGAAGGGGATTCTGGTTCTGTCCCTAACTCGATTGCTGAGCGAGGAGGAGCCAACGAAGTACCTGTGTCTGACCTGGCCGGCAGGGGTGCAGTTGACTCCATTATGGATTCTCTTACTGATTCCCGAATTAGGTCAGTTACTTCTCTGACGTCCGATTCTCTTTCCTTCGTAGCTTCATTGAAGCATGCACGACATGCTAATTTATCTGGCAAAGCGGTGGCGCCACATACCCAGCAGCAATTGGCGTGAGTGCCTGTGACTAGATGAGGAGCGTGATCGGCTTCTGCGGGATCTTCTGCTTGAGGTATGGCTTGACCTATCCTTGCGTCTTGATTCAGACCTGGAAGGGCTGTTAGAAGGAGTCTTGTCAGAAGATATGCGCTCTTTTTTTCTCTCTTCAATACTTACCATTAAATGCGGACAGCCCCTTACCTTATCGGCCGTGGATGATCTGCTTGGGCAGTGGTCTCCATGAGCACAGAGGAAGAAGGCAGGCAGGAACAGAAGAAGTCTGGAAGGGGTTTAAAGAGGTAGACAAATATATACATATATATATACCTAGACAAAATAATAACATTTTTTTTTTTTTTAAATAAGGAAAACCCTTGTAATGATGAATCAAGGAGGATTAGAGCACTTACCAGGTCCCAGGGGAAAAGATGGCAAAAGAAGTTAGTAGAAAGCGAGCAGAACACCAAACTTGTTTTCTTTGAAGCCAGAGCCCTTTTTAAAATAGACTGCCGCCGTCGCGGCAAAAATGACGCTTCGCGTCGCAAAAGGGTTAGGACGTCCCCATCTCTGTCAACTGCGCATGCGCAATGCAGGACGAGACGCGCGGCGGCCATAATGCATACCCTAAGCGCTGTGGGACTACAGGTTCCAGAAGAAGAACATAGGAAGAATAAAAATAATAAAAGGGGTAAAAACGACTGTAAGAGAAAAAAGAAAACGAAAAGTGGAGACCACTGCAATACTTGAAGCTTCTTTAAAGCTTACTATGTGCCAGATGATCCATGTTGCTGCCCCTGAGACCACCAGAGTGGGGCTCCCTCCATAGAAGCTCCTTTAGAGACTGTACAGGAGGGACTTCCAAACAGGAGAGCCTTGAACCTGCTGGGGTGATGCAGTAAGGGGCTCTGCGATGTCCAACCATCTTGTCAGGTGAGGTTAAAAAAGAGAATGGTGGGGGTCATCTCTCTTCAACTTTTATAGCTAGACCAATCCTGTCAGGTTGTGGGGGCGGAGTCACAACCCAGTGTGTGCTGCCATAAAGGCGTTAGGAAATGTGTTTTAAAATGTCTGCAAATGACATTTCACTACTGGGTTCTTTTTTTAAAAGAATAAAAAAATGTGAGTGAATAGGCCAGGTGATTTTGTGGATGTATACAGTATTGTATTTTATTTTACCAAGGACTTTTATTTTTTTAATTTTTTTTGTGTGGGTGGGCTTATACAGCATACACTTGTTACTGACCAAGGCAACGCTGCCCTTTGCTTTTAGCACACATATCAGTCTATACTTGGTCAGTAATGTTTTGTGCACCATATTACCACATATCTATTCCCCATTACATAGTGACCAATAAATGTATTTAAAATAAAAAAAAGGACAGGCAGACCTAAAGTGAGAGGCATAGGTCTTGTATTCAAAATGTATAGTTTTTTTTCTTGCTGAGTTCTTGAGAAACAGTATGTACATATTTACATGTTTTATAATTATATTTTTAATTTCTTTCCTTTTTTTCATATTTTTTTTCCTTGTAAGGCTGTCCCTGCCCTGGGCAAGCACCCCCCAGGCTCAGAGCAGCCACTTTACTGCAAGTGCTGCTAATACACTCTTTTCCTCCTCCTTTTTCTCACAGCAGTGAATGGATGGAAAATGTGTTGCAAAGAAACTCTTTGCAGCATTTTCCGATGGTAGTTGAATCTCCTGAATTGTAGGCATACTGTAGCTCCCAGAAAAGTAAAAAAGGAGACAGGCGGGCCTAAAGTAAAAGGCATATATTTTGAGGTAATGGGTTATTAAGTATTCTTTTAAACTTTTTTTTTAACTTATCATTATTTATAATTATGTTTCTTCATAAGGCTGCAATCCATACAATTCCAAATGTAGATTATTTTATGGGAGCCAGTCAAGAAAACAATTAAAGATGATGTAAACCCTCACATATACCCAGTGAAGTGAACAGCCTCAGATGATACACATGGATGTACACCCTTCACATCTTTGTAAATATTTTATTATATCTTTTCATGTGACAACACTGAAGAAATTACACTTTGCTACAATGTAAAGTAGTGAGTGTATAGCTTGTATAACAGTGTTAATTGGCTGTTCCCTCAAAATAACTCAACACACAGCCATTAATGTCTAAACCGCTGGTAACAAAAGTACAGCAGCTAAGTGAAAATGCCCAAAAGTGTCAACATTTTATGTGGCCACCATTTTTTTCCAGCACTGCCTTAACCCTCTTCGGCATGGAGTTCACCAGATCTTCACAGGTTGCCACTGGAGTCCTCTTCCACTCTTCCATGATGACATCACGGAGCTTGTGGATCTTAGAGACCTTGCGCTCCTCCACCTTCCCTTTGAGGATGCCCCACAGATGCTCAATAGGGTTTAGGTCTGTAGACATGCTTGGCCAGTCCATCACCTTTACCCTCAGCTTCTTTAGCAAGGCAGTGGTCATCTTGGAGGTGTGTTTGGGGTCGTTATCATGTTGGAATACTGCCCTGCGGCCCAATCTCTGAAGGGAGGGGATTATGCTCTGCTTCAGTATGTCACAGTACATGTTGGCATTCATGGTTTCCTCAATGAATTGTAGCTCCCCATTGCCGGCAGCACTCATGGAGGCCCAGACCATGACACT
Source organism: Lithobates septentrionalis (assembly GCA_037952835.1). NCBI lineage: Eukaryota > Metazoa > Chordata > Amphibia > Anura > Ranidae > Lithobates > Lithobates septentrionalis. The sequence goes on along the minus strand of JBBDGP010000366.1, from coordinate 5,430,330 downwards.
CCTACTACCATGCTTGACTGTAGGCAAGATACACTTGTCTTTGTACTCCTCACCTGGTTCCCGCCACACACGCTTGACACCATCTGAACCAAAATAAGTTTATCTTGGTCTCATCAGACCGCAGGGCATGGTTCCAGTAATCCATGTCCTTAGTCTGCTTGTCTTCAGCAAACTGTTTGCAGGCTTTCTTGTGCAACATCTTTAGAAGATGCTTCCTTCTGGGATGACAGCCATGCAGATGAATTTGATGCAGTGTGCAGCGTATGGTCTGAGCACTGACAGGCTGACCCCCCTCCTCTTCAAACTCTGCAGCAATGCTGGCAGCACTCATATGTCTATTTCCCAAAGACAACCTCTGGATATGACGCTGAGCACGTGCACTCAACTTCTTTGGTCGACCATGGCAAGGCCTGTTCTGAGTGAAACCTGTCCTGCTAAACCACTGTATGGTCTTGGCCACCATGCTGCAGCTCAGTTTCAGGGTCTTGGCAATCTTCGTATAGCCTAGGACATCTTTATGTAGAGCAACAATTCTTTTTTTCAGAGCCTCAGAGAGTTCTTTACCATAAGGTGCCATGTTGAATTTCCAGTGACCAGTATGAGAGAGTGAGAGCGATAACACCAAATTTAACACACCTGCTCCCCATTCACACCTGAAACCTTGTAACACTAACGAGTCACATGACACCGGGGAGGGAAAATGGCTAATTAGGCCCAATTTGGACCTTTTCACGTAGGGGTACTCACTTTTGTTGCATTAATGACATTAATGGCTGTGTGTTGAGTTATTTTGAGGGGACAGCAAATTTACACTGTTATACAAGCTGTCACTACTTTACATTGTAGCAAAGTGTCATTTCTTCAGTGTTGTCACATGAAAAAATATAATAAAATATTTACAAAAATGTGAGATACTATATATATATATATATATATACAGTAGAGTTAGGCAAGAAGTTAAAATGGCCCAAACAAACAGCACATCACAAATGGAAATACTGTTTTTTTTTTTTTGTTGCATACCTATTTAATATACATCACGGCAGACTGAATTATAGATAGGACTGTAGGCAGATAATAATTTTACCATGAATTAATAAAGGAAAAACTCTGCTATATTTTGCTGCTGTATGATAAATAATGTATCTTTTGCATTGTATTTTATGTTTCTGCTGTGTATACATGGCCTTGATGATATTATTAGCCATGCACCATGCTGTTAATACATCCACAAAGCCTTAGGAATTGTTTAGCTGTTGTTTTCCAGTGACATATTCATACAGTGAAGACATTCATATGGTAGACACTTTTTGGGTATGGAAATAGATACTAAAACTATCTGCTATAAACCACATATGTAAACTTAATGGTAACAGTGATCATAGGAGTACTTCGTAAAGCATGTGTTTCATTCTATACATACACATGGAAAACAAGGATTTACAGAACTTTATAAAGCATTATACATTTATTTATACAATGTACTGTGTTGTGAACTGTGTGGCCACATAAGTTTATAGTGCTATGAGTCCTGGGGTGCTGCATAATTCAAATTTGGCCTTTGCAAAGCTTCAGAAGCAACATCTTATAAATACACATCCATTTTATTATCCATAATTCCTGAACTAACCAAACTACTGCATGTACATAATGCAGCTGGTTCTTCTATGTCACAAATTAATTGTTTTAACCTACGCATTCTGTTTCCGCTATGCACACAATTGCCTGCTTGCTTCTAAATGCTGATAATGGAAATAATATTAAAGTATTTGAACTGCATAATAGCATCACTGTATGAACAATTCTCAATCGTCTTAAAAATACTCCTTTGACCTTTCCAGTGCTTCTTGAAAAATTAGTGCTGCATGACTCACTTCCACCGTGTATACAAAATACATTTCTCCCAGCATTGTTCCAGCAGTAATAAATTGGCATGATTATCAGTCAGTCACAAAGTGATATTCATGCTCTCTATCAAGAAGTTATTTGATGAGGAAAATGGATACTGGTTCAATCTTTTCAAAGGCTATACATTATAAAATGTTCTTTAAATTTGGTGTTGGGTTTGATATTTGAAATATCAGTAATCTAAGCAATCAAACAAACTCATTTGTCATTTTCAACCATAGAGTGTTAGCATTACTCATGGTTCCATTATTGAAAATGCAGCGTATTTTAATAGTTATACAATGTAGTAGAAAGAATGAAAATGTAAAAGTAGTACACTATTAAAGTGTAAGTTAAAACATAGGCATAAACTAAGAAGCAGACAATTACTCTGTAGTCCTACTACAAACTTTTTTAAACTGTGTTTTTTTTGCAGATGTAACGTTCGCTTCCAGAGGAACCACTGAATTGTTTTGTCATTTCTCTGCATACCTGAAGATGGCTCACCTCACTTACTTGACACTTGCTGACACACCTTGAGGTATTTTAAAGAATTTATTAGGCCAAGCATAGCCTAAAAAAGAGAGAGGACTAGCAACAGGGCCGTCTTTAGCGCAGGGCAAACGGGGCACTTGCCCCGGGCCCAATCTTTGTTGGGGGGCCCGCGCTAGCTGTGAATTGGGGCCCCGATGACAGCTTTGCAGAGCGCACAGAGGACACGGGAGGATGTATTCCTCGTTAGCCAGCTGAGAGGGGGCGGGGCCGGGAGCTCCACTGACGCTCTGACCCCGCCCACGTACAGCCTGTGTACTCGGAAAAGAGCTTCTGTGTTGAGAGCCAGTGATCGGAGTGCGAGTGTCAGTGGAGCTTCCGGCCCCGCCCCCTCTATACTGGCTGGTGAATACAGAGGTCCGGGGGCGGGGCCGGGAGCTCCAATGACGCTCTCACTACAGGCGCTCTATACACAGTGCACAGGCTGCACGTGGGCGGGGTCAGAGCGTCAGTGGAGCTCCCGGCCCCGCCCCTCTCAGCTGGCCAGCGCGGAATACATCCTCCCATGTCCTCTGTGCGCTCTGCAAAGCTGTCATCAGGGCGACAATTCATGGGTGATGTGGGCCCACCCAACAAAGCATCAGTGGAGCTCCCAGCTGCTTTAGTGAGAGCAGAGAGTGGAAACCCCGCCCACAGTCCTGAATGTATGTAGTGAGTTTGGCTGGCCAGGTATGTCCTTACACCCATAGAATGCCTGACTGTTTAAACCCTGAGCTGTGTTATTTAACTGTAAAGCTGTGCATTGCTGAAAGTTCTCTGACCATCCCCTGTATAATGCCTGCAGTCTCTGATTGTCTCCTGCAGTATGTCCGCAGTCTCCGATTGTCTCCTGCAGTATGTCCGAAGTCTTTGATTGTCTCCTGCAGTATGTCCGTAGTCTCCGATTGTCTCCTGCAGTATGTCCGAAGTCTTTGATTGTCTCCTGCAGTATGTCCGCAGTCTCCGATTGTCTCCTGCAGTATGTCCGAAGTCTTTGATTGTCTCCTGCAGTATGTCCGTAGTCTCCGATTGTCTCCTGCAGTATGTCCGCAGTCTCTGTTGTCTCCTGCAGTATGTCCGCAGTCTCTGATTGTCTCCTGCAGTATGTCCGCAGTCTCTGGTAATCTCCTGCAGTATGTCCGCAGTCTCTGATTGTCTCCTGCAGTATGTCCGCAGTCTCTGGTAATCTCCTGCAGTATGTCCGCAGTCTCTGGTAATCTCCTGCAGTATGTCCGCAGTCTCTGATTGTCTCCTGCAGTATGTCCGCAGTCTCTGATTGTCTCCTGCAGTATGTCCGCAGTCTCTGGTAATCTCCTGCAGTATGTCCGCAGTCTCTGATTGTCTCCTGCAGTATGTCCGCAGTCTCTGATTGTCTCCTGCAGTATGTCCGCAGTCTCTGATTGTCTCCTGCAGTATGTCCGCAGTCTCTGATTGTCTCCTGCAGTATGTCCGCAGTCTCTGATTGTCTCCTGCAGTATGTCCGCAGCCTCTGATTGTCTCCTGCAGTATGTCCGCAGTCTCTGATTGTCTCCTGCAGTATGTCCGCAGTCTCTGATTGTCTCCTGCAGTATGTCCGCAGTCTCTGATTGTCTCCTGCAGTATGTCCGCAGTCTCTGATTGTCTCCTGCAGTATGTCCGCAGCCTCTGATTGTCTCCTGCAGTATGTCCGCAGTCTCTGATTGTCTCCTGCAGTATGTCCGCAGTCTCTGATTGTCTCCTGCAGTATGTCCGCAGTCTCTGATTGTCTCCTGCAGTATGTTCGCAGTCTCTGGTAATCTCCTGCAGTATGTCCGCAGTCTCTGATTGTCTCCTGCAGTATGTCCGCAGTCTCCGATTGTCTCCTGCAGTATGTCCGCAGTCTCCGATTGTCTCCTGCAGTATGTCCGTAGTCTCCGATTGTCTCCTGCAGTATGTCCGCAGTCTCTGTTGTCTCCTGCAGTATGTCCGCAGTCTCTGATTGTCTCCTGCAGTATGTCCGCAGTCTCTGATTGTCTCCTGCAGTATGTCCGCAGTCTCTGATTGTCTCCTGCAGTATGTCCGCAGTCTCTGATTGTCTCCTGCAGTATGTCCGCAGTCTCTGATTGTCTCCTGCAGTATGTCCGCAGTCTCTGATTGTCTCCTGCAGTATGTCCGCAGTCTCTGATTGTCTCCTGCAGTATGTCCGCAGTCTCTGATTGTCTCCTGCAGTATGTCCGCAGTCTCTGATTGTCTCCTGCAGTATGTCCGCAGTCTCCGATTGTCTCCTGCAGTATGTCCGCAGTCTCCGATTGTCTCCTGCAGTATGTCCGTAGTCTCCGATTGTCTCCTGCAGTATGTCCGCAGTCTCTGTTGTCTCCTGCAGTATGTCCGCAGTCTCTGATTGTCTCCTGCAGTATGTCCGCAGTCTCTGATTGTCTCCTGCAGTATGTCCGCAGTCTCTGATTGTCTCCTGCAGTATGTCCGCAGTCTCTGATTGTCTCCTGCAGTATGTCCGCAGTCTCTGATTGTCTCCTGCAGTATGTCCGCAGTCTCTGATTGTCTCCTGCAGTATGTCCGCAGTCTCTGATTGTCTCCTGCAGTATGTCCGCAGTCTCTGATTGTCTCCTGCAGTATGTCCGCAGTCTCTGATTGTCTCCTGCAGTATGTCCGCAGTCTCTGATTGTCTCCTGCAGTATGTCCGCAGTCTCTGATTGTCTCCTGCAGTATGTCCGCAGTCTCCGATTGTCTCCTGCAGTATGTCCGCAGTCTCTGATTGTCTCCTGCAGTATGTCCGCAGTCTCTGATTGTCTCCTGCAGTATGTCCGCAGTCTCTGGTAATCTCCTGCAGTATGTCCGTAGTCTCCGATTGTCTCCTGCAGTATGTCCGTAGTCTCCGATTGTCTCCTGCAGTATGTCCGCAGTCTCTGATTGTCTCCTGCAGTATGTCCGCAGTCTCTGATTGTCTCCTGCAGTATGTCCGCAGTCTCTGATTGTCTCCTGCAGTATGTCCGCAGTCTCTGATTGTCTCCTGCAGTATGTCCGCAGTCTCTGATTGTCTCCTGCAGTATGTCCACAGTCTCTGTTGTCTCCTGCAGTATGTCCCCAGTCTCTGAACCTCTCCTGTAGTATGTGTATTAATGTGCCCCTTTACTTGCTCAATTATTTGGGATTGCTCCACTGCTCAGTGAGAGGTAATGATGTGCATGAACCTCTAGCAACCAATCAGCAAACAGTAGTGATCTGCTTTAATCTCTACCAACCAATCAGTAAGTGCTAATGATGTGCTGTAACCCCTAGCAACCAATTAGTGAGCGCTAATAATGTACATTAACCTCTAGCAACCAATCGGCAAGCAGAAATTATGTGTTGTAACCTCTAGAAACCAGTCATTGAGCAGTAATGATAGGCTGTAACCTCTGGCAAACAATTGCAATCGCTGCGTGATCTGCTGCAGTAAACTGATTTTGAGTCTACCTGCTATTTTTTGTATGTCTCAGAATGGAGGGGGGGGGGGGGGGGCCCAAGAAAATGTTTGCCCAGGGCCCAATCAAAATTAAAGACGGCCCTGACTAGCAAGCGTAATTATACAAACAATCAATAAGAAAATTACCTTACACTGAGAGATATGGTTAAACACCAGCAGTATTCTGACTACAGGAAAAGTAATTAGCAGAACTGAACTGAATTTTCCTAGCACCAGTATATAAAGACAGTCCTAACATGCTTTAAATGTCCCCATTTTATCACACTGGCCAGTGAATGATGAAAAAAACAGCCAGCAAAGTTGGGGATCTTGAAGAAAGCACAACAGTTCCCAGCATACAACAGATTGATTTGTACAATATTAATCTCTGACCCAGGGCACCCTCTTCTGGATCTCCAGACATTTACTCTGATTCAGTTCAAGTCCTCAGACAGGGAAAAGAAGGGCTGTGATGTCTCTCTTTAAATCCTGCTGAGACAATCCCTCATTTCCTTCCTGTCAAGTGGTAGGAACATTCTCCAGTACTGTCCGGTCTCACCAGGCTCCCAAATGACACCTCACACCCTCTCAGGGAGAACATTCCAAATGTCTGAGGCAGGGTGAGTAGTCTGTTTCTGCCAGTTGTGGTCAGCTATGGCATGGTTCTGTTCAGCCAGCAGTAGAAGCCCAGTCTTTTCCCCACACACCTGCTTGTTTGCTTGCTTCCATACTGTCTTCTTCTTCTCTCATTACTAGCCTGCAGACCCACTTCTCCTTGCTTTGTTGCATCAAACAATCAACCCCAGGATCGAATCAGACATAGCCAAAATGGTTGCACCCTGCACTGCAGAAACTCCTTAGACAAGCATTGCAAAGTGGTCTCCTTAAAGGACAAGTACAGCCAAAGCTTGTTAGGCTGTACTTCTCCTGTGGATGACAGGAGTGCAGTTTGTTGTGCACTCTTGTGACCCGTTTTCAGCAGACAGCAGGCTGAAGCCCGTTGTCGGCTGACTTCACAGAGCTGGTCCAGGCTCGGACAAGATTGTGACAATAAAGTCAGGATCTGCCCACGTGTCTAGACTGGCACCCGGCTCAGCCTCTCATCAAGCCTCAAAGAGCCTGAGACGGCCGCTCCTGTCCCCTCCACAGCCCAGCTCCCCAGTAAGCTTGTGGGTGATAATCAACAGCTCTCTGCTCAGGGATCTGTGAGAACCAAGGGATTGGCGGTGTTTGATTGCTCGTTTCTCAGTGTTAGAGTCGGCGGGGGTCCGATGCTGGATCCACCTAGGTAAGTATAAATTTGCAGAAAAAGTCCATACTTCTCTTTTAAAGACGGCAGCTGCATTTCTGCATTAAAGTGGAACTTCAGTCATTTTTTCATCTTTTCATCTATTAAATCTTCTGCCCTTGTTTTAACTTTGGATAGTCAAACATTTTTTTTCTGCCAGTAAATACCTTATACAGCCCACTTCCTGTTTGTCTGGAAAAACGTCTAGGCGTATGACATCATGCACAGCTCTCTCTCTCTCAGTCTCATGAGAGTTTGCCAGTAATGCCAGGAATGGAGGGGGGATGGGTCATAAAAGGGCCAATCAGAGCTGCAGAGCTGGAGGTGTACCTCTTGTGTCTGTGTAAATCCAGAAAGTGAACAGGCAGCAGCTTCAGCTGCCCACAGTTAAAATGGATGCAGCCAAACTCAGTGGAGGGAGAATTCTGCAGCATATTTGGCAAGTACAGAATCACAATATATATAAAATATTATGGAAAGTGGTTGGAGGGAAGCTTCAGAATGGTAAAGATGTTTTTATTACAAATTATGTGAGCAGACTGCAGTTCCTCTTTAATGAATATATAGTTTAACCCTGTTCACACTACAGAAGGATACTGCAGCAGCAACAAATAAAGAAGTTCTACAGCAGTTATTGACTACAGTCAAGGTTACATGGAAATACAAACAACTGTCAGTTTTTAACTGATGAGGCATTCTGGGATTTTTACAGCCTGAGAAAGATTGTGTTAAGCATACAGAGTTAACCATCTGAGTGCCCAGGCCTCTCTAACTCCATTGAGTTCCGGAGGGTTTGTTTTTATTTTTAGCAATGTTTTGGTTTGTCACATTATTCCTTTAAGATTTGCAGTCCATCCTAACATATTATACATTGCTTTTACTTTGTATTTTGGGGACAGATAGGGTTTTAATTTGGAAGCAGAGTTGGATACATGAATATTTATTTTCTTGAATATATAGTAAAAAATGTGGAAAAAAAACATTTTCCTGTAATTTATCCCAGGGGTACCAGCCACCCCAGTTACCAGACATACCCCGCCCCCAACTCTGGCTCTAGTTATTATGATAATGTTTACTACGGAGGCCATGACATCCCCATGTACAATAGGTTCCAGCCACTTTATCAAGAAGAAGACTCACAGAGAGGGGGCTCTCCATATAGGGGTTTTCGCAGGCGAGGACATGGAGATCCACCACTCCGGGGGGGCTGGAATCAGAACAGAGGTCACTCCGGTCAGAGGGGGAACTGGAGAGGGCGGGGGAGGGGCGGACCACCCAACCCATCCTGGCACAATCCACCGCCAGAGACCCGGTATGGGGATCAGATGAATTCCCATTGGCAACAATGGGAACCACCTGTATGGCCCACCCAGGACCCCCAAAGAAACAACGCAGAGCAACAAGGGGAGGAGGGAAGAATAAAAAGAAAGAGAGAGTAGTTGGCCAAGGTATTTTTAATTTAAGTAATGAGTCCTTTACTCTCAATGAACTCAAAGTGCTTGAGCTAGGTCTCAAATATGCCCCGGATAAAGGACTAAATAAATTTGAGGTGTTCATTGATACCGAGAAATTTGTACGTAAACTTAATATTAAAAAACATTTTGCAGAGAAATGAGTTCTTAATACCCAACCTATGGAATCAGAATACCAGCATAGCGGATTGAGGAATCAGCCTGTTTTTAACCCCAAAAAGTCATCCAACCATTTCCTTGAGACGTCCAAAAGTATGGTTGAGAAAGACATTAGACTCATTAAAACTAATAGAGGGAAAAAGAAGGGTAATATACAAAAAGGGATATAGGCACTTGAAAAAACCGGATAAAGGGGGGGGGGATAGTTGTCTTAAACAGAGATGATTATATGAAAGAACTCAACAGGCTGGTAAGTAACACCGTAACATACAAGAAAATCAAAGGTGACCCTACAAAAAAACGTATCCTTTCAGTGAAGGATAGTATACGCAAAGCTAAAGAGTTGGGAATCCTCAATAAGAAAGAAGCTAGATATTTAGTCCCTGATGCGCCCAGACTCCCTATAATTTATCAATTGCCCAAAATACACAAAAATCCCCAATGCCCACCTGGCAGATCTATTATTAGCGGCATAGACTCCATTTTTTCAAGATTAGGAGAATACGTTGATTATTTCTTGCAGCCTATTGTTCAATCGTACCCTTCATATTTGCGAGACAGTAAACATCTTATGAACTTACTTAAGGATATACCGGTTCAGGATAACACAATCATTGTTACGATTGATGTTGAATCGCTATATACAAATTTAGTCCAGAAGGATGTTTTGAGAACCACAAGGAGGGCCCTTGATTCTAAGTCCAATCTCAAGGTTGAACAGAAAGATTTCTTGATCGAGATCTTAGAGTTGGCTATGTCTAACAACTATTTTTGGCATGAGGGGTCTTGTTACAGGCAGATCAAGGGAGTGGCTATGGGAGCCAAGTATGCTCCCAGTGTGGCCAACATACTCCTGAGCCTCTGGGAGGACCACAGCATATTTGGAACCCATGCCCCTGAGATCTGCCTGTACAAAAGGTATATAGATGACATTGTGATTCTGTGGAACGGTACAGTGGAGGCCCTGGAGGCGTTCCTCAGTAACATCAATCACACTTGTTATGGCCTTAGTTTTACAGGTAATTGGAGCACAAGTGAGATCAGTTTTCTTGACCTAATTTTATATAAGAACAACGGTAGAATCCAGACAAAAACCCACTTTAAGGGTACTGATGGAAACAGTTACATACCCACGGCCAGCTGTCATCACCCTAAATGGCTGAAGGGGATCCCTAAGGGTTAACTATTAAGGATCAGACATAATTGTGACTCTACGTCAGATTAAATGTCTCAATCTAACTTACTAGTTGATAGATTTAAAGAAAAAGGGTACCGCAAAAAAGATCTCAGGGCTACTCAATCACTAATTTTACAGATGGATAGGGACCAACTTCTGAAAGATAACACTAAAGAGAAATGTGAACTGGATTATGTTCCTTTTCTTACTAGCTTCAATAGGGACTACAAAAGTGTCGAAAAAATCTTCTTAAAACACTGGCTGGTTCTGCTGGGGGATAGGACTCTGTCCAGCTTCCTACGAGAACGTCCTAGGTTTATTTATCGGCGTGTACCGAATCTACAGGACAAACTAGCCCCGAATGTTTTAAATCCTCCCAAGAGGGCTCCCACTTTCTTGGATGTAAAATGTTTTTTTTATTGCAGGAATTGTAAAGCCTGTAAATTGACTAGAAATAATGTGAGGAAAGTAGAACACTTCACATCTTTCAGCACAGGTAAAGAATATAAAATAGACAAGTTTATCACCTGCAAGTCCATCTTTGTCACGTACCTTATTGTTTGCCCATGTGGGTTACAGTACGTTGGGCGTACTAAAAGAAACCTCTGCACACGTATCAATGAACACCTCACAAATATTAAAAACGGTTTCCCCAAACACAGTCTCTCCAACCATTTCAGAATCTACCACCAACAGGATCCTAGCTTGGCCAGATTTTTTGGGATTGACAAGCTGGATGCTGATTGGAGGGGAGGAAATATGGTTCAGAAAATATCAAAAAACGAAATGGAATGGATTTACCAATTGGACACACTTACTCCGGCAGGTATCAATGTTGATATTGATTTAAACTGCTATCTGTCCAGTTATTGATTATTTGGTTTCCTGTCCTTTCAGATTGTGAAGGGGCTGTCCATTTCGGTTTCATCTCTTTGTATTCTTTTTTACTAAAAAATCTTTTATCAATTTTTAATTTTATTCTATTTTTAATTTTAAATTTTATTTTATTCAATTGTTTACTTTAACTTCAATTAATGACATCTGATTTAATTGTGCAATCTGGCATCTATCCACAAGATTGCAGTTTGGATGTCGTTGTAATTTCTCAACATTTTTCATTGTAATTAGTTTTTTGGCCACAAGATGGCAGTGAATTTTAATTCTGGTCTAATTCCTTGGTGGATGCCTTTAATGGCGATGTGTATTTAAGGAGGCGGCGTGCCTGTTCGTGTGATCCCTGATGATGTCAGAACGCACTGACGAAACTGGTTGGACGTAAATGAACGTGACACGCAACTTGCGCTCGTAACTTGGTTTTTGCTGCTTTTTTGTTTGTTTGTTTGCCTGCATGAACCCTTATGTGTGTAATGTGGTTTTAAGGCCATTTTTGGCCTATTAAATAATTTGGCTTACTTCACCATGGGAGTTTTTTATCCATTTTCTCCACATTCTTAACATCTATGGTCTTCGTGACCCATCTTGGGAAGTCCGGTTGCATGCATCCAAATAGCCTCAGCGCCAATTCGGCACATCACGGATCTTGTGGACAGATTACTGGGAGGGGCTGGGGAAGACCCGGCTGTCATGGTGCACGTTGGCACCAATGACAAAGTCAGAGGCAGATGGAGTGTCCTACAGAACGATTTTAGGGACTTAGGAGCTAAATTGAGGAAAAGGACCTCCAAGGTAGTGTTCTCAGGAATACTACCGGTACATCAAGCCACACCAGAGAGGCAGAGGGAGATTAGGGAAGTAAACAAGTGGCTGAAGAGCTGGTGTAGTAAGGAGGGGTTTGGGTTCCTGGAGGACTGGGCCGACTTCTCAGTCGGTAACCGGTACTATAGAAGGGACGGACTGCACCTAAATGAGGAGGGTGCAGATCTGCTGGGAATGAAGATGGTCAAAAAGTTAGAGGGGTTTTTAAACTAGGCGATGGGGGAGAGGGTCCAGAGACAGTGATAGCCAGCACGGAAGATATTCCAGAGGGTAGTATTGGGGGCATTAGTGGTAGGTTAACCAAAGCACAAAAACACAAGGTGAGTATAGTAGCAAGTCCAAGTTGCAATCTTGAAACACCCAATACGAGGACAATATGCGACCGGTCTAAACTATGTGGCATGTTCACCAATTCCAGGAGCCTGGCGGACAAGATGGGTGAACTAGAGATACTGTTGTACAAGGAGGATTTGGATTTTGTGGGAATTTCAGAGACCTGGTTCAACAGCTCTCATGATTGGCTGGCAAACATTCAAGGGTATACCCTATACCGCAAGGATAGAGAGGGTAAAAAAGGGGAGGGGTATGCCTATATATCAAGAATAATGTACAAGTGAATGTGAGAGATGACATCACTGAGGGGGCTAGGGAGGAGGTGGAATCTTTATGGGTAGAGCTCCAAAGGGATGAAGCTAAGGGGAAAATAATACTGGGAGTATGCTATAGGCCCCCTAACCTGAGGGAGGAAGTGGAGACGGATCTCCTATCACAAATTGGATTAGCAGCAAGGATGGGAAGTGTTATCATAATGGGGGATTTTAATTATCCAGACATAGACTGGGCGGAGGGAACCGCACATTCATTTAAGGCTCGCCAGTTCCTTAGTGTCTTGCAGGACAATTTTATGGGTCAGATGGTAGACGCACCAACTAGAAATAAAACATTACTAGATCTACTGATTACCAACAATACAGACCTGATAACAGATGTGGAAATAAGGGGCAATTTAGGTAACAGCGATCACAGGTCAATTAGTTTCAGTATAAATCACACAAATAGGAGACATGAAGGGAACACAAAGACACTGAATTTCAAAAGAGCCAACTTCCCTAAACTACAAACCTTGCTAAAAGGCATAAATTGGGATAAAATATTAGGAACAAAGAATACGGAGGAGAGATGGGTTTGCTTTAAGAGCATATTAAATAAGGGCATTAGCCAATTTATCCCATTGGGTAATAAATTTAAAAGAGCGAACAAACATCCTGGATGGCTTAACTCCAATGTAAAAATGCATATAAAAGCAAAGGAGAAGGCCTTCAAAAAATACAAGGTTGAGGGATCATCCACAGCATTCAGAATTTATAAAGAATGCAATAAGAAATGTAAGGGTGCAATTAGGATGGCTAAGATAGAACATGAAAGACACATAGCGGAGGAGAGCAAAAAAAAATCCCAAGAAATTCTTTAAGTATGTAAACAGTAAAAAAGGGAGGACAGACCATATTGGCCCCATAAAGAATGAGGAAGGACATCTGGTTACAAAGGATGGGGAGATGGCAAAGGTATTGAATTTATTCTTCTCCTCAGTCTTCACGAGTGAATCGGGGGGCTTCAGTAACCAAAACTGCAGTGTTTATCCTCATGACACAACACAGGAAGCACCTACATGGTTAACAGAGGACGGAATTAAAATTAGACTTGAGAAACTTAACATTAATAAATCACCGGGACCAGATGGCTTGCATCCGAGGGTACTTAGGGAACTCAGTCAGGTGATTGCCAGACCGTTGTTCCTAATTTTTACAGACAGTCTATTGACTGTAATGGTACCAGCTGATTGGAGAAAAGCCAATGTAGCACCAATATTTAAAAAGGGCCCAAAAAACATCCCTGGGAATTACAGACCAGTTAGCCTAACATCAATAGTATGTAAACTCTTGGAGGGGATGATAAGGGACTATATACAAGATTTTAGTAATAAGAATGATATCATTAGCAGTAATCAGCATGGATTCATGAAGAATCGTTCTTGCCAAACCAATCTATTAACCTTCTATGAGGAGGTGAGTTGCCATCTAGATAAAGGAAGGCCCGTAGACGTGGTGTATCTGGATTTTGCAAAAGCATTTGACACAGTTCCCCATAAACGTTTACTGTACAAAATAAGGTGCATTGGCATGGACCATAGGGTGAGTACATGGATTGAAAACTGGCTACAAGGGCGTGTTCAGAGGGTGGTGATAAATGGGGAGTACTCAGAATGGTCAGGGGTGGGTAGTGGGGTTCCCCAGGGTTCTGTGCTGGGACCAATCCTATTTAATTTGTTCATAAACGACCTGGAGGATGGGATAAACAGTTCAATCTCTGTATTTGCAGACGATACTAAGCTAAGCAGGGCAATAACTTCTCCGCAGGATGTGGAAATCTTGCAAAAAGACCTGAACAAATTAATGGGGTGGGCGACTACATGGCAAATGAGGTTCAATGTAGAAAAATGTAAAATAATGCATTTGGGTGGCAAAAATATGAATGCAATCTATACACTGGGGGGAGAACCTCTGGGGGAATCTAGGATGGAAAAGGACCTGGGGGTCCTAGTGGATGATAGGCTCAGCAATGGCATGCAATGCCAAGCTGCTGCTAATAAAGCAAACAGAATATTGGCATGCATTAAAAGGGGGATCAACTGCAGAGATAAAACGATAATTCTCCCGCTCTACAAGACTCTGGTCCGCCTGCACCTGGAGTATGCTGTCCAGTTCTGGGCACCAGTCCTCAGGAGGGACGTACTGGAAATGGAGCGAGTACAAAGAAGGGCAACAAAGCTAATAAAGGGCCTGGAGGATGTTAGTTATGAGGAAAGGTTGCGAGCACTGAACTTATTCTCTCTGGAGAAGAGACGCTTGAGAGGGGATATGAGTTCAATTTACAAATACTGTACTGGTGACCCCACAATAGGGATAAAACTTTTTCACAGAAGAGAGTTTAATAAGACTCGTGGCCACTCATTACAATTAGAAGAAAAGAGGTTTAACCTTAAACTACGTAGAGGGTTCTTTACTGTAAGAGCGGCAAGGATGTGGAATTCCCTCAGCGGGGAGCATTGATAGCTTCAAGAAACTATTAGATAATCACCTGAATGACCGCAATATACAGGGATATGTAATGTAATACTGACACATGGTCACGCACATAGGTTGGACTTGATGGACTTGTGTCTTTTTTTTAACCTCACCTACTATGTAACTATGTAACTATGTAATCAAGACACCTGCACCTGAGTTCCAGCATCTGCACTTAGCCGTGACCGCGAGAAGCTCTGTTGGTTGTTCCCAAAAGCGTGTTTGACTCATGGGAGTCACTTCCATCTGGTGAGTAGGCTGTGTGGCTTGTGATGGTGACTGAATACTGTTATTCGATGCTCTGCTGAACCCAAGGAAGATTTGCCTAGAAGCCTTATGCACTCAGAAGTTCCGTTTTATCATTATTTGAACATTTTGATTTATGGTTGAGTCATCATCATTTTTCGAACACATTGATATTTTGAAATTATCTGTGGACTTTTCCTTTAATTTTTTAATTTTTCACCCTGTACATTTTGATTACTTCTACTATTTAGTAATTTTTCACTATGATTATTTAGTGTTTCACTCAGCTGGTAGACATTATCACTGACATTATTTTAACATTTTCATGGTTGTTTTCACAATAGAGTGATTTTGCATTTCACAATAGAGTGATTTTGCACTTGCACTTTAAAAGGAGCGCGGTTTGTAATTAACGTATTATTTAACTTTTTGCTTTTTCATTATTATTATTATTATAACGTGCAGCTCCCCAATTACTTGATTAATTTTCCACATGCGCGAGTAGGTAGTTGTTACCATTTTCAAGCATACAGAGTTAACCATCTGAGTGCCCAGGCCTCTCTAACTCCATTGAGTTCCGGAGGGTTTGTTTTTTCATTTTTGGCAATGTTTTGGTTTGTCACATTATTTCTTTAAGATTTGTAGTCCATCCTAACATATTATACATTGCTTTTACTTTGTTTTTTGGGGACAGATAGGGTTTTAATTTGGAAGCAGAGTTGGATACATGAATATTTATTTTCTTGAATATATAGTAAAAAATTTGAAAAAAAAGCATTTTCCTGTAATTTATCCCAGCATAGCATTTATGCAGTCTGGGCACCCCCATATATTTAATTTAATCAGCCAAGTCTGCTGATCAAAATTATATCACATTACTCCAACTTTTATATAACATAGCAAAATAGTAAAGCTCAAAGTGAATGTTTGCTTTTGCATTAGGAGAGCTGTCAGTGTTATAGTGTAATGCACAAAGAGAAATAAAGCAATTTCTGTAAATTGTTAGTGTAACATTGAAATAAGATCAAGTCAGGTGATGAGGCCAAAAATGAGCATGATGGCAACTTTTTACAGGCTTGCAATCACAATTAATTTGAATTACATTTTGTTCACTTATGTGAGCATTTGATGCTTGCGCAGTGAATGCAAATGTCATCTGGATCATCTAACATTATTGTTGGGACCTGGGGATTCATCTGGGGTGGGCAAAGCAGCATATCATTTCTCAACTTCTCAGGCCCCGTGCACACTGAGCACTTAGCCCTGGTGCATGAGGCTCTGGCGTTTAGGTTCAGGTGGCAGGCATAGGTTGCACTGTTCAGCCCCACTGCCAGCAGCCTGTCAAACACAAGCAGTCTGCATTCCAGACGTTTGTCCCTGGGCACATACTACCCTAAATGTATTTATACTGCAATGTAAAAAAGCACCAAAGAAGTGCTGGGACTTTGATGTGAGTTCATACAAAGTAGTACGACAACAAAAACATTCAAGTTAGGCTGCTCACAACAGATATAGCTACTATGCTATGCAGGTTACCATAAAAAAATGTGCTAATGGAAGGAGCTGCACTAAAGGATAAGGTGCCCAAATCCATTTATTAGTTTATACAAAAAAAATAAAAGTAAATCCAGTGCATTTCGGGTGGCAGGAAGAAAAAAACCTTCTTCAGGGCTTCGGTTAATATAACAACCTTTATTGGACTCAAAATAGAGCTTTCCGATGTGAATCTGTGTAGGAAAGCTAATTGCTGGATCAGGAGGATTACTGGCCAGCAGTACCAGTGTGAGCAATCAAGATAAGCCCTATTTTGAGTCTATTCATTGTTCTTATTTTAGCTGAAGCCCTGATAAAGGAGGAGCTTTTTCTGGCCCGCCAAAATGCATAGGATACTTTTTTAGTATAAACGAATAAATGAATGGGATTATTTTATCCTTTGGTCTGGAACTCCTTCTAATAGTGCATGTCTAAATGTAAGTACTGCTAGGTGTACCATTCAGCCCTGACTAGCTGCAGGAGTTGTCAGCCTCTGAGATGGGTTGATTTACTAAAGACTATGCAGTTTGCAAGTGTTGTTGCTCCAGAGCTTAGTAAATGAGGGAAAGCTTCAATTGACAAAGAATATCCACTCACATACAAGGAAAAAGTTTTGGATAGAGTGAGAGGTTTAGAACCCCTGTCAGGTTTTTATTGCGGTCCATGTTCCAGCTGGGGAAATTCCTGAATCTTGGAGAGCATTCTTCCCCAGACAGAATGTAATCAGAAATTCAAAATGTTAGGCCTCATGCACATTGCTGCTCCTAAACTGACGTTTTTGGGGCTTTTGGCATTTTTTGCCTAATCTCCTCAATAAAAGCCTGTGTGCCCATGCACACATAGGGGTTGATTTACTAAGGGCAAATAGACTGTGCACTTTGCAAGTACAGTTGCCACTCTGCAAATGCAGTTGTTCCAGAGCTTAGTAAATGAGCTGAAGCTCTGCTGACTTCCTTCATCCAATTATGTGCAAGCAAAAATGCTTTTTTTTATTTTCCTTGCAAGTGATTGGGTATTCTTTGCAAAGTAAAGTTTTACCTTGCAGTTGCACTCTGCAAGTACAGTTTGCTCTAGAGCTTAGTACATGAGGTAATGCTTTACTCTGCAAAGAATACCCAATGACGTGCAAGGAAAAAAATGCATTTTGCTTGCACATGATTGGAAGATGGAAGTTAGCAGAGCTTCACTTCCTTTACTAAGCCCTGGTGCAACTACACTTGCAGAGTGCACAGTCTATTTGCCTTTAGTAAATCAACACCATAGAGTTTGAAAAGCTGCTAACAGCGGGCCTGGTCCTCTGCCCTCTGCCCACACAAAGATGCTTATCCAGAGCCTTTTCTGCTCTAAAATCCCAAACAGTGCTGTCAGCCCTACCTGCTGGTCTGCAGAACCCCTCCTGCCTCCTACCCTCACTGATCCACTTCACATGTATACACCGATTTCTTTACATACCAATTCTGCTGCCTTGACTCCCAAGAACCTGTTGCACACTGGGAGCGATTTACTAAAACTGGTGCACACGAAATCTGGTAACCAAGCAGCTTCTAAATTCAGCGTGTTCAATTAGGCTTGACAATAAAACCTGTAAGCTGATTGGGTACTATGCACAGTTGCACCAGATTCTGTGTGAACCAGTTTTAGTAAATCACCCACACTGTGTCTAGGGAAAGAGAAGCCCGAAGCAAAAAAAAAGGCGAAAGGCAGACATGACTAGGTATAAGTGGAAAACAGGTAGACAGGGTAAATATATTTTGGTGAGAGAATTTACGTACTGGGATTGGTGGGTTTCAAAGCAGGGAGGGGCTTCAGTCGTGTGGAGCGGCCAGTGGCCCTCCTTCCACCAGAATGACCACAAATCGGTGGCGGTGGGCAGAGCCAGCCGTGGGGCATCTTGGGATCCTGGTACACGTGCAAGGAGAAAGAGAGCCCGGTGCTCGGGTGGCTGGGGCCAGTATGTGGCCCAGTCGGGAAACCAGGAGGAGGCCCACAGGGTCAATGGCCAACACATTGGTGGGTGGTATGCCTGCTTCAGGAAATCATCCGGAAGCGTCATTCATCTGATTGAAGGGTGAGCTGTCCTGCTCAAATGATTGTGAAGTGCCAGAACGTCCATCCGCGGTGGATGTGGGAACAGCCTGGTGAGTGTGCACTTACTAATATTTCTTCCTCGCAGTTTATGTTAGGTGGTATTTTGGGATTTGGGAGGGGGGCAGAGCAGGTCAGGGTGTTAGGGTCAGTACTCCTGTTCTTGCCCCACCTTCCATGCTCCAGGCAGCAGAACGTGTACCCGTTGCATTCGATCTTCTAGGCTTGGTGTTGGAGCTGCGTGCACTACTTCAGCGCTTTGATTCTGGTGTTGTTGCTAGTGCTAACCTGGTTGCAGCCTGGATGTCCAGCCTCCCGGCTGGTGGGACTTCCAGGGAAAAGTCAGGGACTATTGCTGGGGTGGGCTCAGCCAGCCAACCAGGGGCTGTGGAGGTTGTGACGTCGGGGGCCCCGGCGGTTCTGGCCGTCGTTGACACGACAGAGACAGCAAAGGAGGCTGTGAAAGGTTCTGACACTGTCCGACTGGCCGATGTGGCCAAGTGCGAGGTGCACGTTTGCTTTCAAGGTCCGTTGGGGATGCATCTCAAGCCTGAGGTGCAGGGGAAGATTTGGGTGGGTGAGTATATCAAAATTTTTATGCTTTTGCCGCTGGAGAAGTTTATCTTGACAGAAGCAAACCGGAGAAGTCCAAAAAGGAGGACGAGGAGAAGCGTCCTTATTGACTCATCCCCCGGACTTTTGGCAACTGGCTCCAGGTGTTCGCTATTTTAGCGAGCATGATAGGGGGAAAACATTCCAAGAATTGCTCAGCACTTTTTTGTTACTTGGAGGCCATTAACGAGGCTCACAGGGTTTATTGAGGTCAGGGATGGCTTTGTTATGATGAGCAATGCTGTCAGCGCAAAGCCATAATTACGCTGGGGCAATAAGGATATTAGCTTATGGATGAAGTTGATGACCTCTGTGTGGGCCTCAACGTCATTTTTACCAAGCGGGGTTGGGAGTTCCATTACCCCATAACAGCCGGGGCTCTTGGAGTTGGGTTTCATTGAGGGCTTTAGGATTCTGTGTTCACTGTCCCGAGTCCCACTATGGTGGATAATTTGCGTTCTGCGCTGTTACACCCTTCGATGGTTTCTTCCAAACTCCGGAATTAAGCGGTGTTGGGGCGCATGTGTGGCCCATTTCCGCATCCCCCTCTTGCCAATTTTGTGAATTCCCCTTTGGGTGCGGTCGCTAAGAAGGAATCAAATACATTTTGGTTGGTTCCTCACCTTTCCTTTCCAAGAGGGGGTTCTGTTAACGATGCAGTCGACCTGGGTGCCTTCACTGTGTTATACACTTCTTTTGATGCTGAGGGCTACTGGGTTCGGCATTCTGGGAAGTGTTCTCTCATGGCAAAAACGAATGTGGAATTGGCTTTTCGTCTTTTGCCAGTGCATCTTCAAGTTTTTATTTGTTAGGCTGCAGGTGGTTGGGCGCCTTTTATGTGGACTGTTGCCTGCCTATGGGCTGTTCTGTCTCCTGTGCTTTTTTTGAAACCTTCAGTTCGTTTGTTCGCCCACTCTTTTTTTAAGCTGACAAGGGAACACAGGGAGGATCTTTGGGTCTGGGAACAACTAATACGGTGGTGGATGCTTTGTCTCAATTTCAGTGGGACAGATTCTGGGAGTTGGCACCGGGTGCGGAGCAATAAGGAGTACCTTGTCCCCCATGGCTATGGCAAATTGGCTTGGAGTGACCACAGGATTGATCTGTAATTCCGTGAGTGGGAGGACATGGTCAGCGTATGTTAAGGTTTGCATAAAAAAGAAAAATAAAAGACATGGGCTCATCCAAAATTAGCACAGGTCCGATAGGGTTAAAAAATAGGCCAAAATTAGCCTCACCCAATACAGGGATCCGTTTGCACCGTCAGCCTGAGGTATCCAATAAATCGATTGAAAACCTCTAGGGGTGGTTGTCCTCTGAATATAAATGCCAGCATATAGAAAAAAACGGGAAGAGCCCAAAGAAATTCTTCAGAGAGGACAGGCCGGTGAAATGCTAAATATAATTTATTGATTATCCAAAATACATATAATAAACACATAAATGATAAAATACTACACCCATCTCCAACACATAGTTAAAATGAGACTTTACGTCTAGAAGAGACACAGGTGGCCACCATAACTAGATCATACCTTTCATATCCCTCTCACACACACAGGCAGACTAGTAACCAACCCTAGGATCAAATCTGGGGATGAAGTCCTTCGAACATTCTCATTGAATAAATAAAGATTGAAAAATTGCTTTTCATGAAAAGATACATTGAAATGTTCGATAGGGACCTTCAAAAAATATCTTGACCGAATGCTTGTAATGTGTGGAAATTTCCTTGAGTATTTTCAGCTATGGATACTGTCATTCAAAGACCGTTTAGTAACGGTCATAAAGGCACTGTGAGTGGAGATCGGAGACTAGAGACAGATATGCTTCGGGGAGACTTAGCACAGGTACGGGACAAAATATGCTGGTAATACTTCCTTGCAATCAACCGGAATAAGATACAGCTCACCGTTTAGCTTCTTGTGTGCAGGTAGTCATAGCATTAGACATCTAGTCTCGGTGTTGGTAGTCCATCATCGTAGCAGCTGCATAAGAAGCCAGGTACGGAATACAACGTAAGGATGGTTCCATAAAGGGATGGTTAAGGCTGTTTGTAGTCCAAAACTGTAAGGCTTCAAGAGTTGCAGGAACGTGCTGAGAATGACGGACCGAAGCAGCACCGCAAATAGTTATAGCGCCAACTTCCAGCTTCCAATGAAGAATAGCGGCTCAAGGAAAGTTGAGGGGGGATCAAGGTAAATGGTGGGGGTCACCGTGTCTTCACCACGGACACCGTGATAGCATTGTGCTTACATGTTTCGCTTGACATCAAGCTTCTTCAGAGCATGCGCAGTTGTTTAAAATCCTTGTTTAAATAATCAGGTAATTAGAAGGTAATCGATTCCAATAGAGGACATCCCCTACGCACTGCAATCCAATCATGGTATCATTCACCACCAGTGCAAACACACAATATCATACAGGGACGATCCATAATTAATATATACAGATCACTGTAGAGACATAAAAATCAAAGAAAAAGTTCAGTTAATTGAAAAAATATATATAGTAATAGTGGACCCAGGATGTTAACAATTTAAGAAAAAGATGTCAGAGTGATAACCATATTCGATCATTTGCCCCTATCACCATAATTCAGAGGTCTAAGGTAATTGTGGCACCCACTTCTATGTGTGGGCTACAATAGCCCCACCGTTGTATTAGCTGCCCACATCACTATTTTCAGAAAGTGCAGAGACAGGGGACGGTCATCATCTTTATTAATGATGCTCTGTACATGTTCGCCAATCCTGATTTTTAGCTGCCTCTTTGTCTTCCCTACATAGATCAGTCTGCAGGGACAGGTGAGCATGTAAATAACGCGTGTTATTAGGCAGTTTATGAAGTTGTTCATTTTAAAATGTTTGCTGCCATCGGAATTGGCGAACGTGTCAGTTTTTTCCACATATTTACAGATGTGACATCTGCCGCATGGGTACATGAGCCAATCCCGTCTCTCGGGTCTGCGGTATTCAGAGTGGACCAAACTGTCCCTAAGATTGGTAGCTCTCCTTGCTGTAAGTAAGGGCCGGTCACCAACTATATTCCCAAGGATGGGGGCTTCTGCTAGGATATGCCAGTGACGGCTAAGTACATTTCTAATCTGTTTCCATTGCGCCCCAAACTTAGTGATGATTCTAATGGGGGCACAGCTGGATCTATCTGGTTGTTTTTCCCTTATGGTATCAGCAAGGAGAGATGACCTATCAGTTTGCAGAGCCCTTTTCTTAGCCTTTCTGATACACGTATGGGAATAACTGCGATCCCGGAATCTCCCATAGAGTTCGTATGTCTCAGTTTTAAACTCAGATTCTTCAGAACAGTTTCTCCTGGAACGGAGAAACTGACCAACAGGGATTCCCTGTATCAATGATCTAGGGTGGTGACTAGAGGCCAGTAATAAAGTATTTGCTGCCGTCTCTTTTCTAAATGTTTTTGTAGAGAGTCTACCCTTCTTAATCTGTATGGTGAGATCCAAAAAATCCAACAAATTTTCGAACTCTCTCTAGTGGACCCTTTATTGCTGATACAATTGGCCTCCCCGGGGGTTTAGTGAGTGACTTGTGGAGCTTTGGTATGGTATAGAATGTAGGGATATTACATTCATTGACACTGAGGTATTTACACTCCTTACGTGTAATGAGGTGTTCCTCTAGGGCCATATTAAGTGTAAAGTTAAGAGTGGCCACAATTTTAGGAAAAGGATTCGAAGAGAGCTTCTGGTATGTGGTTTCATCTTGGAGGAGGCGCATAGTTTCTCCTTCATACAGGCTCTTCGAGAGAAGGACCGTATTGCCTCCCTTATCGCTACCTTTTATTATGATGTCATTTGCTTCTTGAAGTTCCTTAAGTGCCTTCCTCTCTGCTTTTGTAAGATTATCTGGTCCTTTGTATTTTCAATCTATCTTGGACAGGTCATTTTTGACCTGTTCCAAATAAAGATGATGACCGTCCCCTGTCTCTGCACTTTCTGAAAATACATGGAGGTGAACCGAGGAGTCTTAAATGTAAAGGCATATACAGACTCAACCTACCACCACGTAGAGGGGATTTTGATAGGATATTATACCAAAAAGAGAAAATGTGGATCTTTACTTTAAATAGTAAGCAACCCCGTGGCTTGAACAACAAGTGCAATTTATCTGTTTTTTTGGAGCAATAATCTGGATATAATCACCTGGTTGTTTCTTTTCTCCTTGCTCCCCTGTTTCCTTCTTTCTGTCAGGAAAAGCCCTCTTGCAAATATCCCAGCAAACTAAAGTTTAAAGGAATGCCTGTGCACAAAAGCGCCATCCGGCGCTCACGCGCACGCAATAGCGCCAATAGCGCGACCGTGCATACGCGCACGCGCAATATCGCCAATAGCGGCGCCCTGTGACAGCACTTGGCGCCAAAGAGGCTATTTAAGGAGGACTGTTCCACTGCTGCCTTGCTGTCCGGTCTACAGCGTTCCTGAAGACCCCTTGTGCCCTGTTACTTGCATATTGCTACCTGATACCTGTTGGACTGTTCCTGACTACTCTTTTTGCTGCCTGCCCTGACCCCGGCTTTTGGACTTTGACTACTCTGTTTTCTGCCCGCCCTGATCTCAGCTTTTGGACTTTGACTACTCTCCCGGATTTACCTTCTGTACCTGATCTGCCCGCCTGTGTTTGACCCGGCTTGCCTGTACCCTGCTGTCTACGTCCTGCTGCTGGACTACAAGACACCTCCCTGCTGTCTACATCCTGCTGGTGGACTACAAGACACCTCCCTGCTGTCTACGTCCTGCTGCTGGACTACAAGACACCTCCCTGCTGTCTACATCCTCCTGGTGGACTACAAGACACCTCCCTGCTGTCTACATCCTGCTGTCGGACTACAGGACACCTCCCAGCTGACTACCTGATTCAGCTCTCTGCTCCAGCCTTCCAGTCAGGCACTTGTGCCCCTTCGCACTCCCGAGCCCCTGTCATCACTACCAGGGGTTCCCGAGTCGGAGGTATACGAGAGGCCGTTCCCTGTATTCCGGGCTCCACCTACCAGGTACGTGACACTTTCCCTTCCTTGGGGAGACTAAAATAGATCCTGTATAAAACTGCTGTATCTCTATAAAGTTGTCCCTGCCCCTATATTGAAGTGGTTGCTATGACCATTCCAGATTCAGGAATGGAAGTGATGTGGGCAGCTAATACAACGGTGGGGCTATTGTAGCCCACACATAGAAGAGGGTGCCACAATTACCTTAGACCTCTGAATTATGGTGATGGGGCAAATGATCGAATATGGTTACCACTCTGACATCTTTTTCTTAAATTGTTAACATCCTGGGTCCATTATTACTATATATATTTTTTCAATTAACTGAACTTTTTCTTTGATTTTTATGTCTCTACAGTGATCTGTATATATTAATTATGGATCGCCCCTGTATGATATTGTATGTTTGCACTGGTGATGAATGATACCTTGATTGGATTGCAGTGCGTAGGGGATGTCCTCTATTGGAATCGATTACCTTCTAATTACCTGATTATTTAAACAAGGATTTTAAACAACTGTGCATGCTCTGAAGAAGCTTGATGTCAAGCGAAACATGTAAGCACAATGCTATCACCGTGTCTGTGGTGAAGACACGGTTACCCCCACCATTTACCTTAATCCCCCCTCAACTTTCCTTGAGCCGCTATTCTTCATTGGAAGCTGGAAGTTGGCGCTATAACTATTTGCGGTCCTGCTTCGGTCCGTCATTCTCGGCACGTTTCTGCAACTCTTGAAGCCTTACAGTTTTGGACTACAAACAGCCCTAACCATCCCTGGATGGAACCATCCTTACCTTGTATCCCGTGCCTGGCTTCTTATGCAGCTGCTATGATGATGGACTACCAACACCGAGACTAGATGTCTAAATGCTATGACTACCTGCACACAAGAAGCTAAACGGTGAGCTGTATCTTATTCCTGTTGATTGCAAGGAAGTATTACCAGCATATTTTGTCCCGTACCTGTGCTAAGTCTCCCCGAAGCATATCTGTCTCTAGTTTCCGATCTCCACTCACAGTGCCTTTATGACCGTTACTAAACGGCCTTTGAATCACAGTATCCATAGCTGAAAATACTTGCGGAAATTTCCACACATTACAAGCATTCGGTCAAGATATTTTTTGAAGGTCCCTATCGAACATTTTAATGTATCTTTTCATGAAAAGCAATTTTTCAATCTTTATTTATTCAATGAGAATGTTCGAAGGACTTCATCCCCAGATTTGATCCTAGGGTCGGTTACTAGTCTGCCTGTGTGTGTGAGAGGGATATGAAAGGTGTGATCTAGTTATGGTGGCCACCTGTGTCTCATCTAGATGTAAAGTCTCATTTTAACTATGTGTTGGAGATGGGTGTAGTATATCATCATTTATGTGTTTATTATATGTGTTTTGGATAATCAATAAATTATATTCAGCATTTCACCGGCCTGTCCTCTCTGAAGAATCTCTTTGGGCTCTTCCCATTTTTTTCTGTATGTTAAGGTTTGGCATGAAAGGTATGGTCTTCTGGCGAGAGTTGGTGGTAATATTGTGGGTGACGGAGTTAAAACTGTCATGATTTATTTCATTTGCTTGAACTATGAATGCGCGCATGAGTTTCAACCATTGATCGGAACTTGGCTGGCATGGCATTCTGGTTCAAGCTTACTGGTGCTCAGGATTTCACGAAGGCCCTGAAAGGTTACCGAAAAGGGGGTCAGGCGTCGGGATGTGCAACGGGCGGTCACTTTCATCATGCTGCAAGAGTTGGTCCAGTGGGTAAGTTTTGTGTGCAGTTCCAGCTACGAGGCTTGTTTGTTCCGGGCTGCATTTTCTATGGCTTTTTTCGGTGCTTTTAGAGTAAGTGAGATCGTTAGCCCACTAAAATCTGCTCACGGGGGTCCGTTGGCAGGTAAGTTTTTCTTTTTGCAGCAGTGATTCGGTGTCTATTTTTTTTGCCGGTCCAAAAAAAACATCAGTGGGGGAGGAGTAAGTATGTATAGTTGCATTAACGCTTCGCCCATTTGTTCCATGTTCGCGGTGGGGGACTATTGCAGCATTAGGCCAGGGGGTGGGTGGTTCTTGGTGCACCGGGATGGTTCTGCTCTCTCCCATTTTCAGTTGGTGTCTGTTTTCAGAAAATGTTTGGTGGCTGCTGGTTAGTATCTCCTTGGTTATTCATCACACTTCTTTCGCATTGGGGCAGCCACTACGATTGGGATTGAAGGACTCTGTCATCAAACGAATTGGTCGCTGGGAGTTAGATAGGTTCAAGCTGTATATATATACGCCAACATTTGGTTAAGTAGTGTTAATTATGTTGGATACATGTTCTCAGCTTAGTTGTACCTTAAGCTTATGGGGGGACGGGTTTTTTATCACTTGTTTGGTTTGCTGTATTTTATTTCAGATGGCTCTGATTGCCTCATGCGGATCTTGGGCCACTTGTTTGTCTTTTGGTGGCTGACGTGTGCTGATGTGCAGTCCAACAGTCGCCAGTTAGGCATTCCTCGCAAGGTGGCCAAGATGGATAGGTGTCCCGGTATGTTGTGGAGCAGAGTATTGCCCAAGGTGCACATATATGCTCGTCTGGATAGGGCACTGTTTGTTTTGGTTATCCATGCAGATGGTAACAATTTGGGCGTTAGGTCTATGCGCCACCTTATACGGGACATTAAATTTGATGTCCTCCGGCTATGCATGGATTTTCCAAACACATTAGTGGTGTGGTCTGACAGTGTCAGCCGCACTTCTTGGCATATGCAAGGTCTGTAGGAAGGATTAATAAGGCCCACATTAAGGTGAAAAGGAGATGGGCAAATTTGGGGTTCGCAATGGAAGTTTTGTGGTTAGACACCAGGATCTGGAGGAGGATACTTGGCAGTACTTGAGGGGAGATGGAGAACATCTTAACACCATTGGCACTGACTTTTGGTTTTTAGGCTTGCAGGATGGCGTTCAGCATGCTCTGTGGTTCTCGGGGCGCCCTCAGGTGTAGGGTTTTCCACCGGTGTACTGTGGCGGTTGGGATCTTTGGAGGCCTTCTAAAGTAACAGCGATATGGTATAGTGGGGAACCATCTATGGTATGGGGTCTTCTGTAAAAATTCCAGTTTTTCACTTTTTCTTCCTGTTGGGTACATCAAAGTAAACCTTTAATTCATTTCTATGCAGCGAATGCTATAAAACTGGCACTATTATACACAAGTTAAATGTCTCCTCTGTTGTTTCATTATCTATGATACCTGAAATGTTACAAGCCCATTTAGTTAAAGCATGTCTGAAGACACCAGTTTAAATATTTAAAAGAAGAGCATCTGTGGTAGCTGGAGAGTAAAATTGAATAAAAGCTTTCTCAGAGGTGTCTAATCTATGCCGTTTTTTTTTTATGCCGTGCAATTATAGTAAATGTAATTTGGACTGAAGCAAATAAAGAACTCCTTTTGTAAACATTCACAAGTGTCCTTACGTTATCTATCAGAAACTTTTAGTTTGCCAGATCCTGCTCACCAGCTAAAGTAACTAAAATTAAAAAATGGGTTCATTGTATGTCACGCTTTTTATAGTTGCTATGCTATGCAATTAAGCTGTATCTTTTTCACATTTATTAGATGGCTGTAAAAAAGTAATAAATACATATATTTTTTACTATGCTTAAACAAAACAAGACACACTGGGTTTGATTTACTCAAGGCAAATAGACTGTGGAGGGGGATTTACTAAAACTGGAGCTCTCAGAACCTGGTGCAGCTGTGCATGGTAATAATCAGCTTCTAACTTCAGCTTGTTCAATTAAGCTTGCCTTTGACAATAAAACCTGGAAGCTGAATGTTTTTTATGCAGAGCTGCACCAGATATTGCACTCTCCAGTTTTAGTAAATCTCCCCCACTGTACTTTGCAAGGTGCAGTTGCCCTCTGCAAGTGCAGTTGCTCCAGAGCTTAGTAAATGAGGTAAGAGTACCCAATTACATGCAGGGAAAATTAAAAAAAACAGCATTTTTGATTGCACGTGATTGGATGATGAAAGTCAGCAGAGTTTTTGCTCATTTACTAAGCTCTGCAGCAACTGCACTTTCAGAATGCAAGTGCTCATTGCAAAGTGCACAGTCTTTTTCCCTTTAGTAAATCACCCCTCTTTAGGGATCTTTTTATAAAATATTGCTGGACAAATGTCATGAGTATTTACCCAGCGGTAATGAATTATCCCTGTATTTTGTTCAAAATTATTCCTATGATCGCCAACTTTATCTAGTGGCCATAATGCTTCAGGTATTTAAAATGATACTTTTTTTTTGTTAAAAATAACAAACATGTTATACTTACCCGCTCTGTGTATTGGTTTTGCACAGAGCAGCCCGGATCCGCCTCTTTTCGGGTCCCTCTTCTGTGCTCCAGGCCCCTTCCTCTTTTTTAAGGGGCCCACAGCAAGCAACTTGCTATGGGGGCACCCGAGTCGAGCTACAGCTCCCTGTGTCCATTCAAACACAAAGCTGTGGCTCAGCCCCACCCCCTCTCTCTCCTCATTGGTCACTGACTTTGAGTGACAGCAGTGGTAACCAATATCGCTTCCCTGCTGTCTGAACCAATGAGAAGGGAGAGTCCCGGATAGCCGAGTCTCTCGTACAACATCGCTGGATCGGTAAGGGCTCAGGTAAGTATTAGAGGGGCTGAGGGGGGCTGCTGCACACAGAAGGTTTTTTTTATCTTAATGCAAGAATGCATTAAGATAAAAAACCTTCTGCCTTTACAAGCACTTTAAGGAAAATACACCTTACAGCGTGGCTATATCGGCCTAATATTCTTTACTTTGTGTGTTCTGTGTGCTCCTCTATGCTCCAATCTGTTTTGCTTTAATTTACACTAGCCTTTAGTTAGACACTCCATGCATCTTCATGATTTGGTTTTTGCTTTGCCTGTACCGAGTAAGAAGACTTTGAGGCCTCATGCACACTGGACATGCGTTAATTCATTTAATCGACCCAATTAATCATTTATTCTGGCCATTGAAATGAATAATGCTCAAGCCCTAAACGCACCTAACGTTAAGAAGCATTTACATGTGTCCACACGCATCATTTTTTCCGCCAAAACTCCGCTGCTCCTGGACGCACTAGCCGTGTTTTTTTTCCCTGCCTCTAAAAACATATGTGTGCATGGACATGTCAGATGCTCCTAGGTGCAGCTAAAAAAACAAGAAAACAAAGAAAAAAACATCCTTTGTACTGTAAGTTGAAATACACTACACTTGATCCACTTGTAAGTCTTTTTGTTCAGTTGGCACTGAAATGTACACACTGGGTTTCAGGTGGTATGTTATTTGCATAAAGCAACATTTAAAACAGAAGATTGCTTCGTTTACAGTGAAAGTCTATGGATAGCTGTGACTTATAGTGAAGGTAGGCAACTACAGCAAAATACAGTAATCAAGGTGACTCTTCCTTTAATTAATATATTATAGCAGTAATACAAAATTGTAAAGTTTTTTTTTTTCTTAAAAAACAAATATATTATACTTACTTGCTCTATGCAGCTGGTTTTGCACAGAGTAGGCCAGTCCCTCCTCTTCTCAGGTCCCTCTTCTGTGCTCCTGGCACCTTCCTCCTGTTGAGTGCCCCCACAGCAAGCAGCTTGCTATTGGGCACCCCAGCTTAGGTGCAGCTCCGTGTGTCCAATCAGACACGGAGCTGCGGTTTGGCCCCACCCTCTCTCTCCTGATTGGCTAACTGACTTTGATAGACAGCAGCGGGAGCAAATGGTGCAACTGCTGTGTTTCAGCCAATCCACAGATGGCCGAGGAACTCGTGGACATTGCTGGATAGAGATGAGGCTCAGGTAAGTATTAGGGGGGCTGAGGAGGGCTGCTGCACACAGAAGGTTTTTTATCTTAATGCACAGAATGCATTAAGATAAAAAAAAAGCCTGCCTTTACAACCACTTTAAGGATGAGAAAATTCATATCAAGTGCAAGATCTTGCAAGATCTGTGGCACAGAAACATTATATATATAAATATATATATATATGTAGCCCGTCATGTGGCAGAGTCACCTGATCCCGTGGAGCCAATGCAAAGGTCGGGATGGGACGGCCCGGCCAGAACATAACACCGGGCACGTAGCATGGGGGCATTTACATGACCGGTGTTATGTTCTGGCCAGGCCGTCCCGTGCGTTCTTTGCATTGGCTCCACGGGATCAGGTGACTCTACCACGTGACGGCTACGTTTTCCCGGCTTGGATCCTTGCAGATCGCATCAGTTCCTTGTACGTGATCGCACAGGGTGGACTTCGGAAGTCACATGGGCGCGTCGGAAGAAACGCGGTCATGTGACTTTTCTGTTTACCTCTATATACGGCGGAGGAGCACGCCTTTCACCTGCGGGACTCCTGATGGCTTTGATTGGGCAGGGTGGACATTTTAGGTCACATGGCCATGTCGGAAGAGACGCGGTCATGTGACTTCCTTGTTTACATCCTTGTACGGCGGAGAAGCAGGCCTCTCATGTGTTTGACTTCTGATAGTTCTGATTGGGCATAGATGTTTGCAGCGCTGCCTGGATTCAATTTTCGCGGGCTTTTTACATGTGTCACCACTACTACCATTTGTTTACCTGACTATCTATTGGTCGTTAGACACAGGCTTCTTTTTTATTGATTGGGGGTTCGATCATATGGAAAACAGCCTTCCTCTCTGCCCTATCACCTGCCGATCTACCATGTGACCAGACTATTCACGTTTGATTGGTTGTATTATTTGTGTAGTACCTTTATATATTGTAACAGTGTAGGGGATGAGTTTGATGCCCCAGTTGAAGTCCAATTGGACGAAACGCATCGAGCGAGCTACACTCTTCCCTACACTTGATTTTATCTACGTGATCACGCTATTTTAATTGTTTGGGTTTTTGATGTTACCCAATAAACATACCATTTGATCTGCACTATTGGCACATTTTATACATTTTTTTGAGCTTCTACACACCTCCGGGATTTCTATGAGGTTTGGACATTCCATCTTCCCCTTTGGCCTTTCTGGATTGGCAGTCTGGATCGGTAGAACAGAGGAGGGATTCCCCTTGAGATCCGGGGTTCCTTGGATGACTACTTCCATCTAGGATCTCTAAGCCTGTTCGATTCGGTGTCACTGGCATCCGAATCCACCATCTCTGGTAAGCGTATTGCATCAATTCCCTGTTCCAGATTGCATGCTGATGAAACACAGATTTGAAGATTTATCACTCATGTCAGACTCACTACATATATTTTATTATAGGACTATAATTTTATTGTTGGTCTAATTGAAATTTTACTCTATTACTGAATCACATTTATTTATTTTATTGTTTCAGTAGGTTATTTCTACTGATTTTTTCATCACTTTCTAGTTTTGTTCACCGTTAGCGCTACATGTATATATTACACGTTTTGAATGTTGGTCACATTTGTATGTAGCAGCTTCATCATTGTTCACTGGGTTAGCGCAGTGTTATGTACACTTTATTTTGAATATTAATGAGGATACCTTCGCCGATCTTATTTTTATTCTTCATAAATTTAAGCCAAAATGTATTCTGCTATCTGTCTTTGGTAAAAGAAAAATCCCAATAAGTGTATTTTAATTGGTATTTATACTAGTAATGGTGACGATCAGCAACTTATATTGGGACTGTGATGCCACGGTCAGTGACATCACAAGGGAGGCAGTGCCACCAGGTGACACTGCCCCCCACCCCAAAGCACCTTGTCCCCATCAACATGGGGACAAGGTGCTTTGGGGTGGGGGGCAGAGCCTTGATACATGTCCCCCAGGGCAGTACCCAGACCCTCATACCCCTTTTATGGCCAATTACTTATATAATATATAAATCTTCAAAAATGGGCGCTTTTGATTTCCAATGTTCGGCTCCAATAGACTTCAATTGGGTTTGCGGTTCAGGGTAAAACTTTTCCCCTGTTCGGGAGTTCAGCTTCAAACTGAACAGAGGAGTGTTCGGCCCATCTCTACTCAAGGGGTTTACTGTGTGTCTAACAAGTGTTAATGCATGTAGTATGTGTTGCTTTTCACTACAGGTTAATTTGTTTCTTTTTCCTGCTTTGCAGGGAAAAGAAACAAAGTGATTGTTCCTTCTGTTCAGAGCCCTGTGTTGTGTGCCAACAATATACTGCATAAATAAATTTGGCTAATCTTTATGTCTTTATTTGTATGGGTGTCTCTGTTTCCAATCTCAGGCCTTTGTACTTTTTGTACCATTTGTACTTTATCTTTGTTACTCATTAAAAACCCAGTAAATAAAAAGAAAAAAACATGCTGACTACACAATGGCTTCCTTTTAAAGGGGTTGTAAAGGTAAAAATGTTTTCACCTTAATGCATTCTATGCATTAAGGTGAAAAAACTACTAACAATACCGCCGTCCCCAGTAACCCCGTTTTACTTACCTGACCCCTCGAAATTCGGCTGCTCGTTCCCGACCTCCATTCCGCTGCTCAGCCTGGCCGCTGATTGGCTACAGTGGATGGATTGGAAGCAGCGCAGCCATTGGCTCGCGCTGCTGTCAATCACATCCAATGATGCGGCGCGCTGGGGGGCGGGGCCGAGTGATACAGCCAGCGGCTATAGCCGCCGGCTGTATCACGGGAGCGCGCCCGCAATAACTAACCACCATGCGAGGGAGCTCACATTGAGGTGGTTAGTTCTTGCGGGGAGTAGCTGAAACAGCCGCCGAGGGACCCCAGAAAAGCAGGTTCGGGGCCACTCTGTGCAGAACGAGCTGCACAGTGAAGGTAAGTATAACATGTTTGTTATTTTAAAAAAATAAAAAAATTACCTTTACAACCCCTTTAAACTTACTGTAGCTAAGCAATTTAGTGAATTAAAGTGTATCTAAACCCAAAACCAAAAAAGTAACATATTGTAGCTTACCAGACCATAAATGGAGTGGCTGCTTTAGTTTTCTTTATTAGGCTTCTTTATTTTTAACTGGTGATCTGGCCAGTAAGTCCATTATATTTCAGCATTTAGGAAACCAAGCTGTCCAGTAAAAATGACAGATATTGGATGGAGATAATTGTTTCACCACTAACATGGGTACTTGTAATAGTTAACCCCCCCCCAAAAAAAAAAAAACTGTTTCTGTCAGCTGAAGTTCAACTTTAAATTTTTAGTTACTTATGTAAAGCCTATCTCAATCTAATAATCCATCCTACACTATCATCTCCAGACAATGCTTCTGTCCAAGGGTATCTCTGGGCAAACCCCTTAACTGGCTCGGCAGGGGACATGGCTATTCCCTCCCCCCCTCTCTCTTGTTGGCTCCCTGTCACCACATACAGGCCATCTGGATACATAATTTGCCACTTGCGGACACCTAATATTGACCAAGATGTTTACCATAACTAAAACCTGTTATTGAGGCTTGAACCTTGGCCTGTGGTGGACATGCCTGATGAACTGCCCTATCCATTGTGGAAGCTGGCAAGAACTAGTCATATTGTTTTTGTGTTATTTTTGTAGGCTTTTTTATACATGTGTGTTAAAAGTGGAAGCTCCGCTTATCTGCATTTGGCACCTTTTAAGGGGGAGGGGGAATGGGTAACTGTTTTTGACAGGTATCCATCCCCACTTCCGGGGAGACTGCTCCGTGGCGACGTCCCTCAGAAATTCGCTCCCACCTCCTCCTTTCTTCGCCGCAGGGTCAGTTACAAAAAGTGCAGTGCGCTTCGCGCATGGACAGTAGGGAACCGGCTGTGAAGCCAAAAGGCTTCACTGCCAGTTTCCCTTACCACGAATGGCAGCGGCAGTACCGAGAGTTGATCTGAAAATCGGTTGGGTAGACGACATTGCAGGATCCCTGGACAGGTAGATGTCCTAATATTAATAGTCAGCAGCTACAGTATTTGTATCTGCTGACTTAAATTTTTTTTGTGTGAGGGGGGGGGGAATTTAATCTAGCTTCTAGCTTTTTTTGTGTGGATGTCTCTGTTGCTTCTCCATAGATGCAAGAGACACCCTAATGCCTAGTAGACACGATCGGACTTTGACTGGAAATGTTCAATGTGAGCCTGTTGGCAGTAAATCCAACCGCGTGTATGCTCCATCGGGCAATTGTTGTCAGACTTTCTGACAACAAATGTTGGCTAGCAGGTTTTCAAATTTTCCGCTGACAAATGTGTGTTGTCGGATTATCCAAGCGTATGTACACAAGTCCGTCGGACAAAATTCCAAAGTACAAACACGCATGCTCGGAAGCAAGGACGAGCCAGAAGCGGTCGGTCTTGTAAACTAGCATTTGTAGTGGAGAATTAACATTCCTGACATGGCAAATTATGAAACCTCCAAATGCAGTGCACATTCTCTTCTTCTTTAACCACTTCAGCCCCGGACCATTATGCTGCCTAAGGACCAGAGGACTTTTTCCAATTTGGCACTGCGTCGCTTTAACTGCTAATTGCGCGGTCATGCAATGCTGTACCCAAACGAAATTTGTGTCCTTTTCTTCCCACAAATAGAGCTTTCTTTTGATGGTATTTGATCACCTCTGCCGTTTTTATTTTTTGCGCTATAAAAATGAAAAAAGACAGAAAATTTTGAAAAAAAATGATATTTTCTACTGTTTGTTATTAAAAAAATCCAATAAACTCAATTTTAGTCATACATTTAAGCCAAAATGTATTCGGCCACATGTCTTTGGTAAAAAAAAGTCAATAAGCGTATATTTATTGGTTTGCGCAAAAGTTATAGCGTCTACAAACTAGGGTACATTTTCTGGAATTTACACAGCTTTTAGTTTATGACTGCCTATGTCATTTCTTGAGGTGCTAAAATGGCAGGGCAGTACAACCCCCCCCCCCCCCCCCCAAATGACCCAATTTTGGAAAGTAGACACCCCAAGGAAATTGCTGAGAGCCATATTGAACCCATTGAATATTTATTTTTTTTGTCCCAAGTGATTGAATAATGACAAAAAAAAAATATTTACAAAAAGTTGTCACTAAATGATATATTGCTCACACAGGCCATGGGCCTATGTGGAATTGCACCCCAAAATACATTCAGCTGCTTCTCTTGAGTACGAGGATACCACATGTGTGGGACTTTTTGGGAGCCTAGCTGCGTACGGGGCCCCGAAAACCAATCACAGCCTTCAGGATTTCTAAGGGCGTAAATTTTTGATTTCACTCTTCACTACCTATCACAGTTTTGAAGGCCATAAAATGCCCAGATGGCACAAAACCCCCCCAAATGACCCTATTTTGGAAAGTAGACACCCCAAGCTATTTGCTGAGAGGCATGTTGAGTCCATGGAATATTTTATATTTTGACACAAGTTGCGGGAAAGTGACAATTTTTTTTTTTTTTGCACAAAGTTGTCACTAAATGATATATTGCTCACACAGGCCATGGGCATATGTGGAATTGCACCCCAAAGTACATTTAGCTGCTTCTTCTGAGTATGGGGATACCACATGTGTGGGACTTTTTGGGAGCCTAGTCATGTACGGGGCCCCAAAAACCAATCACCACCTTCAGGATTTCTAAGGGTGAAAATTTTTGATTTCACTCTTCACTGCCTATCACAGCTTTGGAGGCCATGGAATGCCCAGGTGGCACAAAACCCCCCCAAATGACCCCATTTTGGAAAGTAGACACCCCAATTTGCTGAGAGGCATGGTGAGTATTTTGCAGCTCTCATTTGTTTTTGAAAATGAAGAAAGACAAGAAAAAACTTTTTTTTTTTCTTTTTTCAATTTTCAAAACTTTGTGACAAAAAGTGAGGTCTGCAAAATACTCACTATACCTCTCAGCAAATAGCTTTGGGTGTCTACTTTCCAAAATGGGGTCATTTGGGGGGGTTTTGTGCCACCTGGGCATTCCATGGCCTCCGAAACTGTGATAGGCAGTGAAGAGTGAAATCAAAAATTTACGCCCTTAGAAAGCCCGAAGGCGGTGCTTGGTTTTTGGGGTCCCGTACGCGGCTAGGGTCCCAAAAAGTCTCACACATGTGGTATCCCCATACTCAGGAGAAGCAACAGAATGTATTTTGGGGTGTAATTTCACATATTCCCATGGCATGTTTGAGCAATATATCATTTAGTGACAACTTTGTGCAAAAAAAAAAAAAAAATTGTCTCTTTCCCGCAACTTGTGTCACAATATAAAATATTCCATGGACTCGACATGACTCTCAGCAAATAGCTTGGGGTGTCTACTTTCCAAAATGGGGTCATTTGGGGGGGGGGTTGAACTGTCCTGGCATTTTATGCACAACATTTAGAAGCTTATGTCACACATCACCCACTCTTCTAAACACTTGAAGACAAAGCCCTTTCTGACACTTTTTGTTTACTTGAAAAAAAAATTTTTTTTTTGCAAGAAAATTACTTTGAACCCCCAAACATTATATATTTTTTTTAAAGCAAATGCCCTACAGATTAAAATGGTGGGTGCTTCATTTTTTTTTTCACACAGTATTTGCGCAGCGATTTTTCAAACGCATTTTTTGGGGAAAAAACACACTTTTTTAAATTTTAATGCACTAAAACACACTATATTGCCCAAATGTTTGATGAAATAAAAAAGATGATCTTAGGCAGAGTACATGGATACCAAACATGACATGCTTTAAAATTGCGCACAAACGTGCAGTGGCGACAAACTAAATACATTTTTAAAAGCCTTTAAAAGCCTTTACAGGTTACCACTTTAGATTTACAGAGGAGGTCTACTGCTAAAATTACTGCCCTTGATATGACATTTGTCGGTGACAAATATCGGTGACACCTCACATGCATGGTGCAATTGCTGTTTACATTTGACGCCAGACCAACGATTGCGTTCACCTTTGCGCGAGAGCAGGGGGGGACGGGGTGCTTTTTTATTTTTTTTTCTTTATTATTTTTTGCTTTTTTATCTTATTTTTAAACTGCTCCTTTCATTTTTTTTTTAAATCATTTTTATTGTTATCTCAGGGAATGTAAATATCCCCTATGATAGCAATAGGTAGTGACAGGTACTCTTTTTTGAAAAAATTGGGGTCTATTAGACCCTAGATCTCTCCTCTGCCCTCAAAGCATCTGATCACACCAAGATCGGTGTGATAAAATGCTTTCCCAATTTCCCAAAGGCGCTGTTTACATCCGGCAAAATCTAAGTCATTAAATGCTCGTAGCTTCCGGTTTCTTAGGCCATAGAGATGTTTGGAGCCACTCTGGTCTCTGATCAGCTCTATGGTCAGCTGGCTGAATCACCGGCTGCATTCTCAGGTTCCCTGTTGAGACAGGAGAGCCAGAGAAAAACACGGAAGACGGTGGGGGGGGCAGTCCCTCCCACTGCTTGTAAAAGCAGTCTAGAGGCTAATTAGCCGCTAGGATTGCTTTTACATGAAAGCCGACTGCTGGCTGAAAAGAATGATACCAAGATGATACCTAAACCTGCAGGCATCATTCTGGTATAACCACTTAAAGTCGTAAATGGCGTACCTGAGGACAAAAAAATGGTTAACAATAAAACACAGTAAACGGTAAAGTATAAAAAATTGCATACCTGAAAAGCAAACATGATAAAACATAATAACAATAAAACATTGCAGAATAGAATACAGTAAAAAAGAGCAGAACAATAGAGAGAGAATAGAGAGAGAGAGAACAATAAAACGACAACTATTTTTTTTATTTTATATATATATATATATATATATAGATATATATATATATATCTATATATATATATATATATCTATATATATATATATAGATATATATATATATCTATATATATATATATAGATATATATATATATCTATATATATAGATATATATATATATATAGATATATATATATATCTATATATATATATATTTTTTTTTACACTTTTTTTGTAACTAACTTTTATAACTGTAACCGGTTCCAGGTTCGGGTCTCTCAAAACGCGATGGCATCTTGGGAGACCCTGTGAAAGTGTGCCTAGTCTGTGCAATGCTGTACCCTATGCTAATACTCAACTAGTGAATGGTAGCGTTCAAAACATTCACCAATGCAAAGACCAGGATTGTCAGGACAGGAGGGACAATAATAGCGGGTGTTACGCCTGATTCCGCGCTTGCTGCAGACACGACATCTTTTTTGGGGGGGTTCGCTCGGTAGGGGTACTCGGGAGGACATAAAGAAAATGCCTCTCATGCAGCCGACTGCATTTGGTTGGGGATGTGAATGGGGGAAGTACGGGCGCTGCAGAAGTGGTGGGTTCCCAATTAGGATTGGCGAATGCAGCAGGAAGGGCACTATGGGCACGACGGGCCTGTGTTTGTCTTCTTCTTGGTGGCAGCGGGACACTACTTGTGCTTGCCACCTCACCAGCTTGAACTGCACTTATGGGACTCGCCACGTCACCAAGTGTTACTGCAGTGCTGGTTTGACTACAACCGGGGTGTACTAGGCCACTGGTGCTTGCCAGTTCACCAAAACGCTACCAAAAAAACTGTTAGCGATCGCAGGGATCAGGCCTGACTCTGCGAACGCTGCAGTTATGCGTTTAGTGTTTTGTAAGTGACAGTGATCGATCGATACTGCACTTGGGTGGGCTGGGCTGGGCCGGGCGGAGGGGCAAAACGCAGGTGCTAGCAGGTATCTGGGCTGATCCCGCTAACACTGCGTTTTTGGGAACCCTAAACTGCTGGGGACGCTAGTATAGATCTGATCGGATCAGATATTGATCCGTTCAGATACTATACCACTAAGGGAGGCGTATGCTGCGTGCGTGGGTGTTAGCGCTACTGGCGCTAACCTGACGCTGCCTGGGGCGACGCATATCACCGCCGGGCGATCAGGGGGCTAAACCTTTATTCGGTAATAAACAGCGGGTGCCCTGACACTATAAAAAAAAAAAAACGAACTAACCAGCGTCACCCGTAACAGTTATACGGTGATCAGTGGTGAAAGAGTTAACTAGGGGGCAATCAAGGGGTTAAAACATTTATTAGGTAGTATATGGGGGTCCCTGTCACTATAAAACGCTGACGGCGAACCTAAATATTTACCTCCCTAACTAGCGTCACCAGTAACACTAATACAGCGATCAGAAAAATGATCGCTTAGTGATACTGGTGACAGGGGGTGATCAAAGGGTTAAAACTTTATTAGGGGCAGTTAGGGGGGTATCCTAGACCTAAAGGGGGCTAACCCTAACTGCCCTAACACAGTAACTGTCACAAACTGACACCATGCAGTAATCAGAAAAAAAAAAAAAATAATGAAAAAAACAGCTTGGTGTCAGTGTGACAGGGGGGGTTGGGGGATTAGGGGGGGATCGGGGGGTAAAGGGGGGTGTTTTGTGTGCCTGGCGTGTTCTACTGTGTGTGTAGTGTTTTACACTCACATTGAAGTCTTCTCTTCTCAGCGCCGGAACGGAAAATACCGAGCCGAGGAGAGATGACTTCATTTCCTTTGCTGCTGTTTAGCATACAGCAGCAAAGGAATGATTTGATTGGCCGGCGGCGATCGCGAGGGGGGGGGCCACGAACGGGATCTGATCGCCCGCGGGAGGCAGGTCACGTATATGTATGTGATTCTGCCTGCTCGTGCCACCTTGCCGACGTAAATCGGCGTGAGGCGGTCCTTAAGTGGTTAATGGGATAATAATGAAGCTGCTTTGCTGGTGATACTGATGGAGTTATTGTAAACTCATTTTCAAAGGCTTTTTTTTCTAGTGATATCAAGAATAATATTATTATGCTTTTTTTTTAATTATTTGGGTAAGTGACCACAACACCATTATGACGTAGTTTTTAAGATCAAAGATACAACTATGTTGGTGTCCCTTGTCAATTTTACATTGTATTTTTTAAAATGTAACTGCTTACTCCCAAACTGTCATTTGAAGTAAAACACATAGCCAAGTATTATTCTCCACAATTTTTTAATTGTGCATTAAAAAAGAAAACAAATAAAATTAGACATGCTGTCTACCAATAGAACTTAAACCAAAAAGTGCATTCCATGCATCCAAAAATATAGAAAATATACCAAATCAAATCATTATTCAACCAAAAAATAATGTCAAAGCAATAACTCCAAGGCCAATAATAAATAACACGTTATCTCCTCCAATTCCGCAACATGTCTGGTTGACGAACGGCCGTTCAGAAACGAACTGAAAAGCGCGAACTGAAAAGTGCAAAATGAAAAGCGCAAAATGAAAAGTGCGAAATGAAAAGCATGAATCAACACTCACCAAACTTCTACTAACATTAACAGAAGGAGCCCAAAGGGTGGTGTTAAAGAGCTGAAAAACAATGTAGTACGTCACTACGTTCGTAATTGTTGGGCAACAATTGTGTGGCCATGTGTATGCAAGTTTGGGCCAACGCCCTTTGGACAAAATTCCATGGTTTTGTTGGCGAACAATCCGATCGTGTGTACGAGGAATAAGACAGCAAGTGTGTTAATGGTTGTAAGATAAAATAAAAAAAGTAAGAACAGAAAGCAAATGCAGCCATCATATCTAAGGACTGGTAAGCTGCAATATATTATATTTTTATTTTTGGGTTTAGCTATGCTTTAATCATTTGGCCACAAGTGGTAATATATCCTTTAATTGAAGTTTGGGTCTATGAAGTAAAACTGTTATCATAATTATTTTGTACTGTTAGATATAGGCTTAATGAAAATGACTGACCAGTTAAAGAATGTTTATTGGGGTTTTACAAGCCTAAAACTTTCCACTATAGGTTCATAAATGTTGCTAAAAGAAGGAAAAAATAATCTTGATTTGTAAACTTGAGCATGACATTTTCGTACCATCATTATTCTGAAAAAAGATGTTTGTCTGCTTTACATGATCAGGCTATTAGGATTCAGAGAAAAGGCCACCAGCTACACATATTAAAATTATGTTGGAGCCTAGGAAGAGATAATGGTTAAGATAAAATATTTGTTTTTACCTAGGATTGTTGCCATTCTGTTGTACATGTCTTTGCATTTCTGCTTTTGCAGTATTGCCTTCGTTGATCGATGTGGTAATGTTGTTTGTTTTCTGTTCCTTTGTGAATGAATGCTGAGA
Source organism: Lithobates septentrionalis (assembly GCA_037952835.1). NCBI lineage: Eukaryota > Metazoa > Chordata > Amphibia > Anura > Ranidae > Lithobates > Lithobates septentrionalis. Next base: position 5,389,017 of record JBBDGP010000366.1, on the reverse strand, counting down.
ATCAACATGTAGGGTAGGGGCACAAAACACGCATTGAGCTGGTTCATGAAAGTACCAGCACGGAAAAGTGGAGCCATTGCCAACACAATTATAGATTATTTTATTCTCCCCGGGTGGGTTAGTGAACAGAAGCTAAAACCCAATTGTTTGCTATATATCTTTTCTTGCTCCAGTTTGAATGAATCAGGTTCCTTTCTAGATCATGACAAAAATAGAAATATGTTGTACCTATATTTTCCCATCAGAATATATGACTGGATGGACATGGTTTAAAAAAATCATTGGTAATTTTTTTAATGTATGAACTTTAGCAAATAAAGTCATTGTTATTTTATGGTGCATAAATAAATAAATCCCAAAACTGGCCATGCACTTGAAAATTTGATTCCTTTTTTGTCAAATTTGCAATCCAATCAAAGACAGAAATATATGGTTTAAAATGACTGCAAGGAGGTGGAATCGAATTCCCGTGATCAAACCTGGCAGAAATAGTTATTTTTCAATTTTTGATTTGATCTTTCAAAAAGTGTGTTGAAGCTATCAGTTTATTGCCCAGTTTTAACTTTACAATTGTCCGAAATCTCCAGGGCAGTGAAACTAGTAGATAGTAGATTGCTTAGTTTCTAGTGATTACTTGCAATGATATGTGCGATTCCTAGTGGATGGTTAGTGATTGAACTTGACTGAAAATTGCTACATGTATGTCACGCTTATGAGTCACCACTTTATTTAAAATAGAGCAATGTATCTTTCTTATGTTAGAATAGATGAAACAGAAAAATATATTATATACCGTACTTATTACACCCAGCACAGATTATGTGTTAGTTGAAAGTGGTTTCGTAAAGTATATCTAAGCCCTAAATCTATTTTTAAGTATATCAGACATCATGTTTCACTTTATGTATATTAGGTTAGAAGTCCGCGCTCAGGAAAAATGAAGGGCTGCAGCCCCCCCCCCCTTAATTAATTCCCACTGGGAATTAATTGACATAAGTGACAAAGAAGTTGGGGAAATTGGCGCTGCCCTATTATGAGTGTTCAATAGTTCGGGATAATAGTGGTATTAATAAAAATATATATGTGAACGCACTAAGGTGATCGTGTACTTTCTATACAAAAGACAAACAAATATGAGGTCAGGTACCATAAAAGTGCATGAGAGTGAACTAAGCTTGCGATATGTTCACTAGGTAGGCAGAGCCTTACATATACGTAAGGATAAGTACAGTAATTGAAATAAATAACATATAATAAAAAGTGAAAGATAAACACTCTAGAGATGAACATGCAAATCCTCTGTGATATATAAAAATGTGCAGGTAGGTCCTGTGGATACAAAAAGTGAGATATTATGTGTACAAAAACTAAAAATTATGTGACAATATAACATCCCCTATGTGGGGCTAATACCATCAGTAATGAAAAATAAATGAAGAAATAATTAATTAAAGCATATCAGCAACATGTGTGTTAATGTGCACTGTTTCTAATAAAGTGATCCATAAATTCCTGGGACTCCGTGTTTAACATATATCAGGTTATTTATGGTACCTGACCTCATATTTGTTTGTCTTTTGTATAGAAAGTACACGATCACCTTAGTGCGTTCACATATATATTTTTATTAATACCATTATTATCCCGAACTATTAAACACTCATAATAGGGCAGCGCCAATTTCCCCAACTTCTTTGTCACTTATGTTTCACTTTATAGTTCTCTTAAAGAAAAACTTTAGTTAAAAAAATAAAAATAAATAAAAGTTTTCAGCTACAAATACTGTAGCTGCTGACTTTCAATTAGAAGACTTACCAGCCCAGGGATCCAGCGCTGTCTTCACCCGGCCCAGTTCTTCGCCAGTCTTCGGCTCATGTTGACAGTGGAAAGCTGGCTGTGATTTCACAGCCAGTTCCCCAATGGACATTTCTGAATGGTCCTGCAGCCTCCTGAGAGCTGTAATGTGTTCCAGGAGGTTGTGAGCAGTGGAGGAACTTTCTCTCAGACTGCCAAAGTGGGTAAAAAACTAGGTACCTGCTTCCTAAAAAGAAAAAAGTCATTAATGTAGAGGAGAGGGGAGGAGGATAATCAGCAGAACTTCCTTTAGTAAGTTAAGTTCTGCTTTAAGCAAGTCTTGTTTTGGGAATTATTTCCAAAGTTCATTGCCAGGACCCTGCTATGTAACAGATTTTCCTGTTGAAGATTGACAAAACTAAACTACTGGCTTGCAATTAGCAGCAATATTGTTGGCAGTTGAGCTAACTAGCCTTAAAGTGTTTGTTACCCCAACACTTAATATTCCTGATATGTGTCTGCTGTACCATGTACTGTACTTGTATGAGAACGTATCCTGTTCTTTTTGTACTGCTTCCTTTGTGTGAAATCTCTGGTGTTCCTGCTGGACCCCTTGCTTTTCTATTAAAAACAGACCACACTAACTGTGATCAGTTGTTTAGCTATGCTGGGAGCACACCCTGCTCTCCTCCAATGATCAGACTTGTCCTGACACACCCCTGCCTCACAGTCATTCACTGGGAAGCTCAGTGTGCTGCTGCTTCTCCCCCAGCTCTTATGCAGCTGAGAAAAGAGGGAATGTGATCACTTGAAAAAATAAGGGAAAAAAAGGTATGTATAATGTTTTTTTTTTTTAATATCTATACACAAATGTTTTGCCTTTTATTTCTATTTTAAACTGAATGAGTTGTTTTACAAGATGATTGTTTACAATCACTTTAAGATAACCAATAGCCTCCAACAGGTCATGGTGATACTGCAAAAATCTCCACGTAAAAAACTCAGATTCATGAAAATATTCTTTATCTAGAATTTGCCTGTATACAGTGAGGCATGATTTTAAATACTTAAAAAAGATGTTGGGTTTGCACTGGTGATTTGCAAATCTGGCAGAGGTTCAATTGCCAAGGGTTTAGGGAACCTTGTTCAAAATTTGGTGAACCCAAACTTAGAGGTCAGTACTCCTGAAGCCTTTGGGGAGCAAATCTCATTGTTAAAGTGATACTAAAGTGTTTTTTCTCCTTTCAAAATAACAAATATTTTATACTTACCTGCTGGGTTTTGCACAGAGTAGCCAAGATCCTCCCCCTCTTGGGTCCCTCTTTGGCACACCTGGCTCCTCCCTCCAATTGAGTGCTCCCACAGCAAGCAGCTTGCTATGGGGGCACCCGAGCCACTGCTCCGTGTGTCCATTCAGACACAGAGTCGTGGCCTGGCCCTGCCTCCTCTCTCTTCCTCATTGGCTCACTGACTTTAATTGACAGCAGCAGGAGCCAATGGCACATCTCTGCTGTCTCAGCCAATGAGAAGGGAGAGCCTGGACAGCCGAGACTCTCATGCAACATCGTTTTTACAACCACTTTATAAATATTGGTCTTTTCTAGGGCTAAAAAGGGATGTGAACCTGGGCACTGCTCTATATATATACCAATGAAAAAAACATTAAAAAAAACTGTACTGCAGGTAGAGGGTCTTTCCCTGTGGCCTCACTGGGCAACATTGAAAACACATAATTAGTTTGAATGACACGCTTGGGGGATATCCAAAAGTTGTATGTGATGCTTTGGAACAGTGCAATTTTCACAGACAGTTTCAGTGACATAATACCCTGGTAGTGCAAATTTGGGAGTGAAATAGATTTTTTGTCTTTTACAATAAGCTTGGCTTATGCACAGCTGCAGCACCCAAATCTTTGCAGGTAGCTCTAACAATGACTTGTTTTTAATGAAACCGTAATAGAGATTTTTTGACTGGCAGATAAAAATTATAACAAATAATTCTGCGCTGCCCAAAAGAATAAGCAGCTAACAGGGCCAGTAGGATATGTGCATAAATTAGAAAACAGAAAAAGTGTAGCGCTAATATAAGAAGTGAAATAACCACACAATATGTAACATGAAGACCATTACATCCTTCAACTGGCGAACCTCAAAATAAATAAAAAAGGGGACATCAAGAAAGTGAATGAATTAGAGTCCTCAGTGAGTATATGACTCATACAAAGTGATGGGATGACAGTCCTCAATAAGTGTGTGACTTAATACGTGGAAGGCCACATAGTGTAATTCCGTATAAAAATGTATACCAAATTTATTTAAAAAGAAAGAAATACACTCACATGGGAATGGATAAAACAGCTCTGTATAAGTAAAATGGCAGCAGTGCGGTCCTACCCGACGCGTTTTGTCTCCTTGGACATCGTCTGGGGGGTCCCCCCACTGCAGCCAGCAAGGTTTATATAGACAGTGTAACCACCAAGATAAGAGTCCACTCCCCAATGTGTTCGGCATATAAACAGTGTCACTTCCGGTAACTGAGCAAAATGGTTGCTCGGCGTGCATTCCACGCCTCACTATGGGGCCTATTGCAGTCATGTGCCGGAAGTACCTCTAATAAAATAAGCATTATGTCCACAAATCAGTCATGTTGGACATTGAATGTCAACGCATTCAATGTCAATGCTGTGCTGTACAAACAAAGGAGTGAAATAGAAAAGGAACATCGGGAGTGAGCTGAAAGGAAGTGATGTGACATCTTCAGCTTACGTCCGGAGCTTGCATTTCAAAGGGGCGTGACGTCTCCAGCTTACGTCCGGAGCTTGATTGCTGCCATTTTACTTATACAGCGCTGTTTTTATCCATTCCCATGTGAGTGTATTTCTTTCTTTTTAAATATATTTGGTATACATTTTTATACGGAATTACACTATGTGGCCTTCTTCTGTTCCTTCCCATCCAATGTAATCACCATCTATTCTGGGCATCACCCCTGAGGGACATACGGGTTTACGGATCATCCCAGGACCTTCTTTCAACTTCCACTGAACCCTATCAGCTGTTTACCACTCAAGCTTGTTTGACCCAATTGAACATACGTTTCTTTGGGTCCAAACATTCCGGTAAGCCTCCCTATTGTCGGTGGTGGTGTTCTTCCTATTCCAGATGTCACGTGCACACTATGTTCCATGTATGAAGTCACACACTTGTTGAGGACTGTCATCCCATCACTTTGGATGAGTCATATACTCACTGAGCACTCTAATTAATTCACTTTCTTGATGTCCCCTTTTTTATTTATTTTGAGGTTCGCCAGTTGAAGGATGTAATGGTCTTCATGTTACATATTGTGTGGTTATTTCACTTCTTATATTAGCGCTACACTTTTTCTGTTTTCTGATTTTGGCAGATAAAAATTGGCCAGTTGTTTGCTGCGGCTGTTCCTTTTCTCATTGATGCAAAACTGTTCTGCCACTGCTCTCATTAAGAATTGGAGGCAGTCTCCTCTGCTCATATTACAGAGCTCACATTCTGAACACCTGCCCCATCTGATGGGTGAGTTTAGGGTGGGCAAACATCTGTACTGAGGGTCTGTACTTGGAGAAGGTGGTTATGAGGGGTGTCTATACTGATGATTCTGTACCGGGGGGGAGTGGGAGGTTGATGGATGTCTATACTGAGTATTCTGTATTTGGGAACAGAGGGCTGAGAGGTGTCCATACTGAATATTTTCAACTTAGGGGGTATGAGGGGGGTCTGTACTAAGGGTTATGTACATTTGGGTATGTGGGGTGTATGTACCTGGGGATTATGGACTCGGGGGGTATGGGTGTGTCTGTACCGAGGGATCTGTACTCGGGGGGTTATGGGGGATGTCTATACTGGGGATTCTGTACATGGAGGGTAGGGGGGATGTCTGTACTAAGCTGTCTCTATTGGAGGAGCTGGGAAGGGGGATTTGGGGCTGTCAGTCTGTACTGAGGGGTTTGTTTCTGGAGGTGTCTGTACTTAGGGGTCTGTGCTGGGTGGGTCCATCTGTGCTGGGGGCTGTCTATAATGAGGGGTCTGTGCTGAAGGGGCCTGTCTGTACTGAGGCATTTGTGATGAAGGCCCTGTGCTGGGAGGGTCTGTCTGTACTGAGGGGCCTGTGCTCAAGGGTTGGTGTATGCATGGGGGGTCATCTGCACTGAGGGGTCTGTGTGTGGGGGAGGTTTGTACTGAGGGGTTAGCTGGGAGTGGGATTTTGAGATGTTAGGGCCCAGGGGAGATCTGTACTGTGGGGAATAATTTGTATTGGTAATTTTGGTGGTGCTATAAAGTGGCACTAATTTTAAAAACTGGGGCATCCAGAATCTGGAGTAGCTATGCAGGGCAACTGAATGGCTTCTATTTTTCATTTCCAAAGCTTAACTGAACAAGCTGAAAAAAGAAGCTAATTGGTTGCCATGCACAGCTACTCTAAATTCTGCTTGCTCTATTTTTTATAAAATTCTGTGTTTTCCATTTCACACTCCTAAACCACTGCACTATAAGTACATTATATACTCCTGAAGTTCTCCTGTAAAGCGGAACTAAAGTTTGGCTAAAAAAAACTAAGAGCAAGCAAGCTCTTTTGCAAACAAAGAAATCCACTGCCCACTCTTATGCCCCGTACACACGGTCGGATTTTCCGATTGAAAATGTCCGATCGGAGCGTGTTGTCGGAAATTCCGACCGTGTGTGGACTCCATCGGACATTTTCCATCGGATTTTCCGACACACAAAGTTTGAGAGCAGGATATAACATTTTCCGACAACAAAATCCGTTGTCGGAAATTCCGATCGTGTGTACACAAATCCGATGGACAAAGTGCTACGCATGCTCAGAATAAATAAAGAGATGAAAGCTATTGGCCACTGCCCCGTTTATAGTCCCGACGTACGTGTTTTACGTCACCGCGTTTAGAACGATCGGATTTTCCGATAACTTTGTGTAACCGTGTGTATGCAAGACAAGTTTGAGCCAACATCCGTCTGAAAAAATCCTAGGATTTTGTTGTCGGAATGTCCGAACAAAGTCCGACCGTGTGTACGGGGCATTAGTCTTTTTTGGAATGTACACTGAACTAAGCAAGTGCTGCTCAGTGTACATTCTAGCACAGCACCTTTGTGCCAGGATGATGTCTCTCTTGCTGGATTGACGTCATTTTGTGCCAGCCAATGAGAATGGCAGCTAAATGGCACGCAGAACCAGCTAGGTAGAAAATGCTGGCAAGGAACATTGGACTGCTGGAGGGAGGTAAGTTTAGCTCTGCTTTAAGGTAGACTGTGTGTAGAAAAGCATATGTAATAGAGCAATAACATTTTCTGACAAGAAGTGGGCTGAATTTTGTGGGCAAAAGAACTGTGGCATATGTGTGCTGAGTATCGGGGGAGTAGGCTCAAATTTGACCTAACTATGCCCATTTAAGCCCCTCCCATCATTAGAACAGTTTGGCCATACCCACAACTTGGCCTACCACAACGGAAAGCTCTATTTTGTCTTACCAATTTTTGTTTTTAGAGGGGGAATATAAAACAATTATCACCCTGGGTGCCAGATATGTTAGGTATCCCACAGAGAGGACCACAGATGATATAGCATAGTAAAATTGGCCAGCAGTAGAACATATTATTGAGGGATAATTGGGCAAAATGTACTAGAGAAAAAGAGTAAAACCTGCATAGGATACAGCTGTGTAAAATTGGCAAGCAGAAGGACAGGGATAGTTGGCCTAACTGGTGTTTGCCTAACCTGTATTGTATCTATGGGATAGTGGGTGTGATTAATGTAAGTGTGATATAATATAATGAGAGGAGATTTAGGTGACCACTGCTCTAGTGCTGTTTTTAAATGATGCAGTGATATGCTATTTAGAAAATCATTTTTCTTTGAGGGGGTTATATTTTATTTCTATTTTTTGATTAGGTATTTACATTTTGTGATTAGCACCAAAGCACCACATCCTCATTCCCCCTACCGCCATTGCTGCTAATAAAGTTAGGAAATCCCATTATTTCATTATGTCTGTGAGACCTAAAGGGAGAGGAGTAGTTTCGTCACATGTTAGCAGTGGGTAAGCAGATTCTGCATCCGCAGGCCACAGAATCTTTGAGGGGCAGGCTTCCAGGGGTGCATTTCATCCCTCCAAAAGAGTTGAATTTGGATGGGGTAAAATAGTTGAGGATACCATTGCCCTCAGCGACACTGAGGGCTTGGGTCCCTCTGCTGACAGACATTGTTGGTGGATGGGCTAATTTTTTTCACAGTGCTTGGACCATCTGGTCAGTGAAAGGAAGAGCAGTGGTGGTAGTGGCTGCCTAAGAGAGGCTTTAAAGGCCTCCTTTTACAGCAGATACAGGCAGCACCTAAATCATATAATCCCAGGGTCCTTTACTCCGTTGCGGGGCCCTTTATTACAGTCCCGCAGCAGGACCCTTTAACATGTTCTGCAGTGGTCCCCATTCCTGTCATCTTGCCCCCCCCATGGTGGCAGAACACCAGGGCCCCCGGTACCAAGTGCAACTTTTGTGACCCTGCTAGTTCTGTCACTCATGTCAGTATTTTTAATTTTTTTTTTTTTTACCATTTTATTCATTTTGTATTTTTTTTACCATCTTATTTTGTATTGATTTTTTTAAATTTTCAGGTGCCCCATTGGCGGCATAGTTGTAATACTAAGGGTCTAAACAGACTGCTAATGTTTCACATTTAAGACAGAGAAAGGAGATTGAGGACAGAATCCTTAATCTCCATCTCTGCAGCTTCAGCTGCACAGAATGAATGAACAGGAATAGCTCTGTACAGAGCTTCCTGTTCATTCACAAACAGAAGCATAAACGCAGTTTACTATGCTTCTGTTATGAATGGCCCCTTCCCCCCTCCATCCTGACACATCTCAGCAGCTGGTGGGAGAGGGAGGGGGGGAAGCCAGCAGCACTGCAGGGGAGGGGAGTACCAGGGAAGCAAACAGGGGCCTGAGGACAGCAGACAAATAACCTGGATAGGAGGGACGGTGGGAGGTAGAGGAAGAGAAGCAGCTTTTCAGTGGCTTCAGGGGAAAAATGGAGAGCATTGGTTTCTCCATATGCCCCCACTGCCCCACCTATCCTAGTGTACAGGGGAGCTGCATGGACCCCCTGGAGCATGGAGCTGGGTAGCAAATTGCGACTCCTGCGACCCCTATAATTCTGCCTCTGAGTCAGTACATTTGTTGAAAATGATGAAATAAATACACCCTAGTCAATTTTTGATTAAAAGCTGACTGTGTTCCTCCATTTAGTATTTTGTTTCAATACAATAGGGATGGAAGCTTGCCATTATTGGTTGTGTCAGGTCGCACGCCTCTTTTTATTGTCACTTGCCATGTCGTCTGCCACCACATGCGGATTGTCATTTGTCACGTCGCCTGCCACCAGATGCAGATTGTCACTTGCCACGTTGCCTGCCACCAGATGAGGATTGTCACTGCATTGGTGGCAGCACTGGTCCATTGAACACATAGGCAAGCCTCGGCGCAGTTGTGGGTTTACGAGTGAGGGTGGAACAGCAGTGATGTCATCTCTCTGCTTGCCTGCCACTGCTGCACTTCTGACAGTGCAGGGGCTGCAAACAGGCTGCGGACCTACACTGGTCTGTGGCCTGAGGGTTGGAAAAGAAAAGAATCACCCTTTTAACCCCTTGGCGCCGGCTGTGGCTGGCCCTTTAAGAGGTTTGCTATGCAGGGAGGTGAGGTGGGGCTTATGACCACATGACCGCCATGATTGGCTGTCACGGTGGTCACATGATTGGAAAAGACCAGTCACTCGGCATGCTCTCAGCACAGCACTGTCGGCACTAATGCATGCAATGCATGACGACGAGAGGCCACATATTTGCTTGCGCTCAGCGCGAAGAGGTTGAAATAATCACATTATGTTGCTTTGCAGCCTGAAATTAAGACAGACACGTTTTTTGTTTTATCCAGCTGTGTTTACTCAGTGCAACTTATATCATCCATGTGAAAGATATAACAGCAGCATGTCAGAAAAAAATAAAACAAATTTAAAAACAGAATCATTGAGTTGGAAAAAGGATCACCTCCTTGTGTCAGTATTTTGTTGAACCACCTTTTGCTTTAGGCCTCTTGCACACTGCAGCTTGAAAAAGCTCAGTACAGCTTTTTTTTATACTGATCTAAAATACAACCCATTAATTGTAATGTGCCTATGCACGCAGGCACGTAAACAAGAGCCATGCATTCTTCAGTAAAAATAAAATAGAAAAATATGCATTTTTGGTCAGTAAATTACGCCTCATGCACGCAAAAGTGCACAGATACACGTGTTTGTGCACAAATGTGAGCAAATGACCATTTAAATACTGCAAAACAAGAATGCGAAAATAAGTTTGCATGAAAATGCCTGCAAAATTTGGAGAATTTGCATTATTTTGCATGGACACATATGTGCAAAAATATGCGCGAATGCATCAAAAATAAAAAAAAGTCTGAAAAAGTAGATGCTCAAACAGGAGTATCATATACAAGAGGCCTTATTGTCTGTTAGTTTATGTCTCTACTAGGGATGAGCTTCGTGTTCGAGTCGAACCCATGTTCGACTCGAACATCGGCTGTTCGACCGTCCGTCGAATTGCGAACGATATGGGCCGTTCGCGCCAAATTCGTCCTGCTCACAGTGTTCAGCTAGATCCGTTCCTGCTATTTACATTTAGTGCAGTGCGTCCTGCTCACAGTGTTCAGCTAGATCTGTTCCTGCTATTTACATTTAGTGCAGTGCGTCCTGCTCACAGTGTTCAGCTAGATCCGTTCCTGCTATTTACATTTAGTGCAGTCAGTGCGTCCTGCTCACAGTGTTCAGCTAGATCTGTTCCTGCTATTTACATTTAGTGCAGTCAGTGCGTCCTGCTCACAGTGTTCAGCTAGATCTGTTCCTGCTATTTACATTTAGGGCAGTGCGTCCTGCTCACAGTGATCAGCTAGATCCGTTCCTGCTATTTACATTTAGTGCAGTGCGTCCTGCTCACAGTGTTCAGCTAGATCCGTTCCTGCTATTTACATTTAGTGCAGTGCGTCCTGCTCACAGTGTTCAGCTAGATCCGTTCCTGCTATTTACATTTAGTGCAGTGCGTCCTGCTCACAGTGTTCAGCTAGATCTGTTCCTGCTATTTACATTTAGTGCAGTGCGTCCTGCTCACAGTGTTCAGCTAGATCTGTTCCTGCTATTTACATTTAGTGCAGTCAGTGCGTCCTGCTCACAGTGTTCAGCTAGATCCGTTCCTGCTATTTACATTTAGTGCAGTGCGTCCTGCTCACAGTGTTCAGCTAGATCTGTTCCTGCTATTTACATTTAGTGCAGTGCGTCCTGCTCACAGTGTTCAGCTAGATCCGTTCCTGCTATTTACATTTAGTGCAGTCAGTGCGTCCTGCTCACAGTGTTCAGCTAGATCCGTTCCTGCTATTTACATTTAGTGCAGTCAGTGCGTCCTGCTCACAGTGTTCAGCTAGATCTGTTCCTGCTATTTACATTTAGTGCAGTCAGTGCGTCCTGCTCACAGTGTTCAGCTAGATCCGTTCCTGCTATTTACATTTAGTGCAGTGCGTCCTGCTCACAGTGTTCAGCTAGATCTGTTCCTGCTATTTACATTTAGTGCAGTGCGTCCTGCTCACAGTGTTCAGCTAGATCCGTTCCTGCTATTTACATTTAGTGCAGTCAGTGCGTCCTGCTCACAGTGTTCAGCTAGATCCGTTCCTGCTATTTACATTTAGTGCAGTCAGTGCGTCCTGCTCACAGTGTTCAGCTAGATCTGTTCCTGCTATTTACATTTAGTGCAGTCAGTGCGTCCTGCTCACAGTGTTCAGCTAGATCTGTTCCTGCTATTTACATTTAGTGCAGTGCGTCCTGCTCACAGTGTTCAGCTAGATCCGTTCCTGCTATTTACATTTAGTGCAGCGCGTCCTGCTCACAGTGTTCAGCTAGATCCGTTCCTGCTATTTACATTTAGTGCAGTGCGTCCTGCTCACAGTGTTCAGCTAGATCCGTTCCTGCTATTTACATTTAGTGCAGTGCGTCCTGCTCACAGTGTTCAGCTAGATCTGTTCCTGCTATTTACATTTAGTGCAGTGCGTCCTGCTCACAGTGTTCAGCTAGATCTGTTCCTGCTATTTACATTTAGTGCAGTCAGTGCGTCCTGCTCACAGTGTTCAGCTAGATCCGTTCCTGCTATTTACATTTAGTGCAGTGCGTCCTGCTCACAGTGTTCAGCTAGATCTGTTCCTGCTATTTACATTTACTGCAGTGCGTCCTGCTCACAGTGTTCAGCTAGATCCGTTCCTGCTATTTACATTTAGTGCAGTCAGTGCGTCCTGCTCACAGTGTTCAGCTAGATCCGTTCCTGCTATTTACATTTAGTGCAGTCAGTGCGTCCTGCTCACAGTGTTCAGCTAGATCCGTTCCTGCTATTTACATTTAGTGCAGTGCGTCCTGCTCACAGTGTTCAGCTAGATCCGTTCCTGTTATCTTCCTACTGACAGGCAGGCTTGTCTGGTTACAGTATATAAAGCTACCTGAAGAAAATTACAGGTGTTCTATCCCAGCTTAGTGCAGCTACAGGCCATTAGTATGTCTGGAAGGCCAAGAAGGAGAGGCAGACAGTCACAAGCCAATAAGAGAGGGCAAGCAGGCTCTGTGTCTAGTGCTGGTCGTGGAGACGGTGCATCCTCATCAGCCCGTGGCCATGGGACACGCTTGGCCTTTTTTTCGGCAGCTGGCCGTGTTGAGCCGCAACATGCAGAAAACTTGGTCGAGTGGATGGCCAAGCCGTCCTCATCCTCCTCATCCTCTCTCACCCATGCCCAGGGTGCTTTGTCTGGCAAAGCAGCGGCCTCTTCCCTCAGCTCAATGTCATCAGTGACTCCTTCCCTAGCTCCACCATGTCCTCATGAGGATTCCCTGTTTGACCACAGTGTTGGGTACATGCTCCAGGAGGATGCCCAGCGTTTGGAAGGCTCTGATGATGATACTGAGCTCGATGAAGGCAGTAACATGAGCACGGACAGAGGGGGTGCCCAAGAAGGACAGCAATCTGGCAGTCATGCTCCCCCTGCTTGAGTTAGCTAGATTAGGCTAGATCTGTTCCTGCTATTTACATTTAGTGCAGTGCGTCCTGCTCACAGTGTTCAGCTAGATCCGTTCCTGCTATTTACATTTGGTGCAGTGCGTCCTGCTCACAGTGTTCAGCTAGATCCGTTCCTGCTATTTACATTTAGTGCAGTCAGTGCGTCCTGCTCACAGTGTTCAGCTAGATCTGTTCCTGCTATTTACATTTAGTGCAGTCAGTGCGTCCTGCTCACAGTGTTCAGCTAGATCTGTTCCTGCTATTTACATTTAGGGCAGTGCGTCCTGCTCACAGTGATCAGCTAGATCCGTTCCTGCTATTTACATTTAGTGCAGTGCGTCCTGCTCACAGTGTTCAGCTAGATCCGTTCCTGCTATTTACATTTAGTGCAGTGCGTCCTGCTCACAGTGTTCAGCTAGATCCGTTCCTGCTATTTACATTTAGTGCAGTGCGTCCTGCTCACAGTGTTCAGCTAGATCTGTTCCTGCTATTTACATTTAGTGCAGTGCGTCCTGCTCACAGTGTTCAGCTAGATCTGTTCCTGCTATTTACATTTAGTGCAGTCAGTGCGTCCTGCTCACAGTGTTCAGCTAGATCCGTTCCTGCTATTTACATTTAGTGCAGTGCGTCCTGCTCACAGTGTTCAGCTAGATCTGTTCCTGCTATTTACATTTAGTGCAGTGCGTCCTGCTCACAGTGTTCAGCTAGATCCGTTCCTGCTATTTACATTTAGTGCAGTCAGTGCGTCCTGCTCACAGTGTTCAGCTAGATCCGTTCCTGCTATTTACATTTAGTGCAGTCAGTGCGTCCTGCTCACAGTGTTCAGCTAGATCTGTTCCTGCTATTTACATTTAGTGCAGTCAGTGCGTCCTGCTCACAGTGTTCAGCTAGATCCGTTCCTGCTATTTACATTTAGTGCAGTGCGTCCTGCTCACAGTGTTCAGCTAGATCTGTTCCTGCTATTTACATTTAGTGCAGTGCGTCCTGCTCACAGTGTTCAGCTAGATCCGTTCCTGCTATTTACATTTAGTGCAGTCAGTGCGTCCTGCTCACAGTGTTCAGCTAGATCCGTTCCTGCTATTTACATTTAGTGCAGTCAGTGCGTCCTGCTCACAGTGTTCAGCTAGATCTGTTCCTGCTATTTACATTTAGTGCAGTGCGTCCTGCTCACAGTGTTCAGCTAGATCCGTTCCTGCTATTTACATTTAGTGCAGTGCGTCCTGCTCACAGTGTTCAGCTAGATCCGTTCCTGCTATTTACATTTAGTGCAGTGCGTCCTGCTCACAGTGTTCAGCTAGATCCGTTCCTGCTATTTACATTTAGTGCAGTGCGTCCTGCTCACAGTGTTCAGCTAGATCTGTTCCTGCTATTTACATTTAGTGCAGTGCGTCCTGCTCACAGTGTTCAGCTAGATCTGTTCCTGCTATTTACATTTAGTGCAGTCAGTGCGTCCTGCTCACAGTGTTCAGCTAGATCCGTTCCTGCTATTTACATTTAGTGCAGTGCGTCCTGCTCACAGTGTTCAGCTAGATCTGTTCCTGCTATTTACATTTACTGCAGTGCGTCCTGCTCACAGTGTTCAGCTAGATCCGTTCCTGCTATTTACATTTAGTGCAGTCAGTGCGTCCTGCTCACAGTGTTCAGCTAGATCCGTTCCTGCTATTTACATTTAGTGCAGTCAGTGCGTCCTGCTCACAGTGTTCAGCTAGATCCGTTCCTGCTATTTACATTTAGTGCAGTGCGTCCTGCTCACAGTGTTCAGCTAGATCCGTTCCTGTTATCTTCCTACTGACAGGCAGGCTTGTCTGGTTACAGTATATAAAGCTACCTGAAGAAAATTACAGGTGTTCTATCCCAGCTTAGTGCAGCTACAGGCCATTAGTATGTCTGGAAGGCCAAGAAGGAGAGGCAGACAGTCACAAGCCAATAAGAGAGGGCAAGCAGGCTCTGTGTCTAGTGCTGGTCGTGGAGACGGTGCATCCTCATCAGCCCGTGGCCATGGGACACGCTTGGCCTTTTTTTCGGCAGCTGGCCGTGTTGAGCCGCAACATGCAGAAAACTTGGTCGAGTGGATGGCCAAGCCGTCCTCATCCTCCTCATCCTCTCTCACCCATGCCCAGGGTGCTTTGTCTGGCAAAGCAGCGGCCTCTTCCCTCAGCTCAATGTCATCAGTGACTCCTTCCCTAGCTCCACCATGTCCTCATGAGGATTCCCTGTTTGACCACAGTGTTGGGTACATGCTCCAGGAGGATGCCCAGCGTTTGGAAGGCTCTGATGATGATACTGAGCTCGATGAAGGCAGTAACATGAGCACGGACAGAGGGGGTGCCCAAGAAGGACAGCAATCTGGCAGTCATGCTCCCCCTGCTGCAGCATACTGCCAGGTTTGCTCCAGTGATGAGGAGGGAGGGGATGATGAGGTCACTGACTCAACGTGGGTGCCTGATAGGAGAGAGGAGGAGGAGGAGGAGGAGGAGGCGACACATCACCAACGAGGCAGGATGCCCTCCAGGGGCCAGCCTAAGGGCAGCACATTGACTGCATCACACCCCAAAGCTCCACATGTGCAGGGCGCTGCAGTCTCTGCGCGTTATTCAAAAAGTTCTTTGGTGTGGGCCTTTTTTGAGACGAGTGCATCAGATCGCACCGCTGCTATATGCAACATATGTCTCAAGCGTATCTCGCGTGGCCAAAACATCTCCCGCTTGGGTACCACATGCTTGACCAGACATATGTTGACCTGCCATGCAGTTCGTTGGCAAGCATATCTAAAAGACCCACACCAAAGAACAAAGAGGATCTCTCCTTGCTCCTCATCAGCTGAGATTTCCAACCCCACTAGACCTTCAGTCCTCTCTGAGACCTGCAGTGAGAGGAATGAAGGTGTAGAATTAGGTGTGTCACAGCCAAGTACTTGTGGGCAATCTGCTTTTGGTACACCGACGCCAGATTGTACCAGGCAAATTTCCCTGCCCCAGCTGCTGCACCGCCGAAAGAAGTTTGCTCCCAGCCATCCACATGCCCAGCGGTTGAATGCTAGCTTGGCAAAATTGCTAGCACTTCAACTGCTGCCTTTTCAGTTGGTAGACTCTGCCCCCTTCCGTGAGTTTGTGGAATGTGCGGTTCCTCAGTGGCAGGTACCCAAACGCCACTTTTTCTCACGGAAGGCGATTCCAGCTCTCTACCGGCATGTGGAAGGCAATGTCCATGCCTCGCTGGACAGGGCGGTCAGCGGTAAGGTGCATATTACCGCTGACTCATGGTCCAGCAGGCATGGACAGGGACGTTACTTAAGTTTCACGGCGCATTGGGTGACTCTGCTGGCAGCTGGGAAGGATGCAGGACAAGGTGCAGTAGTGTTGGAGGTTGTTCCGCCACCACGCCTCCAAAATGCTGATTGTGACACACCTCTCTCCTCCACCCCCTCCTCTTCTTCTTCCTCCATGGCCTCTTCCTCGGAACCAGCGGTGCTCCGTAGGCGTTCAAGGGGCTACGCAAGTACGCAGGCCAAAAGATGCCATGCGGTGCTTGAGCTGGTGTGCTTGGGGGACAGGAGCCACACTGGGGCAGAGGTTCTGTCAGCTCTGCAGGGGCAGGTTCAGAGGTGGTTGACGCCACGCCAACTTAAGGCAGGAATGGTGGTTTGCGACAATGGCACCAACCTCCTCTCTGCCCTCCGACAGGGACAACTGACCCATGTGCCCTGTTTGGCTCACGTCCTTAACTTGGTGGTGCAGCGGTTCTTGGGCAGGTACCCGGGCTTACAGGATGTCCTGAGGCAGGCCAGGAAAGTCTGTGTGCATTTCCGCCGGTCATATAATGCCAGTGCTCGGCTGACGGACCTCCAAAAGGAGTTTAACCTGCCCAAGAACCGCCTAATCTGTGACATGCCCACCAGGTGGAACTCGACATTGGCCATGCTGCAGCGGCTGCACACGCAGCAGAGGGCCATCAATGAGTACCTGTGCGACTATGGCACCAGGACAGGGTCAGGGGACCTTGGTTTTTTTTCCCCACGCCAGTGGGCCATGATCAGGGATGCATGCACTGTCCTGTCACCATTCGAGGAGGCCACGAGGATGGTGAGCACTGACAGTGCATGCATCAGTGACACTGTCCCCCTTGTCCACCTGTTGGAGCACACGCTGCGTGGAATAATGGACAGGGCACTTGAGGCAGAACAGAGGCAGGAAGAGGAGGACTTCCTTAGCTCTCAAGGCCCCCTTTATCCAGACAGTGTTCCTGTGTGCCCGCCGATCACACAGGAAGAGGACGAGGAGGAGGAGGAGGAGGAGGAGGAAGATTGTGTCAGTATGGAGGTGGAGCCTGGCACTCAGCATCAGCAGTCTTTAAGGGATCAGTCCCAAGGAACACATGGACTTGTACGTGGCTGGGAGGAGGTGGCTGCGGACGTTGTTGCCCTTAGTGACCCAGAGGACTCCGGACCGAATGCCTCAGCAAACCTACGCTGCATGGCCTCCCTGATCCTGCAAAGCCTGCGTAAGGATCCTCGTATTCGTGGTATCAAGGAGAAGGACCAATACTGGCTGGCAACCCTCCTTGATCCACGTTACAAGGGTAAGGTTGCGGACCTTATCTTGCCATCGCAGAGGGAGCAGAGGATGAAACATCTTCGGGAGGCCTTGCAGAAAGGTCTGTGCAACGCGTTCCCAGAGACTGGGAGGTTACAAACTCCTGTTTCTGGACAACGTGTTGCTGAGGCTTCGGTCAGTCAAAGAAGGAGCGGTGGAGAAGGTGGCCGTCTGACCGATGCGTTCAGACAATTTTTTGGTCCGCAGCCCCAAGGTATGATCGGTTCCAGCAACCATCGCCAGCGTCTGTTTTACATGGTGCAGGAATACCTAGGGGCAAGATCAGACTTGGACACCTTTCCCACCGAAAATCCTCTGGGTTACTGGGTCTTGAGGATGGATCACTGGCCAGAGCTTGCACAGTATGCAATTGAGCTACTGGCCTGTCCTGCATCCAGCGTTCTTTCGGAACGCACATTCAGTGCTGCTGGAGGCGTGGTAACCGATCACAGGGTGCGTCTGTCCACTGACTCGGTCGATCGGCTGACCTTCATAAAAATGAATCAGTCTTGGATCACCACCAGCTACCAAGCACCTGATGCTGATGTAACTGAATAATTTTTTTCAGATCCCTTCAAAGACTGCCTATGCTGATGCTGAGTGACTATCCCTGAGTAATTATCCTCTTCCTCCTCAATCATCACGCTGATAGCTTGTAAGAACATTTTTGGTTCTGGGCGCCACCACCAGTGCCTAAGGCACAATTTTTCAGCCCCTGTATAACAGGGGCGTGTAATTACAATTTTTGATGTAATACTTTGCAGCAGGGCTCGTTCCTGCATTCCAACTAGAGTGTCTGTGAGGGGTTGCAGTGTTGTGGCACCAGCACCAGTGCCTAAGGCCCAATTTTTCTGCCCCTGTCTAACAGGGGCGTGTAATTACAATTTTTGATGCAATACTTTGCAGCAGGGCTCGTTCCTGCGTTCCAACTAGAGTGTCTGTGAGGGGTTGCAGTGTTGTGGCACCAGTACCAGTGCCTAAGGCCCAATTTTTCTGCCCCTGTCTAACAGGGGCGTGTAATTACAATTTTTGATGCAATACTTTGCAGCAGGGCTCGTTCCTGCGTTCCAACTAGAGTGTCTGTGAGGGGTTGCAGTGTTGTGGCACCAGCACCAGTGCCTAAGGCCCAATTTTTCTGCCCCTGTCTAACAGGGGCGTGTAATTACAATTTTTGATGCAATACTTTGCAGCAGGGCTCGTTCCTGCGTTCCAACTAGAGTGTCTGTGAGGGGTTGCAGTGTTGTGGCACCAGCACCAGTGCCTAAGGCCTAATTTTTCAGCTCCTGTTCAACAGGGGCATGTAATTACAATTCTTGATCTAATATTTCACAGCAGGGCCCTGTGAGGGCTTACAGTGTTTTGGCCACAGCAACACCTAAGGCCCAAATTTCTGCTGAGTATATAGGGCAGGACCCTACTTTCAAACATCTAACTTACAAACGACTCCTACTTGCAAACGGAAGGAGACAACAGGAAGTGAGATGAAATCTACCCCTAGGAAGGGAAATTCTCTCATGTAAGAGTTAATATGGGAAAACAATTTCTCCTTTCCACTGATGCTTTCCAATCCTTGTTCCACAAAAAAACCCAAATTTTCAAAAAACATTTTTCATTGGGACAAAAAAGTGAGGTGAAATCTTCTGAAGAGGAGGAAAGACGCAAAACAAATGTCACAGGGGTGATAACCCTTCCCTATGTTTTCCAAAAAGCTTAGAAAAGATTTTTTGGCTGGAGCTAAACACGTTAAAAATGTTCAAAATTACAAACAGATTCTACTTAACAACAAACCTACAGTCCCTGTCTTGTTTGCACCGCCTGTATACTGCTGTTCAGAGTATATAGGGACCTTTCCTTATTTTAATTTGGGTGCGGGGTTCCCCTTAATATCCATACAAGACCCAAAGGGCCTGGTAATGGACTGGGGGGTACCCATGCCGTTTGTCTCACTGATTTTCATCCATATTGCCAGGACCCGACATGACATTAAACCCGCAAGCAGTTTTAAATGAGATTTTTTCCTTTAAAAATGACATTTGGTGCAGGGACTGTTCTAAACATGGGAAACACGCGTCACTTTACAGGCATACTATAGACACCCCCCAGGTACGATATTTAAAGGAATATTTCACTTTTTTTTTTCTACTTTAAGCATCATTAAAATCACTGCTCCTGAAAAAACGGCCGTTTTTAAAAGTTTTTTTTGCATTGATACATGTCCCCTGGGGTAGGACCCGGGTCCCCACACCCTTTTTAGGACAATACCATGCAAATTAGCCTTTAAAATGAGCACTTTTGATTTTGAACGTTCGAGTCCCATAGACGTCAATGGGGTTCTAACGTTCGTGCGAACTTGCGGTCCGTTCGCGGGTTCTGGTGCGAACCGAACCGGGGGGGTGTTCGGCTCATCCCTAGTCTCTACTAACTTTGCACATCTAGACTTTGCAATATTTGTCCATTCTTCTTTACAGAACTGGTCAAGTTCAGTTAAATTTGATGGTGACTGTTTGTGGACTGCAATCTTCAAGTCATTCCACAGATTTTCAATTGGGTTTAAGTCTAGGCTCTGACTTGGCCATGCAAGGACATTCACCTTTTTCTCCTTCAACCACTGTGTGGTCATTACTGTGTGCTTTGGGTCATTGTCATGTTGGAAGGTAAACCCTTTTCCCACGGACAACTTTCTGGCAGAGGCAGCAGATTTTCCTCAAGAATTTGATGGCATTTTCCTTAATCCATTTTTCACTCGATCCTGACAATTGCTCCAGTTCCTGCTGCAGAGAAACACCTCCATAACAGGATATTGCCACCTCCATGCTTTACTGTAGGAATTATGTTATTAAGATGGTGAGCTGTATTGGATTTTCACCAGACATATCATTTGGTGTGGAGGCCAAATAATCAAATTTTAGTCTAATCTGACCACAACACCCTTTTCCATGTGGCCTCAGATTCTTCAAGATGTGTTTTGGCAAAGCTCAGTCGTGACTGCATGTGGCCTTTTTCTTGAACCCTCCCATACAAGCCACATTTGTGGAGAATTTGTGATTTTGTTGTCTCATGCACACAATAATCACTCTTTGTCATAAAATTCCTGCAACTGCTTCAGAGTTACTGTGGGCCTCTTAGTAGCCTCTCTGACCAGTTTCTTCAGGGGCTCTTTCATCCAGTTTGGAGCGACGTCCTGATCCAGGGAGGGTCTGTGTTGTACCAAATACCTTCCACTTCTTAATTAAATATTTCACTGTGCTTCTAAATGTAGCAAGGTCCCAGGCCTCCTTCGGTGTAATGAGAATCTCCAGGCCCAGAGACAGCTGACATTCTTCTGTATATGGTGGGTTGTGAGGCATGGCGGGTGCAAGGTAAAGTCACTGGGCACCAGATACTTCTTGAATGCAAAAGAGATTTTTATATTCTCCTAATAGAACTTTGGGAGAGAGGGTTAGGGCCAGGAAACCCTTAGGTAGTTGCAAGATTAATTGGCAGACTCCAAGACTTCAATAGGAGGACAGCCATCACATCAGCATGTGCAGGAATGCTGTCTCCTATGGCAACAGTCTTTAACAGTTCTTAACACAAAGTGTAACAGTTCTTTCACTTCTACTACCATCACTTCTTGTAGTTCTTCAGCCCACTCAGCTCCCAGTCTCTCACTAGACTAATTGATTCACTGACACTGAATCCCTTGAGCTCCTCCAATCTTCACAGTGGTATCTTCCTCAAGAATCACCCCCATGTCTCTGCTGGGTCCCCTAGCTTTGCACTCAAGATACCTCTCAAGCTTCACCCCACTGGCCTGCTCAGTCCATGGCTTGACACACAAAGCTGCATTGCAAGCATCACCCCTGCTGGCTGGGTCCCTGGCTTGATACCCATTGAAGTTTCTTGATTCTTCACCATCCCCGGTTGGTGAGAATGCTGCTCCGGTACTTGCCTCAGTTACTCACTGTAGTCTCTGGTAATAAGGTGGTTGGTCCCTTAGTGGCAACAGCTTCCCTTCTACCTCTGACCACAACAGGTTTTCCGGCCGGCAGAACCGTCACTTTTGGTTGGACTGCAAGCCACAGTCCGAACCCTGTGCTGCTTTCTTGCTTCTGGATAGGCCCTCAGACAGCCTAGCAGCCAGATGTGCCGGGATAGGCCCAATCTTCGGCCTAGCAGCCCAGGCAGTACAACACACATCCACCCAGACAGCCATCCAGGTGGCACAGAACACGGATCACCTGACTCCACCCAAATATATAGGTTCTCCCAGCAGGCCAAGGGATTCATGAAAACCCCTGCCCATTGGCTGAGATACCCCATATACCCATAATCTGACCTTGCAATGCCCTTTTCGTATATAGTACCACCAGGTACCCGGCCACCTAGTGGTAGAAGAGAAAAGTGCAACAAGGTCAAACTTAGGGAGAAATCAATTGATCTCTAACAATTAGCCAAGATGACTATTCCTGGCAAGTACATTTTTGAGGAGCAACCCTGCCTAAACTCCAGGGTGCTACATCATTGATAAAGCCTTTGACTTTTTTTGTATTCACCTCCTGACTTGTGCCTGTCCACAACTTTATCCGGAGATCTTTTGACAGTGCCTTGCCACTCATTGTTGATTGTTTGCTTCAGTTGCACTACCAGGGACTGAAATGCTCCAGGAAAGTTATTTTCATTCTGAGCTAATCAAAATGACTACAGCTGATCACAGTTGATAGTCAAATGGCTTTGTGTGCCATTGAGAAGGTGATTAGCTACACCTGATTGAGTAATTTGTAGGAGGGGGTGATCCTTTTTCCAACTATCGTTCTGTTTTTTTCTAGCATGTTGGTGTTATATCTTTCACGTGGGTGTTATAAGTGGCACTGAGTAAATACAGCTGGATAAAACAAAAACTGTGTCTGTCTTCATTTCAGGCTGCAAAATAACAAAATGTGATTATTTTAACCACTTTAGCCCCGGAAGAATTTACCCCCTTCCTGACCTGAGCACTTTTTACGATATGGCACTATGTCGCTTTAACTGACAATTGCGTGGTCGTGCGGCGTTGCACCCAAGCAAAATTGACATCCTTTTTTTCCCAAAAATAGAGCTTTCTTTTGGTGGTATTTGATCACCTCTGCGGTTTTTATTTTTTGCGCTATAAACAAAAAAAGAGCGGCAATTACAATACTTTTTGCTGTAATAAATATCCCCCAAAAATATATAAAAAACAAATTTCTTTCTCAGTTTAGGCCAATATGTATTCTTCTACATATTTTTGGTAAAAAAAAATTGCAATAAGCGTATATTGATTGGTTTGCGCAAAAGTTATAGTGTCTACAAAATAGGGAATAGATTTATGACATTTTCATTATTATTTTTTTTATTAGTAATGGCAGCGATCTGCTAATTTTATCATGACTGTAACATTATGGCGGACACATCGGATACTTTTGACACTATTTTGGGACCATTGTCATTTATACAGTGATCAGTGCTATAAAAATGCACTGATTACTGTATAAATGACACTGGCAGGGAAGTGGTTAAACACTAGGGGGCAATCAAGGAGTTAAGTGTGTCCTAGGGAGTGATTCTATATGTGGGGGAGATGGGCTACCACTGACATGACAGCGATCACTGCTCCCAATGACAGGGAGCAGTAGATCCCTGTCATGTCACTAGGCAGAACAGGGAAATGCCTTGTTTACATAGGCATCTCCCTGTTCTGCTGCTCTGTGAAACGATCATGGGACACCGACGGACATCGAGTCTGCCGGACCCGCAGGCATGGTCACGGAGTATGCAGCGTCTTAAAGGGGACGTACAGGTAAGCCCATTTGCGCAGCCGTGCCATTGTGCCGACCTATATCGTCGTGCACTGGTCGGCAAGCGGTTAAAGAGGGGGATTCTTTTCTAATATATATATATATATATATATAAAATATATTTTATATTTACAGTGCCTTGCAAAAGTATTCATCCCACTTGGCTTTTTACCTATTTTGTTACATTACAGCCTTTAGTAAAATTCACGTAAAATTCAAGTAAAATTAGAAAGATATAACTATTTTTCAGAAAAAAACCTGATAATTGGCATGTGCGTATGTATTCACCCCCATTGTTATGAAGCCCATAAAAAGCTCTGGTGCAACCAATTACGTTCAGAAGTCACATCATTTGTGAAATGATATCCACCTGTGTGCAATCTAAGTGTCACATGATCTGTCATTACATATACACACCTTTTTGAAAGGCCCCAGAGGCTGCAACACCTAAGCAAGAGGCACCACTAACCAAACACTGCCATAAAGACCAAGGGACTCTCCAAACAAGAAAGGGGCAATGTTGTTGAGAAGTACAAGTCAGGGTTAGGTTATAAGAAAATATCCAAATCTTTGATGATCCCTAGGAGCACCATCAAATCTATCATAACCAAAAAGAAAGAACATGGCACAACAGCAAACCTGCCAAGAGATGGCCACACACCAAAACCCTCGGACCGGGCAAGGAGGGTATTAATCAGAGAGGTAGCACAGAGACCTAAGGTAACCCTGGAGGAGCTGTAGAGTTCCACAGCAGAGAACGGAGTATCTGTACATAGGACGACAATAAGCCGTACGCTCCATACAGTTGGGCTTTATGGCAGAGTGGCCAGAAGAAAGCCATTACTTTCAGCAAAAAACAAAATGGCACGTTCTGAGTTTGCGAAAAGGTGCGTGGGAGACTCCCAAAATGTATGGAGGAAGGTGCTCTGGTCTGATGAGACTAAAATGTAACTTTTTGGCCATCAAAGAAAACGCTGTCTGGCGCAAACCCAACACATCACATCACCCAAAGAACACATCCTCATAGTGAAACATGGTGGTGGCAGCATCATACTGTGGGGATGTTTTTCAGCATTCGGGACTGAGAAACTGGTCAGAGTTGAGGGAAAGATGGATGGTGCTAAATACAGGGATATTCTTGAGCAAAACCTGTATCCACTCTGTGTGATTTGAGGCTAGGACGGAGGTTCACCTTCCAGTAGGACAATGACCCCAAACACAATGCTAAAGCAACACTTGAGTGGTTTAGGGGGAAACATGTAAATGTTTTGGAATTGCCTAGTCAAAGCCCAGACATCAATCCAATAGAAAATCTGTGGTCAGACTTAAAGATTGCTGTTCACAAGCGCAAACCATCCAACTTGAAGGAGCTGGAGCAGTTTTGCAGGGATGAATTGGCAAAAATCCCAGTGGTAAGATGTGGCAAGCTCATAGAGACTTATCCAAAGTGACTTGGAGATGTGATAGCTGCAAAAGATGGCTCTACAAAGTATTGACTTTAGGGGGTGAATAGTTATGCACTTTTTCTGTTATTTTGTCCTATTTGTTGTTTGCTTCACAATAAAAAAAAAAACATCTTCAAAGTTGTGGACATGTTCTGTAAAATAAATGATACAAATCCTTAAACAATCCCTGGTAATTCCAGGTTGTGAGGCAACAAAACACAAAAAATGCCAAGGGGGATGAATACCTTTGCAAGGCACTGTACATGTCATTTTTGGATGAAAAGTTGCATTCTGTGTTCACTTTAAAAATGTGTCCTACTCCAACTGCTTATATTCTGGTTTCTTGATAAAACACATCCTTGTCTCTCCCACTTCCACAAATGCTTAATAAAATTGCTTACATGATATATAGTGCATCTGTGCAATATATTTGTCTTGTTTCTGGCATAATACCCTGTCATTTTTATAAAACATTTTCACAATTCTTCCTTGTTTACCTGTTGAATATGTCTTGGGCTCCACCTAATGGTCAAAGTGTGAAATTCTACATTAAATGATTAACCTTATTATTAGTGTTTTAACCTGTAATGGGAGCCTCCTTCCTCCTTTTTTTTCCATATTGAATAATGTAATCTTTGAGATGGGAACCTGACTAAAAACCTGTGAGGAGAGAGAGTTGTAGTCAGTAATCATTGGGGGATTCTTTGGCTTGGTTGCTGTTGGCTTGGTATAATCTTACCAGCATATCTATCTGGTGAGTCCATTTTAGTGAGAGTGGTGAAGGATTCCCACAGTGGTGGAGCATTTGGGAACTTTGATAAAGAGCAGCTTGGATTTCACATCACAAGTTTATATGATAATGTTTAACAATTTTTCCTTTTCCTTTTTTATATATTGTTTGCACTTTCAAGTTTTTTTGTAAATTTTTGTGGATTGTTACATAAGCACTTTAGTGATGTATTTTTTGTATGACTGTATGATTTGCACTATTTGATGCACTAGCACTTTATTCATATATTTTGCACAAAGTTATTAATTCAATTTACAACGTATGTATGCATTTGTTACATTTATTTTTCATGAGTATTTTGCACATTAACACTGAGGATATTAGAGCAGCAGTTATTCAGTTTGGCACACATATCCGTGGCACTGTTATTCAGTACAATAACAATTCGGTACATTTCAATACAGCCTCAGAAATTGTCTGCACAGTCTTATTTATTGGAGGATAGGAAGGCTTAGCTGCATGTCGATGAGAGATAAGCAATGCTGACATCAGGGTTCCAGTAAGATCATTTTAAGAATATGCAATATCTGTGTCCTCTTACTCACTCATAACAAATCCAAATGTATATAGGAAGCCAGCTACTTGAAGCATCCGTGAAAGTCTTTATTTGCTACAGAGTGACAATAGGTAAAGAAAGCTTACATGTTTCGGTGAGTAGCCTTAACCATAGCTTGATTAAAGTGGATGTAAACCCTCACATATACCCAGTGAATTAAACAGCCTCAGATGATACACAGAGATGAAGCACATCCTCCTACATAACTTTTACTTGTATATCTGCAGTCTTCTCTTCCCTACACCCCTTCAAAAGGGCAGAATCAAGTTCAATTCCTTCTCCATCTGTTAGTATCACAGAGGAGGGGTGGGAAGGCTGCAGGTACAGTGTGTGGGAGCTGGTTGGAGGCAGGGAACACACCCCCTCCGCACAGCAGAAAAACTGTGTAGACAAGCTGCGTGCTGAGCTCCCTCCCCGACACAAATTTTATCTCATGTGTCAGGAAAACTTCTCAAACGTGACTCATGCTGATAACAGAGGAACGAAGCCCTAGAGAGAAACAACACTTACTGTATGCTGCATACACACAATCGGATTTTCCGACAGGAAATGTTGGATGTGAGCTTGTTGGAGGTAAGTCCGACCGTGTGTATGCTCCATCGGACATTTGTTGTTGGACTTTCCGCCAACAAATGTTAGCTAGCATGCTCTCAAATTTTCCACCAACAAATGTGTGTGGTCGAATATTCCGATAGCGTGTACACAAGTCCGTCGGACAAAAGTCCGAAGTACAAACACGCATGCTCGGAATCAAGGACGAGCCGGAAGCACTCGGTCTTGTAAATCTAGCATTCATAATGGAGATATCACGTTCCTAATTATTGGCCAACATTTGTGTGACCGTGTTTATGGAAGACAAGTTGGAGCCAACACCCTTCAAACAAAATTCCACGGTTTTGTTGTTGGAAAAGTCAGATCGTGTGTATGAGGCTTTAGAGTTTTGGAAAGAATCAAGTAAACACTACAGATATATGTTCTTTGCTCAGATTACATGACTTTACAACCTCTTTAAGGCTACTCGCTGAAACATATAAGCTGTTTTTACCTGTTGGTATAATGTACCCCATACTCATTCACATGGGGGGGCGGATCTTCTAGATTCCGATAAGCCTTCTGCCTGCATACCCCCACAACTACTGCCCAGGGATGTCAGAAAGAGGGGGACAAAGTCCGCTACATCTACCGCCCAGGGTTGTTGGGAAAAGGGGGACAAAGCACCCCCCAATGTTGAGGGCATGTGGCCTGGTATGGATCTGGGGGGTGCTCGCTCGTCCCCCTCCCTTTCCTGGTCTATCAGGCTGCATGCTCGGAAAAGGGTCTGGTATGGATTTTGGGTGGTGGTCTTAATAGTGGAGAATACATCTGTCCTGTGTATGTTGAGACACTCTTTCTGCATGCAGAGTAATGTATTGCGATCATGTAAGTAAATATTCCAATTAATGAAATTGTAAAATATGGTTTAGATTTCAGAATGATAGCTTTTCCCTGAAGAAGATCAATTGAAAAAACAATTTTGAAATGCACTGGATTCCCTAGCTGAATGGACCAACAACTGAGCTGTATGGTTGCAGTCTGACAATTAGCTGTGGAGGATACCACTGGATTTGTATCACATGCTGTAACAATTTTTCATGCAGCAATGTATACTGTAGAAATGTACAGATATATGTCTTTTAAAATGCTTTGGAACATTTGTGAAAAGATTTGTCTTAAAACTATTTGAATGTGTGTGTGGTCGAATATTCCGATAGCGTGTACACAAGTCCGTCGGACAAAAGTCCGAAGTACAAACACGCATGCTCGGAATCAAGGACGAGCCGGAAGCACTCGGTCTTGTAAATCTAGCATTCATAATGGAGATATCACGTTCCTAATTATTGGCCAACATTTGTGTGACCGTGTTTATGGAAGACAAGTTGGAGCCAACACCCTTCAAACAAAATTCCACGGTTTTGTTGTTGGAAAAGTCAGATCGTGTGTATGAGGCTTTAGAGTTTTGGAAAGAATCAAGTAAACACTACAGATATATGTTCTTTGCTCAGATTACATGACTTTACAACCTCTTTAAGGCTACTCGCTGAAACATATAAGCTGTTTTTACCTGTTGGTATAATGTACCCCATACTCATTCACATGGGGGGGCGGATCTTCTAGATTCCGATAAGCCTTCTGCCTGCATACCCCCACAACTACTGCCCAGGGATGTCAGAAAGAGGGGGACAAAGTCCGCCACATCTACCGCCCAGGGTTGTTGGGAAAAGGGGGACAAAGCACCCCCCAATGTTGAGGGCATGTGGCCTGGTATGGATCTGGGGGGTGCTCGCTCGTCCCCCTCCCTTTCCTGGTCTATCAGGCTGCATGCTCGGAAAAGGGTCTGGTATGGATTTTGGGTGGTGGTCTTAATAGTGGAGAATACATCTGTCCTGTGTATGTTGAGACACTCTTTCTGCATGCAGAGTAATGTATTGCGATCATGTAAGTAAATATTCCAATTAATGAAATTGTAAAATATGGTTTAGATTTCAGAATGATAGCTTTTCCCTGAAGAAGATCAATTGAAAAAACAATTTTGAAATGCACTGGATTCCCTAGCTGAATGGACCAACAACTGAGCTGTATGGTTGCAGTCTGACAATTAGCTGTGGAGGATACCACTGGATTTGTATCACATGCTGTAACAATTTTTCATGCAGCAATGTATACTGTAGAAATGTACAGATATATGTCTTTTAAAATGCTTTGGAACATTTGTGAAAAGATTTGTCTTAAAACTATTTGAATATTCAAAAATAAACTTTGATATTATAATTATAATCTAACCTTTGGTTGCCTTCAAAATCCCATTATGAGTATTTTTTAACTTTCCATAAAATGTAGGGATGATGCAACCTCACCCAGAGCCAAACAAAAATATTATGTACAGTATGTGTTATGTCACATTTTGCCATTTATTATGCAGTTGAGGGCTTTATCTTAGATTTCTTAGATAGATTTATTGTATCTACTACTTTCAAAGCTCAGTTTTGGACTGTTACTGCTAAATAAAATAGTATATAACTATAAACTACCCAATGAAGATGTTTTGCATGTTCAAATTAGTATGTTTAGGCTGCTTCTACTTTAAATAATTAAGATAAGTAAAAATGCAAAAGTATAAAAATGCAAAAGTATAAAAATGTATTACAAGTGCAATTTACTGGTATGTGATGCCAAAATATGATCTCAGATACTGTCTGGGGGAAAGATACTGTTACATTATGTTGCATATAGTTTAAAGGCATCTTACAAGTATGTAATTTGTACAATTGCTATTTTTCCCATGTTGCCCTTGAACATTTGGAATCAAGCTACTGTAAACCTAAATAAAACTTTAGAATTGTGTTTGGTCAACAAACTATGGAATTATACAGTTTATTGCACATTTCATTCCCCATTCTTAGGTGCATGGGTTAAACATATGGTTCATATGGTATTTATGAAAACTACAAGGCCAAACATATTGCACTAATTTAAACAAATTAGCTGCAATAGAATTTCCCTGATAAGCTGACTACTTGGCTTGTAAAAAAGCTGACATTTGATTTTTTCTTTCATTTGCAATCACAAAGTGTTTTATTTGCTATGTATAAGTGGAAAATAGGTCTTGGGGGATACATAAAAGTATTCTGCAAACCAAGAATGCTAAAAAAAAATCAACCTTTCCGATACAATTTAAAGACTGTCTAAAATATCAATCAATATTTGGAGGCCTTTCTAACAAAAAACAAAACCATTATTCCTACTTGGTTTGGAAATTAAACTGTTCCTCATGTGTGGAATTGATCTAGTAAAGACACTACAATATTTAAGGAAAATCTTCAGTATTAGAACTACTTGCTGTTTATTTACAGAATTACTGAAGTGTGAGGACAGATGTGCTTCCCATTCAGCAGCACAGAAGCCTTAAAAGGACAAAGGGGTTCATGGTGAGGAAGCACAAACTGGTAAATTAGATGTCACGTAATCTGGAAAGAGAAGGGTCTTCCTTTCCACTACTGATGTGCTGCAGAACCAGATTCCAGTACAAATGCTTTACTGTATAAAGGACATACATTGGACTTCATCCCTTAGGGCTATTAAGTTCACAAGCATAAAGGTCTTTTAGGCTGCTGTTTGAAATGAGAGTACAGCTAGAGTAAAAGGAGTAAAAAAATTAGAGATATGACTTTCTAACAGTTCTAATGCAGACTGATTTTAGTTATATGGGACCTTACCATATCATGCCATAGTTATAAATTGGTGGGACAGTTCACACTTCAATACTCATGGTAATATAGACAGCATTTAATAAACATAAATACTTTAAAATTATATTAAAAATCATAAGCAATCCTATTAAATAAAACATTGCCCTGGCCATTTATTATTGGTTTAAGTAGGACGCCATGGTATTTGCATACTCAATGGCGTGAGCTGTGAGTCACAGTGCCAATGCATGAATCCTGCTGCATTGCATTGTTTAGTTGTTTTTATTTTCTTCACAGTACTTTATTGAACTGTCATGAGTGACACATCAATAAAGGTCTATCCCTTGCAGCAACACTGCACCGATCCAAACTTCGGCCAGTTCAAAACAAATATGCAGATCAATTTTAAAAATATTTAATCCCACATCAGAAATATGAATGCAATCTGATCTGCAAAAGCCTGTCAGGCTCTCTTCCAGCTCTGTATGGACTGTATTATAACTTCATGGACTCTCTGTCTGGAACCTTTTCTCTATCATCTCTTGGACTTGAACATCTCTATATCTTTTCTTGGACCCAATCATCTGTCCATAATTTCCTAGACTTAATCATCTCTCTGTCGTTTCCTGGACCCAATCATCTCTCTATCATTTCTTGGACACAATCATCTCTCCACCATTTCCTGAACCCAATCATGTTGGGTAACCTGGACTGTAGCTGATAACTGCTAACTTTTTCCTTTGTTGCTGCTGTATTATCTATCTGCAGTGTGGACAGGGTTAAACTGAATATCCATTAATGCAGAGGTGCAGCAGCCATCATTAAGAAATCCATATTGCAGTGTTCATTTATGAAGTGTTTCCAATGCAGAGGGCTGGGTCTGATTTCATCCTAGAGGTGATTACCTGATTCAACAGACCAAGGAGAGGGGATCTGCAGGCTGGTGAGAAAAGGGAAGACGACTGTCAGATGACTGAGAACCTTTTAACTGCGAGGGTGTGATTTGGATGCCTGGTGAGACCAGACTGTACTAGCATGCACTCCCACAACTTGTATGAAAGGAAAAGAGGGACTGTCTCAGCAAGACTGGTAAGAGGCTAAAATTGTACAAATCTCAAAACTCGCTGACCATTTTTTTTAATCAATTGCTGAGGTCATCTCATTGTTTGTTATCTGTCATTGCTTATTG